>CM022303.1:556064170-556573855 GCA_011799875.1 Thinopyrum elongatum | reverse complement strand
TCAAGCCAGGGGACTCACGGGAAGATATCACAACAAAAACTCTAACACAATAGTTAAACGGAGGTCCACAATATACAGACCAGGGATCCGAAGCATCCGAATACATAAGCAGTCATACAATATTATCTGAGTACGACCATATTAGACAAGTTTTGCCTTAAGAAGGCTTAGCACAAATAGCGGACACTAGATCGACAGCGTTGGCATACTGCCTGGGAGCCTCCGATCCTACTCCTGGTCATTGGCTCGATTCCATAAGTAACGTCTACCACCTGCTAAGGTAGATGCTCCTGGCTGGTGGCATTCTGGTCTGGACTCCATCGTCTGTTTGAATCATCAAGGTAGGGGTGATATGGGAAAAAGAAAGAAAGCAACGAGTACTCATCCGAAGTATCGATGCAAGCAGGATCTATACTACATATGCAACATAGCAATGGAGAGAAGAAGCGGTTGTTTGTATATGTGGACTGTGGCTGGAAGAAATGCCAGAAAGGTAGAAGGCCTAGTCCTATCGAAGACTAGCATCTTCAAACATCTTTCGCAAGGCCATATCTTGCAGCAGTAGAAGAGAGTAGAATAAAATTTATTTAGCAAAACATGTTTGAGAGTACAGCTTAAAGACCTTCTCGACTTCCCAGACGAGGAAAGCGATCCCGAAGCTTCAATTAAGAGTAACAAGTATCAGTAAGTAGTAGATCGGAATACCAAAATGAGCGCTCCTGTACCGAGGACGGATATCGATAGAAGACTCATCCCTGCGGGTTGCACTACTGTTACCCAACACGCTCCCGCGATCAACTCTGGCGGACCACTGTGATGGGTAATGCGTCTAGGAAGTCAACATGAACACAGCGCTCTACCTAGGCTCGGACAGGGAGGTCAGCACGCCGGACAACTATGCACCAGAGGTCTACGGGCCAGCCCTGCCCCCCGCCCATGGGCCCCCTAGCGGTTGCGAGACTGGCCGGGTGCAGGCGCGACACGAACTCGTCAGTGACGTACAGCCCCAATTCCCGACATAGCCCGCACGGTGAATTCATTACGTCAGACGAGCTTTCAGTTAGAAAGTTAGTCTGTCGCTAGAGGGGTTCCCATGAGACCATATCCCGCGTGGTGGTATGGGATATAGGGCATTGTCGACCCACTAGATCACACACCCAATCAATAGAGGCCTCAATTAGTATCACGCGGAGACAATCAGAGTCTCGGATGCTCACGCAAATGTCCACTCTGAGTGACCTTCCGGGCCAACACCGAAAATCATAGATCCCCAGCGGGTACCCACCAGGGTGACCCGCCTGTAACAAGGGTCAAGTTAGTAATGCGTTGTGAGTCATTAACACAAGGGGAGGGAAAACCCGAGGAATCACCCTACGATTCACTACGACGAAATACATCAGGGTGAACGTATGAGGTATCACCCTCGAGGTTCATACTGAGGGGTCGCACGACAGAGTCGTATCAAAAGTGGAGAAGAGGAATCACCACTCGATGACCATGGACCGAAAACAGCTCATTGCAGAGTATTCATCGGGAGGCGTTACGATGGTATCACCCTCGCACTCGATAGTACATAAGCAGAGTCGTACAACTAAGGGTGTGAGTGAGGTGTCGGTCTCTGGTCGACGATCACGTTGATCGAGTCATCGATGATCAAGCAGGGGCAACAAAGAGGAAGGTGGTGTGGGGTCACTGATGGTTCATTCCAACCTAAAACTAAATAGTTTATCATAGGCAGGTAAGGTAGCCAATGAACAGGTGTAAACAGCAGGCTAGCATCAGAATAGGAGCATACATTAACAGTAGCAAATCTAATGCAAGCCAGGAGAATAGAGTGGGGACATCTGGAATGCTCAAGGGGGGGGGCTTGCCTGGTGCTCTGGCAAGAGAGAGGGTCATAACGGGCTGCTCGTCGTAGTGTAGTCGTACCGGGTGGCAGCGTGGCGGTATCAGCTCTATCGAGAGAGAGAAGGAGGGGGAGGAAGAAACAAATAAATTCACGGCAAATAATGCAAACAATATGTATGACATGCCTAAATGATATGCCGGGGTGTTCTAACTGCCTAACTAAATGATTTAGTTAATTTAGGAATTTATTTGGATTTATTTAATTAAGTTGGACACTATTCATTTATTGAAATCGGTTAAAAGTTCAACTTTCTTATAGCTAGAGGCGGCTGACGGGAATACGGAGGACGTATTCGGGTTCGATCGAAATTCTGAGCAAGTTTCATGTATAAAGTATTTCATCGGAGTTACGAATTATTAATATGATTTTCTAAAGTTTTTATTAATTTCTGGAATTTAATAATTATTTAAATTAACATTATCCGCAAACAGTGTTGCGATGACATCAGCATGACATCATGCTGACGTCAAGCAGTCGTCCTGACAAGGTGGGGGTCCCACTGTCCTAGACTGTAGGCTAATTAGGGTTAACTAATTAATTAACAATTAATTAAACTAATTAATTAAATAGATTAGTTAAACAGAGTAATTAACTAATTAATTATTATTAATTTTAACTATTTTTATTTTATTTTATTTTATAATAATTTTTTAAACGTTTTTCGGGCGGGGGGTTCGGGGCCCAGCGGCCAGGGGCCAAAGGGGCAGCGAGGCACCCAGGCTGGGCGCGGTGGCCCAGGGGGAGGTGGCAGGGGCGGCGGAGTGAGTGCAGAGCCTGTGCCGAGAGGCGAGGGAGCGAGGCGCGCGGAGAGGGGAAAAGGGCGAGAGAGGGCAGGCGGACACGAGAGAGGAAGGCGGGCGCAGCGAGCGAAGGGAGCAGCAGCAGGCGGGGGTCCGGCGGCGGAAGTGCGGGCAGGCGAGGCGAGCGGGAGGGGCCAGGGCGGCGAGCAGCAGTGGAGAGGGAGGCGAGGCGAGCGGTCAGGGAGCGTGGGGCGGGGGCTAGCGCGCGAGGGAGGGAGGCAAAGGCAGGCGGGCCTCACCGGCGTTTGCAGGGGCACGGGGTCGTCGAGGCTCGACGAAGCGAGGCGAGGGGGAGACGGGGACGCGGGGGGCAGTCGAGAGGGAGAGCAGGGGGGAGGTAGTGTGAGCGGCGAGCGGAGAGTACGGGCGTGGGGCAGCGGAGTCCGGGGCGCGGGGGGCGTGGGGCGCGCGGTCGGCGCCCAATCCGGACCGAGAGATGGGGGGGGGGGGGGGGGGGGGGAGCGAGGGGGTGTGGTGTGCGGTGTGGGGTGGGGATTAGGGTTTGGGGCTCAGGGGGAGGCCAAAAATAGGGGAGGAGGGTGGGCCGAGGCCCAGTTGGGCGTGGGGAAGGTGGGGGGGGGGTTTCTCTTTTCTTTTTTCTTTTCTTTTTTTCTTTTTCTTTTGTCTTTTTTTTATTCTTTTTTCTTCTCAGTTAGTAAAAGTTAAGCCCAAAATGGTTTTTGTAAAACATAACAAAGTTCCAATAATACTAGGCATTACCTAACACTACCCAAAAAAATTAGTTTGGAGACAATTGGAGCTCCCACAAATTTTTACAATAATTAATATGCATTATCCTCACTTTTTAATTATGTTAGAGCCACCTAATTATTTTATTATTTGTTGGGTTACAATTTTAGACTAGCCTCTGCAATTTTTGCTAGTTATCGCACATTTTAGTTTTTATGTTGGACAACTTTTATATTTTACTTTCATTTAAATTTGAATTTGAGTTAGGAGTTGAAGCAAATATGATGCTAATGATGATTATGCACTATTAAGCTTGCTGACATGTATTATCAAAAGTGATTACTGTAGCTAATGACAGGGGGGTGTTACAATTCTCTCTCATCTATTAGAATGGCTCTGTCCGAGAATCTAAGAGGAAGACTGAAAGGAAAGCGGGGGGTATTCTTCACGAAGACGATCGTACGCGTCCACAAGTAGGCCTCATCTTAGAACGATTTGCACACTGAACCTTGCGGAATATTGATTGACCTTTGGACGCAGTCCGCGTTCAGCTTCATCAAGAATACGATGGCGGATATTTACTGGATAGAAGATCTTCCCGTAATTCAAGCACTTCGTGATCACAGCACGAATAGGATCCTGAAGCAGCGACGGTGGAGTGGGATACATGAAAGGACGTCATTGTATTGAGAAAGATGTTGACCGGCACTGCAATTGATTATGCCACTTCTCTCCTCGACGGGCAAGAATACGGAACGGGCAAGTGTAGCGAGGGCTAAACTTGCCTTTGATTCACGAACATGAGGCCTTTGCAACGGAGAGTCAGAAGTGAAGTGACCGCGGAGGTATGCTTAAGCTCGACCCAGGTTGATAGACTATTCTGGTTTGTTTCGGTCATAGTTGCTTTCTGACGAGACTGAGCAGCTTCAAATGATTCCGGGACAATGCGGACTGATCTTCGTGCTTCGCTGAATAATGTCCGGCCCGACGAGTGCCGTGAGCGTTCCACCAGTTCTGACCAATCAGAGGGGTTCGACATACGACCCGATTATAGAACTTCAACGGTTGCCATCTTCAGACTCAGCTGATAGCTATGTTGTTGATAAGGGAATCGGCATACGGGAGGAGATTCCTCCATTCTTCCCGAAGGAGATGACGCCAAGCTCGAAGCATATCTTGACACTTGATTAACTAGTTCAACTTGACCCTGGCTGAGGGTGAGAAAGCGGTAACTGAACGACAGATGTGTTCCCATAGCTTCTTGGAAACTATTCCAGAATCTGGAGGTGAGAGGCTGCCACGATCAAGAACTGTCTCCAACGGAACACCAGGAGTGACACAATTCGGGAAAACATAAAGTCTCTAACTGGCTAGAGCAGTGATGTCTCTTTAACAGGCAAGAAAGAAGTGAGCACCTTGGCGTAATCGGTCAATGCGACAAATATAGCATCATACCCTTCTGAGATTGGGAAAACCAGTAATGAAATCCATTGGACTTGTCCCACCCCCCCTTTTCATTCAGGAATTGCAAGGGGTTGCAGAGTTCCAGCGAGGGCTATTGATGTTGAGTTTAAGCTGGTGGTGCAACGTCACACCAAGAAAACATAACGAGACAATATCTGACTTCAATTAGGCCTCCAGATCTCTGACAATGCTCACGGTACATCGTTGTGTACCAGGATGAAGTTGATAGAGGGTGCATGAGCTTGCCATCATAAAATGTTCTCTTCATCTTGTGAACTAGGTACGAAGAGACGGTGTTGGAAAATTAAGGATCCCATTCATTAATCAACAGATGGAACTCCGACGGTTTTCATTTTTCAAGGTATCGCTGATCCTTTCAACTTCAGAGTTACATACCGCCTGCATAGTGTTTGATGCTTTGGTTGTGTTCAAATCCTGGTTCGACAACCAGGGTATTGAGTAAACCCTGTGGAACAATATGGAGGTTCAATTACGACAATCATCTAAAGAAGAGGTGTGATTCCTGAACAATAGGGTTGTTGCAAAGCCTTATGGCTCAAAGCATCGGCCATTACATTGCCTTGCCAAGGGGATTGTATGAGTGATTTCATCATCATAAATCGGCAATTGTTCGAGCCATCTTTGTTGACGAAGGTCCGATCCGGTTGAGTATATAAATACTTCAAAACTTGATGAATCAGTATCTATCTCGCAACGGGTTTACCGAGGAGTGTAATCGGCCTAAGCTTCAGGGCAAAATAACCGAGAAAGTCGAGATCATGACACTGGTAATTTCTTCGTGGAGGACCGCAATTTCGGGAGGCATGACATAAGCCAATCACCTTGCATTTCTTGCATGAGGACCCGGCCTAATCCTTGAATGGAGGCATACGTCAGTATATCACGAAATCCTTGGGGAATCCGGGGGTGCTACTAATACTGGGGGGCAGATGTCAATTGTCTTAGGTTGAAACGTTTCTTGACATTTTCTGTCCACTCAAATTTAACACCTTTTGGTGAAGCAGTTTGTCAATGGTTTTGCAATCTTGGAAAAAGTTCTCAACAGAATCGATGGCAATAAAGCAGTCATCGAGAAAACTTCGTGAATGTGCTTAAAACATTCTTCGGGGGAGTCCAGTCAAGAATAGCCTGAACTCGTCTTCGGGGTTAACAGCAAAATTCCATCCTTGGAAATCACATGCCAAGGTAAGGTTACTTCAGAAAGCCAAATTCACATTTCGGAATACTTGGCATACAATGGTGTCTCGGAGCCTTTCTAGTACCAAACGGAGGTGTTCAGCATGTTCTTCTTATTCTAGAATAACCAGAATATCATCCAAATATAAACCCACGACGAATTGTCGAGGTAGGTATCATGAATATATAATCATCAGACGGGAGAACGTAGTGGGGCATTCGTTAGGCCAAATGACATGACAGTTGTATTCATAGGAGCCATAACGAGTGAGACGAATGTAGTCTTGGGAATATCCTTCACGGACACGAATCTGGTGTAAACCCAACCCAGGTCGAGTTAGAAGAACACGATGATCCAGCGCTGAGTGATCATAAAGATATTGATCCGGGGCAGTGGGTATTTATTCTGGATGTGGCTTGGTAATGGGCCGATAATCCTGAACCAACGGTTAGTTCCATCCTTCTTCTTAACGAAGAGTGAAGGTGCTCCCCAAGCGAGGAGGAACTGGGGCGGATGAAACCACTCTTAAGTGACTTTCAATTTCTTACTTAAGCTCGAGTAGGTGATGCAGAGGCATCTTATGTGGTCGCTTGGCAATAGGGACGGTGCCAGGCTTCAAGTCAATGACAAACTCGACAGCTCTAGCGGGGGTATTCCTGGAAGTTCTTCTGGAAAGACGTCTGGAAAATCTCGAACGACAGGAAGTTCTCGATTCCTTCCAGAGGTGAGGCGTTCAAAGCATTCAGATATATCTGAGCTCGGCGTCCCGAGTAAGCGGCGCGGTATAGTTCATATCTATCGGTGGGGGGTGAAGAAGTTGGAGACTGTAGTGGCACAATTGATCGAAGCAATGTGAGCTGTCAACCAATCCATTCTGAGTATAAGGTCTATGGTGGAAGATTTCAGGACGATGGGCGATGCAAGGAATTCCATCCTTTAATTTCGACGGTAACGTCAGGTGCTATCACGTCAGCATGGCCGTGACCCTCCGGGAGTTTTATGACTAACGGGGTATGCATTTTCTCATATCGAATGCCATGCATAAATGCAAATTTTCCAGGATGAATGAATGTGATGCTCCTGAACAAATAAAACAGAAGGAGGTACTGAGTTAACAAGAAGGGTACCCATCAAAGTAGCAGGTTGATCTGAACTTTCAATCAATGTTGTAGGCGTGTCCACGGACCATGGCAGCAGACCTAGTATTATAGTTGCGGGTCTGATTTTTGCCAGACCATTGCCACGGGCCAGTACGAGGAAAGGCTAATAATTCTGGATTCTGGCGGCAGTCTTTAGCCTGGTGTCCTGGTTTGCGGCACTTGAAGCTAGACATCTGGACGAAGAGGAGCATTGTTCTGATAGCTTGAGCTTTTGGCTGCCTCGGTGGGTGGAGGAGGCAGGACATGGTGAAGCATAGTTGTCTTTGGCGCAGAGGTATTGGAACGGAATGCATGTGGAATCCAAACTCGACGCTTCGATGCGATGTGAGCCCGAAGATGGCCAGCATCACGATAGCGCTTCTGCGAGTCCTTGTATTCCATCTGAGCGGTTCAACAAGAATAGCCTTCTTCGTCAGAGTTGAAAGTCATTGAAGTCTTGAGCAGCAAGGGCAAGCTTGGAGGCGGGGTTGTAGTCCACTACGGAACTTCTCTTGTCTGCGTGCATCTGTGGCGAGTCTTCTTCAAGCATAGCGGGAGAGGTCTAGAAATTCCCGCTGATAAGCTTCGACAGTCTGTTGCCCTGAGTGAGGGTTAGGAACGGGTCTTCATGCGTTCCATAATTGCCTGGGGATGTAACGTGTACGGAAAGCAGCCGGAACTCATACCAGGTGATGACTGTTCCAATAGGAGAGTACGCTTGTGTGTGTCCCACCATTGAGCGCGGGGCCCTTTAAGAAAAGCCGCGAAGTTGACGTAGTTGGCAGGGGCGACATTAGCTGACTCCATCTCGTGGAGGGATGTCGCAGGAAGCCAGTCATCAGCATCCAGTGGCTTGTCAGAATTGCGGAACTGAGTTGGGTGAGTCGCAATAAACTCTGTCAAAGTTATTGAAGCTGGGTTCTGGTTCTGTTGTTCTGATGCGGAAAATGAGCCATGATTCCAACCATGAACTAGCGGTTTAAGCTCAAACTGTTGCATCATAGCCGCCTATAGTCTGGCGGGGTGGGCGTTCAGGGGCCCGACCACGACCACGACCACCTGGTCTACCATCCTGCTAAGTATCAACAGGGGTTAGTTTTTAGTAAAAGCAATTGCGAGCGTTTAGTGACAAAAATGATGTAACTCGACAACAATTTAAGTAGTGTAACAGATACATAACAGTAGTCGATTAAGACATACAATCTCATACACAGAAGTGAGGTACATGCGGACAGCATAACGGCGCCAAATTCAAAAGCTAGACATAATAGGCGGCGCGCAGGCACGCGGTAAGGAAGTACACAACGAGACATAGCAAAGGCTACATCAACGTCGAGAGAAACCACGAAATGGGGTAACTGCAAGTGTTGACGACGAATGTTCGTCGTGGAGGATCCTGCGCTCCATGTGCACTCTGATGCAGAATCGGTCTCGAGTGTAAGAAGAGGTCCACGTGCAGGTGTAGGACCTCCAACAGCAGGCCAATCAAACCAGTGCATACATCTGAGTCCTGGAGGGGTAAAGGATGTGCTCAGGATGTATCCCTGCGCGAACAGGGGTAGCAACTGCGTCATAAGCATCGTAGAGACGTGCTCGAGTGGCATCCAACTCAACGGCAAGAGCCCGAACAGTGGCGATCTAGAGCCGAGTGCAATGAATCAGATCGCGCGGGGCATAGCGACGAGGCTCGAACGGGGCATAGATAGCTGTGTAGTATCCAGTAGCATCTCCAACAGGGGCATACGGAATGTATCGGAACTCAGAGTCATCCAAGATATCGCTGGAACTGTCCTCGGAGACGTGCGACGGCAGAGTAGGCGCATCATGGACTGCCATCCAATCGTCACGCCCGATACGTGGAAAAGGTGTAGCTCGGTGTCTGAGTCATTCGCTGATCATAAATACGAACATCAGCATGGTACTGCTCCTGATTGAACTCGCGGTAATCCTCGTAAACCAAGTACTCAGGATACCAACGGTAGCCAAGTCTGGTCTTGAGAGCGATCAGGACAGCTGGAAACCCAAGGGCATTACGAGCCCAAGTGCGAAGCACAAGCGTGTCGGTGGACGTGGTGGAAACAAACGATCCATCTGAAACAGAGGAAATTCAGATTGTCAAATGACAATGAGAAGTTTAACACAACTCGGAGAGAAAGGTTAAACAAAACAATGGAAAGGAAAATGATTATCAGACTAATCAGATCAATGACAGAGGAAATCGCACAGACATCCAGCTCTCTGGGTAGATGGGATTTACGACGATCCTAAGTGTCGGCGTTAGTAAATTTATTTAACCCAAGTAGAAGAGAGATCAGAGTCCCAGAGTATAGACGAGGAATAAAAGATCCCATACCACCCAGTTGGCGACGTGGGCCCGTAAGCCACACAGCAAGTTATAAATTAGTTTTTCGGTTTCTAGACTCAACTTCGGCCAAGGAATTGGAAGGGGGCTCCTACAGGCAGTCGGCTCTGATACCAACTTGTGGCGCCCCCGACTCAATCTACACTAATCATACACTCAAACGTGTACGATCAAGCACAGGGACTCACGGGAAGATATCACAACACAACTCTAACACAATTTAAACGGAGGTCCACAATATTACAGACCAGGGACTCGAAGATCCGAATACATAAGTCAGTCATACAAATATTATCTGAGTACAGACATAGTAGACAAGTTTTGCCTTAAGAAGGCTAGCACAACAGCGACACTAGATCGAAAGGCGTTGGCTCCTGCCTGGGAGCCTCCGATCCTACTCCTGGTCATCGGCTCGATCCAGTAGTAAGTACCCTCTGGACCCTCCTGGTAGTAGCTCCGGTGGTGGCATCTGGCTCTGGACTCCATCGTCTATTTGTATCATCAAGGGGGGGGTATATAGGAAAAGAGAAGAAAGCAACCGTGAGTACTCATCCGAAGTACTCAGCAAGCAAGGATCTATACTACATATGCAACATTATCAATAGGAGAAAGGCTTTGTTATGTGGACTGGGCTGCGCAAGAAATGCAGAGATGAGAGAAGGCCTAGTCCTATCGAAGACTAGCATCTTCAAAACATCTTCGCAAGGCCATCATCTTGCAGCAGTAGTAGAAGAGAGTAGAATAGCATTTTATTTAGCAACATGTTGAAGTACAGCTTAAAGATCCTTCCTCGACTCCCAAGCGAGAAAGCGATCCCGAAGCTTCATTAAGTAACAAGTATCCAGTTTAAGTAGTAGATCGGGATACACCAAACTGAGCATCCTTACCGTAGGACCGGCATCGATAGAAGATTCATCCCTGCAGGGGTGCATACTGTTACCCAACACACTCGATCAACTCTGGCCGGACACACTTGCTGGTGGTAATGCCCGTCCTCGGAAGATCAACACGAAACAGCGCTCTACCAGGCTCGGCAGAGAGGTCAGCATGCCGGACTAACCTATGCACCCAGAGGTCTCGGGCCATCGCCCTGGGCACCCTGCGCGTTGCGAGACTGGCGGGGTGCAGGCGCGACACTGAACTCGTAGTGAAGTATCCAGCCCAATCCGACAATCAGCCCGCAGGTGAATCGTGACGTCAGACGAGCTTTCGGAGAAACGTACTTCACAGAGGGCCATAACCATTATCCCGCGTGGTGGTAGTGCGTATAGGGCATGTCGACCCACTCAGATTAACACACCAAATCCAATAGGCTCAATTAGTATCACGCGGAGACAATCAGAGTCTCTGATGCTCCGCCACAATGTCACACTCGAGTGCCCTTCCGGCACACCCGAAAATATAGATCCCTAGCGGGTACCCCAGGGTGGACCGCATTGTAACAAGGGTCAAAGTAATCGTGTGGTCATAACATCAAGGGGGAAAAACCGAGGAATCACCCTCGGCGGATTCCACTCGACGAAATCATCAGGGTGAACATATGAGGTATCACCCTCGAGGTTCACACTGAGGGGTCGCACGACAGAGTCGTATCGGAAGTGGAGAAGGAGGAATCACCTCGATGACCACGACCGAACAGCTACACTGCGAGAGTATTCATCGGGAGTGCGTTACGAGGTATCCCCTCCGCACTCGATAGTTACTAAGCAGAGTCATACAACTAAGGGGGTGTGAAGTGAGGTGTCGGTCTCTGGTCGACGATCATGTTGATCGAGTCGTCGATGATCAAGCAGGGGCAACAAAGGAAAGGTGGTGGGGTCACTGATGGTTCATTCCAACCTAAACTAACAGTTTATCATAGGCAGGTAAGGTAGCAATGAACATGTTACAACAGCAGGCTATGCATCAGATAGGAGCATACATTAACAGTAGCAAAATCTAATGCAAGCAGGAGAATAGAGTGGGCGATATCTGGAATGCTCAAGGGGGGCTTGCCTGGTTGCTCTGGCAAGAGAGAGGGGTCGTCAAGGGCTGCGTCGGTAGTGTAGTCGTACCCGGGTGCAGCGTCGTTGGTCTCAGCAGCTACCGAGAGAGAGAAGGAGGGGAAGAGAAACAATAAATTCACGGCAATAATGCAAACAATATGTATGACAGCCTAAATGATATGCCGGGGGTTCTACTTGCCTAACTAAATGATTTAGTTAATTTAGGAATTTATTTGGATTTATTAATTAAAGTTGGACACTATTCATTTACTGAAATCGGTCTAAAAGTTCAACGTTCTTATAGCTAGAGGCATCTGACGGGAATACGGAGGACGTTATCGGGTTCGTATCGAAATTCTGAGCAAGTTTCATGTATAAAGTATTTTCATCGGAGTTACAGATTATTTAATATGATTTTCTAAAGTTTTTATTAATTTCTGGAATTTAATTAATTATTTAATTTAACATTATCCGAAACAGTGCTGCGATGACATCAGCATGACATCATGCTGATGTCAGCAGTCGTCCTGACAGGGTGGGTCCCACCTGTCATAGACTGTCAGGCAATTAGGGTTAACTAATTAATTAACAATTAATTAAACTAGATTAGTCTAAACAGAGTTAATTAACTAATTAATTAACTAATTAATTATTTATTAATTTTAATTATTTTTATTTTTATTTTTATTTTTATAATAAATTTTTTAAACGTTTTTCGGGCCGGGGGGGGGGGGGGGGGGTTCGGGAAAAGGGAAAGGGAAAGGCAGTGCAGGAGAGAGGGAGGACGGGAGAGGGGGGGGAGGGGAGGGGGCGAGAGCGGGGAGAGGCAGGCGGAGCGGGGCAGAAGGAGCGGGGAGCAGCAAGCGAGCGCGGGGCACCGGCAGGCGGAGCGCGGGCAGGCGAGGCGAGAGGGGAGGGGGCGGGAGGGCAAGGGCGGCGAGCAGCAGAGGGAGAGGCGAGGGCGAGGCCGACGCGGTCGCGGGCGCGGGCATGGGTGCAGGCGCGCGAGGAGGGAGGAGCAGAGCCGAGGCCGGGCCTCACGGCGTTTGCAGGGGCACGGGGTCGTCGAGGCTCGACGAAGCGAGGGCGAGGGGGAACGGGGAGCGAGCGGGGGGAGCGCAGGAAGGAGAGGGGCGGGGTGAGCGAACGGGGTCGAGGGCAGGCGAGCGGCGCGTGGGGGCAGCAGGGCGGGGGCGAGGTCGGCGCCCGATCGGACGAGAGATGGGGGGGGGGGGGAGTGAGCGAGGGGGTGGGGGGTGTCGGGTGGGGTGGGGATTACGGTTGGGGCTCCAGGGGGAGGCCAAATAGGGGAGGGGGGGGGGCCGTGGGAAAGTGGGGGGGGGGTTCTCTTTTCTTTCTGTTCTGTTTTCTTTTTCTTTTGTCTTTTTCTTTTATTCTTTTTCTCTCAGTTTAGTAAAAAGTTAAGCCTCAAAATGGTTTTGTAAAACATAAACAAATGTCCAATAAATACTAGGCATTACCTAACACTACCAAAAATTAGTTTGGAGACAATTGGAGCTCCCACAAATTTTACAATAATTAATATGCATTAATCCTCACTGTGTAATTATGTTAGAGCCACCTAATTATTTTAGTATTGTTGGTTACAATTTTAGACTAGCCTCTGCAATTTTTGCTAGTTATCGAACATTTTAGTTTTTATGTTGGACAACTTTTATATTTTACTTTCATTTAAATTTGAATTTGAGTTAGGAGTTGAAATGCAATATGATGCTAATGATGATTATGCACTATTAAGCTTGCTGACATGTCATTATCAAAAGTGATTACTGTAGCTAATGACAGGGGGTGTTACATAAAGACCCTGGGTTTGATGAGGAGAAGTCCAACAAGGAGAAGAAGAACGGCAATGGGAAAGGGCAGCAGCCAAACATGGTAGGGTATAACCCGGGTGGTAATGGTAAGCGTAAGCAACCAGATGGCGGGTCAGATTTTGTGGCCAATACCAATACACAGAACAACGATCAACGTCGTAAGGGAAAGCCACTACCTCGTTTGGGAGGGCCGAAGTTCAATGTTGAGGCGATGTTGAACCAGCCTTGCCCGAAGCATAGTTATCCAGATAGACCGTCGACTCACATGTGGAAAGATTGTTTCATCATGAAGGAATATAAGAGCTCTAGTTTTCCTTAGGACCACAATAACAATAATGGCCCGCATGGCGGGTCAGGATCCAACTCACACGGACCCGGCTTTGGAGGCGGCGGCTCAAATTCCGGATATCAGGGTCAGGGCAATCAGGGCGGTTATGGTCAGTAGCCCGGTCAGGGTAACCAGCAACAACAGTCAGGGTATTAGAGTAATCCAAAGTAGCTGAATAGTGGTCAATACCATGTTTTCACCACAAGCCTGTGCAAGCGAGATCAGAAGATTCATAAATGAGCAGTGAGTGCAGTCGAGCCGGCGGTCCCTCGATACTTACGATGGTCAGAGCAGCCAATTGTATGGAGCCGTGAGGATCACCCGCCCAGGATTGACAATCCGGGTCAGCTGGCTTTGGTGGTAGCTCCTCAGGTTGGAGGTTACAAGTTCACTAAGGTGCTTATGGACGGAGGCAGCAGTATCAATATCCTTTATTATGATACTTTTCGCCGGATGAATTTGACTGACAAAGATCTTAAGCCGTCCTCTACAGTTTTTCATGGGGTGGTGCCAGGTAAGTCGGCATACCCAATAGGTAAGATAGCCTTGGAAGTGGCTTTTGGCAATGAACATGATTACAGGGCTGAGACATTGAACTTTGAAGTGGTTAAGATCAAAAGCCCCTACCACGCTCTGTTTGGACGGCCGGCTTACGCCAAGTTTATGGCGCGGCCTTGTTATGTGTATCTGCAGCTTAAGATGCCGGGTCGCAAGGGTACCATCACGGTACATGGTGACAGGAAGATAGCCTTGGAATGTGAAGAGGGCGATGCTCCCTATGCTGAGTCTGCCTGTGCCACGGAGGAGCTAAAGTTTTACAAAGATAATGTTGACCCGGCTGACATGACTCCTTTAAAGAAACCAACCACAAAGCAGGACCCTTTACTGAAGTTTAAGTCGGCAAATGACACCAAGTAGGTTGAATTTGTCCCTGGCAACTCATCTCAGCAGTTCACTATCAGTGCTAATATGGATCTAAAATAGGAAGACGCGCTCATCGAGTTCATCCGTGAGAACCGAGACATCTTTGCATGGAAGCCTTCAGACATGCCAGGTGTACCGAGAGAACTCGCTGAGCACACTCTCAATATTGATCCCGAATTTAAGCCGGTCAAGCAATTCCTTCGTCATTTTAATGAGAGACGTAAGGCCATTGGAGAAGAGGTGGCCCGACACTTAGCAGCCAGGTTCATTGTTGAAGTTTTTCATCCTGAGTGGTTGGCTAACCCAGTGCTAGTACTTAAGAAAAATGGCACTTGGCGTATGTGTGTGGATTACACAGACCTTAATAAAGCTTGCCCAGCTGATCCTTTTGCTCTTCCTCGTATTGATTAGATCATTGATGCTACGGTGGGTTGTGAGCGTTTGAGCTTCTTGGACGCTTATTCTGGTTATCATCAGATCAAGATGGCAATTAAAGACCAGGAGAAAACGGCTTTTATCACGCCCTTTGGAGCTTTCTGCTATGTGTATATGCCTCTCGGGCTCAAGAGTGTCCAGGCGACTTATCAGCGTTGTGTCCAGAACTGTCTCCATAATCAGATTGGATGTAATGTTCATGCTTATGTGGATGATATTGTTGTGAAGTCTAGAAAAAAGGAGACTCTGTTGGACAATCTGAAAGAGACCTTTGATAATCTCCGGGTCTACAAGATGATGCTTAACCCGGCTAAATGTGTTTTTGGTGTGCCTGCAGACAAGCTCTTGGGTTTTCTGGTCTCTGAGAGAGGTATTGAAGCTAACCCGGGGAAAATCAAGGCTATTACTTCATTGGCTAAGCCGGTGTGCATTAATGATGTCCAGCGTTTGGCGGGTCGTATTGCAGCTTTAAGCCGGTTTATAAGCCGCCTGGGAGAGAAGGCCATTCCTCTGTACCAGATGATGAAGAAAACATATCGTTTTGTCTGGAGTGATGCTGCTAATGAGGCGTTTGAGGCGCTTAAAAAACAGTTAGCTGAGCCGCCGGTTCTTGCAGCTCCTGTTGAGAAGGAGCCCTTGCTCTTATATGTGGCTGCTAACAGCAGAGCTGTCAGCGTGGCGTTGTAGTGGAAAGGAAAGAGACGAGTAAGGAATATCCGGTTCAAAGGCTGGCTTATTATATCAGTGAGGTCTTAATTGAGTCTAAACAAAGATACCCACATTGGCAGAAGCTAGTATATGGGGTGTTCATGGCCAGTCGCAAGTTGAAGCATTATTTTCTTGGTCATCCCATTACTATGGTCAGCTCTGCTCCCTTAGGTGATATTATTCAAAACAGAGAAGCTACAGGCCGGGTGGCCAAGTGGGCCATTGAGCTGGGACCCCATGGTTTGAAATATATTCCAAGAACAGCTATCAAGTCTCAAGCTCTTGTGGATTTCATCAATGACCGGACAGAGTTGCAGATGCCCGAGGAGAAGCCTGATAATACGTATCGGACTATTCATTTTGATGGGTCCAGGTAATTGGAAGGCTCGGGGGCTGGAGTTATTTTGACTTCCCCACGAGGTGACAAATTTTGTTATGTTTTAAGGCTTATGTTTCCTTGCAATAATAATGCAGCTGAGTATGAGGCCTTGCTTCATGGCCTGAAGGTGGCCAAAGAGATGAATCTAAGCCGGGTCAGGTGCTTTGGTGACTCAGATTTGGTGGCTCAGCAGGTCTCTGGCACTTGGGATTCTAAAGACCCACTCATGGCGGCTTATCGCCGGGCGGTTGATAATATTGCTTGTCACTTCAAAGGTTATCAGGTGGAGCATCTGGATCGAAGGAAAAATGAGGCGGCTGATGCTTTGAGCCGGCTTGGGTCACAACGTAAGCCGGTACCCCATAATGTTTTTCTTGATGTGTTGAATAATCCTTCAGTTAAGTTGCCTTCCGAAGAAGATCTTGCTGTTCCTGACCCGGAGGCACAGTTGGTGGCGGCTCTTCATGCCATCCCTAATTGGACAGTTCCTTATTTGGCTTATATGACCCGGGGAGAATTACCTGAGGATGAAACTTTGGCCAGGCAAATAACCCGGCGGTCTAAGTCTATGACTATTGTCAATGGCGAGTTACACCGATGCAGTGTCATAGGTGTGTTCCAACGCTGTGTTTCCCTTGAAGAAGGCCGTGAGATTCTAAGAGAAATCCATGAAGGAGATTGTGGACATCACGCCGGCTCTAAATCTCTTGTGGCTAAATCTTTTTGTCATGGGTTTTATGGGTTGACGGCTCATGCTGATGCTGAAGATCTGGTTAGCAAGTGTGTTGGCTGTCAGAAATTTTCTAGACAAGCTCATGTGCCAGCTCAAGAGTTGAGGATGATTCCAATTACTTGGCCATTTGTAGTCTGGTGGCTGGATATGGTTGGACCTTTCAAGAGGTCCAAGGACAAAAAGACCCACCTGTTGGTGGCGGTTGACAAATTTACCAAGTGGGTTGAGGCAGAGCCGGTCAGTAAGTGTGATGCGGCAACGACGGTTCAATTCATTAAGAAGGTGATCTTCCGCTTTGGCTACCCTCATAGTATCATAACTGATAATGGCACTAATCTGTCTAAGGGTGCTATGAAAGAGTTCTGTCAACGAGAGCATATTCGTCTTGACGTATCATCAGTGGCTCATCCATAGTCTAATGGTCAAGCTGAGAGGGCCAATCAGGAAATCTTGAAAGGCATAAAGCCCCGGCTTATGGTTCCATTGCAGCGAACGCCGGGTTGTTGGGTTGAGGAGTTACCCTCATTAATTTGGAGCATCAATACTACTCCTAACAGGTCAATAGGCTATACGCCCTTCTTCATGGTCTATGGGGCGGAGACGGTTCTTCCAAGTGATATCCTCGCCCCGGGTGGCGGCTTGTGTTGAAGCTATTAATGAAAAAGCATGTCAGGATGCTCTTGATGTGTTGGATGAGGAGCGTGACCTTGCGGCGGCTCGTTCGGCAATATACCTGCAGGATCTACGTCGTTATCATAGTCGCCGGATTAAGACCCGGACCTTTCAAGAAGGAGATTTGGTGCTTCGGTTGATCCAGGATCAAACAGATATGCATAAGTTATCCCCACCTTGGGAGGGACCGTTTGTGGTTAGCAAGAACTTGAACAACGGGTCATATTACCTTATTGATATGCGAGAACACAAGGACTCACGCACATCGGAGGACGAGACCCGCCGGCCTTGGAACATTGCTCATCTTCGGCCTTACTACACTTGAGCCACCGGCTCTTGTGCTGTACATACTTTTATCAATGTATATATTATGATCAATATAATAAAGACGGCACCCCTGATAATTCAGGGCCTCTGTCGTTTCATTTCTAAGCATCTGAGTCTTTATTGTTTGTTCATAAGGTCACTTGGGGGCTTCCTGCTCAATGAGCATAGCTATGCTTACCCTCTTGATCAGGCTTACATGCCTTATTATTGGTCACTTGGGGGCTTCCTGCTCAATGAGCATAGCTATGCTTACCCTCTTGATCAGGCTTACATGCCTTATTATTGGTCACTTGGGGGCTTCCTGCTCAATGAGCGTAGCTATGCTTACCCTCTTGATCGGCTTACATGCCAGGTGTAACCACCAAATTCCGGGTTATCCTGCCTGTATGTCATTGTTACTCCGCCCAGGTAATCTTGGAATGACCCGCCGTACTCTTGACAGTCAATCTTTTAAATAAGACCCTGAACTCGTTAAGGTTAAACGGCGGTTTGTCATGTGAGGGCCGGCATACAGGTGTGCAAGGATTAACTCAGTGGCTGTGCGGCCCATGAAAGCACTTGGGTTTTAGGCTTGGCGGCCTATGAAAGCCTCGTTTTTTCTGGATTTCTGTTTTTTCTGAAAATTTTGGATTCATATCCTTCTTCCATATTAACATATGGTTTTCACAATTCAGGCCATGTAGCCTTGATTCTATGACTCATATTTGAGCATATTTGGTTAATGACCCGCCCTGATAAGAAGACTTTAAGTCGCCAGGGTGATTCGCCTTGAATAAATTCAAGTCATGATCTTTTATGTTTACGGGTTAATACCCATGCTGGATTACAATTATTACAGCGTCATTATGATATCAGTCTACATGTATGACTTTTCATATTTGAGTGAATATTTAGGGTTTTTTAACCCGCCCTGGTTACAGACTTTAAGTCGCTAGAGTACATTACATTGGAAATTGTAACCCGCCCTAGCTTAAACCGCTAGGGTATATACTGTTTAGCATGTGTGCAGGAACATTGGAAATAATATTGTAACTAGCAGAGATGATGATATTATCTGCAAGTTTATCAGTGGCACATAAAATATTTCGTCGGCAGTTTTAAGGCTAAACATGCATGATGGCATGACAGATCATTGTTTCAACTAGCCTATTACAAGGCTTTCCCAAGCCCAAAGGATTAAGAGTTTTTCAAAATAAGCTCTATGCCGCGGTCTGAGAGCCGCCCCTTGGATCAGTTGTTTTGGTCTTGGCGAGTTGAAGACTCCGGGTTACCCTGCACTAGTTCTTCTTCGTCCATCGTCTGGAAGTCAGGTGATGTCCAGTCGATGCCAGTTAAGGCTTTGAACACAGCTTCATCATCTATAAGTGTAGACGGATCAATATCAGGAGCAAAAGTATGCTTACGTGTTGGAGGAATGAGATCCACAATATCATAAGCCGGCGTTTTCACTTTTGAGTTTTCCATCATGTAAGCCGCCTGATACTTGGACAAATCAGTCTCTTCGGCCAATTTGCTCACCAAGGGACGCATCTCTTTCACGCACTTGGTAAAATCTGCTTCATCAAAAGGCGATCCATCTTCTTTAAAGCTAGGACAACCGGTGGCCATCTCCTCCGGGTCTAGCTCTGCTTGCCATGCTTTAGCCCAGCTGAGAGCAGTAATGGCACCAGCTCTGGCGGATGATCGCTTTATTTCTTCCAATCTTTGGGGCATGACAGATAGTTTGTCCAGCACCTCCCTAATGAGTGTAGGTGGCTGTTTACTATGGGAGATAGCTGATATGGTCCGCTGAGCACCAGTGTATAGTTGTTCCACCAGGGTATACACGGCCTTGAGCTTCACAAGCATGTCCTGACCAAGGTTGGAGCTTCTAGGGCCTGTTGAGCAAACATACTAATAAGTCGCCAGGCGGTTCAAAATAAATTGGTGGTGCAAGATTGAAGTGCAATATCACTTACTGTCGTGGGAAACCACGGCCACCTATGGGACCAAGAGTCCCTTACTGGTTCGGCGGGGGGATGGCACGTTGCACAAAGAGCGGAGGAGCGTGGAACAGCATGGCAGAGATCACATAGGCAGTTTTTACCCAGGTTCGGGCTGCCGTGAGGCGTAAAACCCTACGCCTGCTTTGGTGGATTGATGATGGAAAAATGGTGGTGGTCGCAACACGCTTGCCCGGTAGGGTTGCCTTGGGGCAAAACGGTTACATGCGTATGAATGTATGAGTGGGTGGATTCGCCAACCGATCGACCAACCCTTTCTACGGTTGCCTCGGGCCTCCTTTTATAGACAAAGGGGTCACCACAGTGGCAAATTAGTCACTATGCACCGATTAGATAGTAAACAGTGCTATCATACCTAACTATGCAGGATGACAGGGTGTATTAAATGAGCCGCTCTATGTCATATCACAGCCCGCCCGGCAGGCCCTGCCGGGCTGTTTTCCCAGCTTCGCACTAGCTTGCTTGACACGTCGCAGGACGGGTGTCGCTTGAAGGCATTTCTTACAGGAAGTGGCTGCCATGTGGCGAATAGCGGCCATCTAGTTACTTTGGAGCTTGACACCGCACCGATCGACGACGTGCGTCGTGATGAGGTGGTGCGGTGAGGTGGTTCTGCCTCCGCGAGGCCCGGCAGGCCTGCCGGGACGTCTCGAAGGCTTGCTTCCGGGGGTAACCCCATCCTCGCCTGGCTCGCCTGTCCGACAAGGGAGGCATTTCTCTTTGCAACATCTTGCTTCTCTGACTAGTCTTGGTCTTCTTGTGCTGCATGCCGGTCCTTTGAGGGACTGATCCCTTGTGCTCCAATCTGACCTTGGTACTGTAGTCTTGTTCTCGTGCCTATACACAGTCTGGGCAATGGACCCAGGGTTTGTTGCACCGACAGAAGCCCCCAGGCCTGGCCCGAACGCGCTGCCGGGCGTCGTCGGGGTAGGCCCTAATGAGTGCACAGGCAGGGGCGCGGAAGTGGCTGGCCCCTTGAGATCTTCTTGGCTTCTTCATTATCTTGAGTCCGGGCCAGTTTCTGGTTTTTCCGCGCGCCGCGTAAAGCCAATCGTGGTGGGGCCATTCTTGTAATGGCCCGTGAATGACTTTAACGCACGGGGGAGGAACTGCCAATTCACTCTTCCCACCACGCCCTTATCCTCAGCCACGTATGCTGCATGCATCGCGCGGGGTTGGTAACGGAGGCGCGTGGTGCGGGAGGGCATCAAGGCGGGGGCCCGGTCTTCTTGAATTGGTGGAGGAGGACGGTGGTAACCCGTTAAGGGATCAGCTCTCCTCCTCGACCCGCCTATAAAAGGAGGGGCGGAGGAGGAGCAGAGGCATCCGTTCTTGTACCCCTTCTCCCCAATCCTCTGCTTTCTGCTGGTTATGTTGAAGAGAAGGGCCTGGGGCCGAGCCCCGGGCAGTAGCCTGTGGTTGGCAATACCGAATGCTTGCGCCATCGCTTGGGGAGTGAGTCTGGTCCAAACTTGGAGAAGGTACGGCGGACAAGTCGCCCGTGGTGCCGGAGGTATCAAGCTTCCCCATTGCGGAGAAACGCTTGTTTCTTCTGCCGCGGTCGGTCGTCCGTCAGGTATGGTGGCGTCTTGCCTTGACCCGCCGTCATTAGTTGGCTCGGCGACCCGGTTCTTGGCGCCTTCAGTGCCCACCCGGAGTGCAGGGCTGGGGATTGTTGGTAATCCCAGCACTGCCCCCTCCGGTAGGCTCATGGCTGATGTTGAGGGGAGGCCCGCCTTCCTGCCCTCCAAGGTGGGGAGTGGTGTGCCCCGAGCCCCTTGGCCGTCTTGGCTCTTGGCTGCTTCTCCGGGGAAGGCGTCGGGCTGGTGGCTTGGCGCTTCTCTGGAGTGGTGTTGATGAATATGAAGCCAGGGAAGACGGAGAAGGCGGGAGGTAGGCCGCTAGTTCGGAGTACGATAGCATCGACGCGTTCGTCTCGTACTAGCGACCTGCTGCCCGTCTTTTCTGTCTTTCCCCTCCATTCCCCGGCACCGTCATCACCGTTTTTTCGGTTGCCGCGGAATGGATTGCCCCCCTGGCGCTTCTGCTTCCTCCAGCAGTCTTCTAGCCGAGCTCCGACGGCCTTCCCTGCCGGTGCCTGTGCTGGAGCTTTGGACTGGTCCCGGAGGTGGTGACCAGGGGACCACTGGGGTGCTCCCTCCGTCCTCCTCCTTCGCAGCCTCGCCACTCCCGATCTTGTCAGGCTGCGCCTGGCAGGTCCTGACGAGGTTGGGGGTGGCGTTCGTCGGTGCGCACCTTCCGCCCTCTTCTTTTCCCACCGCAATACCTGGGACAAGAGGGACAGGGAGAGGAGTTTACGGGGCACTTATCTTTTTTCAATCTTAAACCTGTAGGCAATTGCCAAATTTTAGTTCAAATAAATGTAATCTCTCGTATCCAGGCTTGTGCCCTGTAAGGTTTGTACTTGTTTGATCAGCATATTAATGAAAAAGATGAACCTTGCCGGGGACTCGTGCATGTATATGTCCATGCTGAGGTGAAATGCCTCTATATCTTTGAATAAACGAGTTTCCCTGGTAGGCTATCCTGCCAGTACCCTCTTTTTTGTCGCTGGGGAACTAAGCCTGCCGGGTACAAATCGCAACGAGGGACCAGCCCCCCGCCAATCTTTTTTTTATCAAAGGCCACTGCGACCATCCTGACCGAAGCAACGTTCGTGTCAAAGGATGGGAGCACCTAAGTTTCAAAAAAGCGGCGAGATTCTCTTATGCACAAGTATTTCTCTTACAGAACACGTATGGATAAGAGATGGAACTTATCTGTTTGGCTTGCCGGAGATCGCAACGTTGGTTCATCTTTTCCAGCTTCCTTTGAGGCCAAGTTCTCGGCAGGAACCTGCAGCCTTATGTAGATGGAAATGATGCAAAATGCTATCTTATCTATATGCGTATGCAATGCTCATGAAATGCTTATGCATGCATGCAACTTGTCGGGGCCCCCCAGTGCTTCACTTATTTCTCTGTTGCTCAGGGTCTGCGACTGGCTTTGTACAAGGGGTTACATGCAACTGGGGCAAGGCCTGTACAAAAGGGTGGCTGTCGGGCAAGGCCCGCCAGCCCGCCTTACGGGTAGAACTTGCGAAGATGCTCAATGTTCCATGAGTTTTGCAATTGAATGCCATCTCCGGTCTCCAGACGGACTGCGCCAGGTCTGGTGACTCGAACTACCCGGTAAGGGCCTTCCCAATTCGGCGTCAACTTGTTTGTACCCTTGGCGGACTGAACGCGCCTAAGGACAAAGTTGCCTCCCTCAAAACACCGGGCATGAACCCTACGGCTGTGACAGCGACGCAGGGCTTGCTGATAGCGTGCAGCACACGTAGCAGCCCGGAGACGGTTCTCCTCGAGAAGCACAGCGTCGTCACGCCGGTGCTGATCCTGCGCTACTTCATTGTAGGCAAGCACTTGAGGTGACCTGTAAATGAGTTCCGTGGGGATAACTGCTTCTGCCCCATAGACTACGGAGAAGGGAGTCTGCCTAGTAGCCTGATTTGGTGTCGTTTTGAGGGACCAGAGGACTACCGGCAGCTCATCGATCCATCGCCTGCCGCACTTCTGCAGCGTATCAAAGGTTCTCGTCTTGAGTCCTCGCAGCAATTCAGCGTTCGCCCTCTCAGCTTGTCCATTGCTTCTGGGATGTGCAATAGAGGCAAATGAGATCTTGCTTCCGAGGGCATGAACGTATTGCATGAAGGCGCGACTCGTGAACTGGGTGCCGTTGTCGGTGATGATCCGTGCAGGGACCCTGAAGTGGCACACTAGTCCTTTCAAGAACTTGATAGCTGACTGAGCAGCCACCTTTCTCACGGCATCTACTTCCGGCCACTTTGTAAACTTGTCGATGGCAACGAACAAGAATTCAAAGCCCCCGGCAGCTCGAGGGAAAGGGCCGAGGATATCGAGCCCCCAGACCGAAAACGGCCATGATAAAAAGGATTGTCTGAAGAGCTTGTGCAGGCAGATGGATGTTCTTGGAATGGAACTGATAGGCTTCACACTTTGTGACTAGCTCGACCGCATCTTGGAGGGCTGTGGGCCAATAGAATCCTTGTCGGAATGCTTTCCCAACTAACGCCCTTGATCCAATGTGGGAGCCGAACATGCCTTTGTGTATCTCCGCCAGCAGTTCCTTTCCTTCTTCCCGGCAGATGCACTTCACTTTCACACCGTTGGCCCTCCTTCTGTACAGAATGTCATCGACGAACTGATACATACTGGCCCTCCGGGCTACTCTTTCAGCTTCCTCTTGCTCATCGGGAAGTTCTCTAGTTTGGAGGAAATGGACTATGTGCCTTGCCCGAATTGGAGCCTGAGGTTCGGCAACAAGGACTAGCGGCACCTCCTCATCTGCGGGAGCATGTTCCTCGACTGTGGGGACCAGTGGCCCGGCAGGAGGGCGCAGCCCGGCAATCGATGGGGAGTTGTTTCTGGCAGGGTCCCTACCAAGAGCCCTGGGAGGCTCTACCGAGAGAGGCTTACCGGAGTCCAACTTCCTCCTTTTCCTGGCCATTGTTGCTGGGGATACGGAGGGCTGAGTAAGACGGAGAACAAAAGTTCCTGGTTCCACAGGAAGCTTCTGCGTAGCACACTTTGACAGATGAGCAGCTATGCTGTTTTCCGCACGGGGTACATGCTCTGTTTGCAATCCGTCAAAGTGCTCCTCCAGTCTTCTCACTTCCTCAACGTATGCCTCCATCAATGGACTTTGGTAATCCTTGTTGACTTGTCTCACCACAAGTTGCGAATCTCCTCGAATGATCAGCTTCTTGATTCCCAATTCTGTGGCAATCCTAAGCCCGGCAAGGAGCCCTTCATACTCTGATGTATTGTTGGTCGCCTCCTCCGTGGGAAAATGCATCTGGACGACGTACTTCAAGTGCTCCCCTATGGGAGCAACGAGAAGAACACCAGTCCCTGCACCCTGTAGGGAGAAGGCACCATCAAAATACATGATCCATTCTTGGGGCGCTTCCTTGCCGGGGATAACTGTTTCCAGCACTTCTTCATCATGGGTTGGCGTCCATTCTGAAATAAACTCTGCCAACGTCCTGCTCTGAATCGTTGACGTGCTCTCAAACTTCAGGCCAAAGCTGGATAACTCCAAAGCCCACTCCACCATTCTGCCGGTAGCCTCGAGGTTTCGGAGTATCCTTTGCAACGGGAAGCGGGTGACAACCGTGATCTCATGGGCTTGGAAGTAGTGGCGCAGTTTCCTTGAGGCCATGATGAGGCCAAAAATCAACTTTTGGACGCCAGAGTACCGCGACATAGCCCCCTGTAACAAGGAGCTAACGAAGTACACTGGGCACTGCACCACTTTCTTCCTTGCCGCGTCCTTGGGGTTGCACTTGCTGCCGTGCTCCTCTTTGTCCTGATCCTGATCTGATTCTGCCGGGCTTTGCTCGTTCTCTGGCTCCTCCACTTCCCGCTGTGCCACTAGGGCCGCGCTGACCACTTGATTAGTTGCCGCTAAGTATAGCAGCAATGGCTCTTGTGGTTTAGGGGCAACCAAAGTGAGCACAAAGGACAAGTAGGCCTTCAATTCTTGTAAGGCTGTGTCTGCTTCCGGGGTCCACTTCATGGGCCTTGCCTTCTTCAGAATTTTGAAAAACGGCAGGGCACGCTCGGCATACTTGGAGATAAATCTGCTAAGTGTGGCAACGCAACATGTCAGACGTCTCACATCCTTGACTGTCCTGGGTGCCTGAATCTGCTCGATAGCCTTGATCTTGTCGGGGTTGGCTTCGATCCCACAATGGGACACGAAGAACCCAAGCAGCTTGCCGGAGGGAACGCCAAACACACACTTCTCCGGATTTAGCTTCAAGTTGATCTTGCGCAGATTAGCAAATGTCTCCTCCAAATCCTGGATGAGGGTCGAACTATCCTTGGTCTTGACCACAATATCATCCATATAGGCCTCAATGTTTTTGGGCAACTGTGGCTCAAAAGCAATCTGGACTGCTCTTGCAAAAGTGGTGTGGCACCCCGGCTTAGAGCAACCGGTTTACCTTGCATTGCCAGCCCAGAGATCTAGTCTTCTGGCAACACACAACAACTTGGTATAGAAAACAACCACTTTATTGATGCTAGCGGAAACATAGGTTCGATATTACATCAGATAGAGAGGCCGAGCGGCACACACGGTGCGGCTGAACAGTATGTACATTATTTAATGAACATGAAAGGGGCCTCGATTACGACAACTACGCGGCAGCGGAACGACGACGAAGCGGAACTCCATAGCACAGGGACACCGATGTGGACACGGTCTAGACACGGGAAGCACTCCGATCCGGTTAAGACTTTCCTGAAAGCTGGCATGACACGCCAGGTCAGTACATTGAATGTACTTGCAAGCTCACAACAAGTAAAAGCATAATGGCAAACAATAATATGACAATTAAGCAGGTTAAATGCAATGCTTCAACATACTACTCATGAAGTGAACATGCTTATGCACCGAGTCCCTCGGACTTGCTTACCATACGGGTTACCTCGTAACCAATCTCATCCATACGGTGATCACTCCCGGATAACAACGGAAACCAACTCTTTGGTTCCAACAACAACCACAACGGAAACCAACTCTTTGGTTCCAACCACAACCATCTTCATGGTTTCAACAATCTCATCACATAACCAGTGCCAACCATATAACTTTAGTGTGCAAGATTAAATTATTTATGTTGATCCATGGTGTGACCTACTACGAACTGGCTATCGATAGATTTAACACACACTCTGCAGAGGTTAGTACACTGTACCCACATCACGGAATCCATGGCCTCGAACTCCCATTCGGGTGGACCAACGGCATTCCGACAGAACCAACCCATTGTCATGACACTCTCCCGGCCACTCCGACCAACTCCCCTCTGGGCTAAGTCATGGGTGGCCCCGATGTCAACCCGTGACATCCACGGCCACCGTCGTGGCAAAACTTAAACGGTCCCAAACGGGGACAAGGTACCATAACAACAACAACGGCACACAAGGTTATGTCTGCTTACCGGGCCAGGGTACCACATGCCCATAACCTTCCCTCGTTGGAGGCACCGACCAGAGGCATGACAACGGACCGAATAAAGGCCTTCCCATAAAGGCAAATGTGGTTGCACTGGGAAGCTCGATTCGGTGGCACCATGACTCAATCAACATTATGTTCAAGTGGAACTATCATCAGGTTTAACTTGAAATAAAAGAACTCGAGCCATAGTATGCCATGAACATGCAAATATCTGACATGCAACTATATTCACATAGCATTGAAACGAAACGGATCAACATCATAGAATCATTCTGCATGCACTACTAATCACTTTAGAGACACTGGTTTTAACTCCTTGGTTTTAACCCAATCATTTTTAGTTATGACCTTAGCATGAGGAAAATGATAAATCATTTATGAAAACAATACCGATCATAATCAAACCATAGTCATGCTATCAAAATAAATCTACTGCATCACACTAGTCCATGCACTCAAGTACTACAGCAAGCTAAGCAATTCAAGCATAACAAATGAACTAACATAAGCAATATTTATTAAGTGATTAAATGCATGAAATAAACCATATTCAAGTTGGAAAATCATAGTTATTGAAATGACACCATGCAAATATTTGTGTGGCTTGCCTTAGCACAGAGGAGGGTCACACTCCTCCTGGTTCTCCTCAAGGCAAGTTTCGCCTTCTGAAAATAATTAAAAACAGCAAAAGAAAATATCAAGAACCCTTCTAAAATTCACGAAAAATTCTAGATAGCAAGGAAAAATCTCAAATTTGGTGTGCTGCTAGAGTATTTCAATACAAAACCAATGCAAAAAGAATCAACTCATTTGGACTTATAGATTAGGAGTTAGAGCTAGTCAAAGTTTCTGGTCAAATTTGAATTAAATTTGAATAAAAAGAAAATCCAGGGGGGTGACGTCGAAGGCGTATTCGGAGAATACGCCTCCACTCGTACCACTTCGGGCGCGAGTGCAGAGGCTGACAGCGGGCCCCACGTGTCAGATCTGGAGAGAGAGAGGGAAACAGAGGAGGGGCGGAGTGTCGCCGGCGTTTCTCCGGCGAGGAGAGGTCGGCGGCCGCCGTGGAAAGGATAGGGAGATGCGCAAGGCTAGGGCGAACACGCACTTACCCGAAATGCAGCGAGGGGTGGACGGATGGGGTCGGCGTGGTCGTCTCCAGCGGCTTCAGCGGGCGGTGCTCATCGGAGAAGAAGACGCCGGCGTCGTGAGGTAGCTCCGGTGGCTCCAGCGGGATCAGCGAGCACCAGTGGATCAACAGGAACGCGCCCACGCAGTCGGTCAAGCTTGAGGGGCACCGGAGTGGGAGGGGGCAGAGAAAGGGGATCGCCGGTGAGCTCGGGTCGGGGACGGCGGCCAGAGGCCTGCCCGGCCGGGCTGCGGCTATATACGGTGTCGTGGAGGTTGAGTGGGTGGAGAGGTGAGGAGAAATGAGCTCAGGAGGGTCTATTTAAAGGTGAGGCTGAGGCAGAGCTCGAGAGCTCGCCGGAGTCTCTAGAAGCGGCGCACAGTGACGAGGGGCGTCGGTGAGAGAGGGAGAAGTGGCCAGGGCTCACGCGGCCACTGCTCGAGCTCGGGGATGAGCACAGGACGAGCGGGAGGGCACAGAGTCGAGCACGGGGGCACTGTGCTCCTCTGGCGTGGCGCGCGCATGATTGCTGCAGCGTCTCTGGTGTCGGCGAGCGGCTGCGAGGGTGCTGGGGAGGTGAAGCGAGGCTGGTGGCACGGTGCGGCATGCTGGGCTTGACGCTGAGACGAGCACGAGCTCAACAGAGGCTCGGGCGCAGCTCAGAGCACGTCGACTGCGTGTCTGAGCCCGTGTCCTCATGCGGTCACCATGCACATTGTGTCAATGTGATGCCCAGGCGATGTCAAACTATGTCTAGGCTGTCGACCGTGGAGTGTTTAGGCTAGGAAAGGATTTAGCAAACCACCAGGATGAGTGAGTTGATCACTGCACTTACTGAAAGTTTCTGGACAAAACTTGTGGTCAAAGTTGTGATCAAACCAGAAAGAGTTAGGACCTGAGCTTTGGGTTTTAGTGTTAGGTTACTAAGGTGATGATGCTCAAGAAAATTCAGCTCCAAAAGATCAAGGAATAATGCACTTGTTGTACAAACTGCATTTTTAGGTCAGAATGCAAATGAATTTTCCTAGCAAAACTGGGCCACATGACCACTTGATATTTTTGCATAGGATGATGAGGCACTGTCCAAAGGGTGTGTGTGAATTTTCTCAGATTTTTGTGGGCAAGAAAAAGAGGGGTTGCTTTGGAGTGAAAGTGAAAATATTCCATTTTCAGGGTGAAAATGAATATTTTCCCTAGAAGAAATTTTTTCCAAAGCAATGTGAGGATGAATGAGAGGTCAAGAGAGGTTGTGGGAGGTGATTGGAGTCACTTGGGTGAAAATCAAAACAATGCCCAAGTGCTAAGTCCAAATGAATTAATTCAAAATCCAAATAAAAAGGAAAAAGCAAAGGAAAATCATGATGGTAGAAACCAGGGTGTCACAAACCTACCCCACTTAAGATGAATCTCGTCCTCGAGATTCGGTTGCTTGGGAAAACAATTTTGGATAAGACGCTCTCAAAAAGTCCTCTCTTTCCCAGGTTGCTTCTTCCTCGGTGTGATGTTCCCACTGTACCTTATAAAATTTAATCACCTTACTGCGAGTGACTCTTTCCATTTCTTCCAATATTCGGAATGGTTTCTCCTCATAGGTTAAATCCTTAGCAAGCTCTATCTCTGCCATATCAGTCCTTTTCTCGGGTGGCGAGATACACCTCCTCAACTGTGAGACATGAAACACATGGTGCACTTCTGACAATTCCGGTGGTAGTTCCAACTGGTAAGCCACTGTACCAACTCTGGATATAACTGGGAATGGGCCAATATATCTAGGTGCAAGTTTTCCTCGGGTCTGAAACCTCTTGACTCCTTTCATGGGGGTGACTCGGAGGTAAACATACTCTCCGGGTTTGAAACTGATCTGTCGGTGCTTGGAATCATAGTAGCTCTTTTGTCGGGACTTGGCCACTTGTAGTCTATCTCGGATCTCTTTGACTTGTTTTTCAGCCTCCATCATTAAGTTGGTTTTGAAAATACGGCTATCTCCGATTTGTGACCAGTTTAGCGGAGTGCGGCACTTACAGCCATACAGATCTTCATAGGGTGACATCTTGAGACTGGTCTGGAAACTCTTGTTGTAGGAGAACTCAGCATAAGGTAGACAATCTTCCCACTTGGGTCCTTGGGCCAGAGCACATGCTCGGAGTATATCTTCGAGTATTGGATTCACTCGCTCAGTCTGCCCGTCTGTCTGAGGATGATAGGCGGTGCTGTACTTTAGTGTGGTCCCCAAAGCTTGATGGAGACGTGACCATAATGCTGAGGTAAAGAGAGAACCTCGGTCGGAGGTGATAGTTTTTGGTACTCCATGTAAACTGACGATTCTGGACACATATAGCTATGCGAGTTGATCGGCTCGGTAGGTGGTTCGGATGGGAATGAAGTGAGCTACCTTTGTCAGCATGTCCACCACAACCCATACTGCATCATTGCCTCGGTGAGTCTTTGGTAGGCCTGTGATGAAATCCATGCAGACATCGTCCCACTTCCATTGTGGAACGGGTAAAGGTTGGAGAAGTCCGGCGGGTTTCTAATGTTCCGCCTTTACCTTGTTACATATGTCGCAACAAGCTTCAAAATAGGCAATATCCTTCTTCATTCCGTCCCACCAAAATATCTGTCGAAGGTCCTCGTACATCATGGTACCTCCTGGGTGAATCGAGTACGAAGATTCATGTGCTTCGGTCAAGATCTTCCTTCTCAAGTCTGCTTGCTCAGGTACTCAAATCCGACCTCGAAACCTTAGAGTACCTTGCTCATCGTTCGAGAAATCCTGGGTCTTGCCTTCTTGCATATGCTTGACATGGTGTTGCAGGACGGCATCATCTAGCTGGGCCATGCGGATTTCTTCCTCGAGGGTAGGGATGACTTCCAATATATTGGCGAGTTCCGCCTCAACAATAACCAGGTTAAACTGAGAGATCTCTTCTTGGAGTTCGGGAGGCAAGGACTCCATCAGGGCATTCAGGTTGGCAGGCTTGCGACTGAGGGCATCGGCAACCACATTGGCCTTACCGGGATGGTAATTTATTCCAAGATCATAATCCTTGACCAATTCGAGCCATCTTCGCTGTCAGAGATTCAAGTCCGGTTGGGTGAATATATACTTGAGACTCTTGTGGTCCGTAAATATCTGACATCTTTTGCCAATGAGGTAGTGCCTCCAAGTCTTCAACGCGTGCACAACTGCGGCCAATTCCAAATCATGTGTTGGGTAATTCCCTTTGTGGGGTCGTAGCTGTCTAGATGCGTAGGCTACAACCTTGCCATCTTGCATGAGCACACATCCAATACCTCTCCTGGACGCATCACAGTATACATCAAAGCTGCGATAGATGTCGGGTAGGGTCAACACAGGTGCTGACGTCAATCGGGTCTTCAACTCATTGAAACTCTTCTCACAGTCCTCAGTCCATACAAACTTCTTATCCTTCTTGAGGGGTTCTGCCATGGGCTTGGCAATCTTAGAGAAGCCTTCAATGAATCAGCGGTAATATCCGGCCAATCCAAGAGAACTCCGGATCTCAGTCACTGTCGTAGGTGCTGTCCAATCAAGCATGTCCTTCACTTTGCTTGGATCCATGGCTATGCCTTCTGCCAAAAGAACATGCCCCAAAAATCCGACTTGCTTGAGCCAAAATTCACATTTGCTGAATTTCGCATATAGCTGATGGTCACGGAGTCTTTGCAAGACTGCTCTGAGATGTCCCTTGTGCTCTTCTTCACATTTCGAGTATATGAGGATGTCATCAATGAAGACCACCACAAATTTATCCAAGAAGTCCATGAATACTTTATTCATCATGTGCATGAAGAAAGCAGGGGCATTTGTGAGGCCGAAAGACATGACTGTATATTCATAAAGACCGTATCGAGTGGTGAATGCGGTCTTAGGAATATCCTCCTTCTTTATTTTGAGCTGGTGATATCCGGTCCTCAAATCAATCTTGGAGAATACTTTTGCCCCACTGAGTTGGTTGAACAAATCATCAATCCTCGGAAGCGGGTATTTGTTCTTGATAGTGACATCATTCAACTACGGTAATCCACACACATCCGAAGGCTGCCGTCTTTCTTGTCCACAAAGATTGCGGGTGATCCCCATGGTGAAGAGCTTGGACGAATGTATCCTTTCTGAAGCATCTCATCAAGCTGTTTCTTTAATTCCACTAATTCGGATGAAGGCATCCGGTAAAACTTCTTGTATAGCGGTGCGGTCCCGGGCACAAGGTCAATTGCAAACTCAAGCTCGTGGTCTGGCGGCATTCCTGGTAGTTCCTCAGGAAATACATCTGGAAACTCACTAACCACTGGAATTAGATCCAATTCTTCAGCTATCGCTGTGAAGACCATTTCTTTCTTGGGCTTGTTTCTCTGAGCAAAGAATTTTGTAGTTTGGCCTTCCTGGTTTGTCAATGTGACTTCTCTGGTCGCACAGTTGATGCATACTTGATGTTTGGTTAACCAGTTCATTCCCAAAATAATATCCAACTTGGTAGACTCGATGACTATCAAAGAGGCTAGGAACATGACTCCCTTGATGTCAATCTCCAAATTGCGACAGGCCAAATTTCTTTTGAGCAATGATCCCGGGGATTGTACCATCATACTCTTTTCCAAAATCAAGCATGAAAACTTGTTTTAGGCAGCAAAACTCCGCGAAATAAAAGAATGGGAAGCCCCAGAGTCAAACAAAATTATTGCAGGTATGCTATTAACGGAAAACATACCAATGACGACTTCTGGGTTCTCTTGGGCTTCTTCTGTGGAGAGGTGATGAACTTGCCCTTGGATGGTTTTCTGGCCAGGGTATGGCCCCATGTGATTAACTTGCGGCTTGAATGGAGCATTTCACTTGCCGTTCTTGGGACACTGTCTGGCGTAGTGTCTGGTTTGCCCACAAGAAAAGCACGCATTGTTACACTAACAATCTTCACGTACCGGGCTGATCACAATATTCTTGACTTGGGTAGTGGTCTTGTTAACATTCTGCTGCCAATTGGGCTTAAACTCAACCTATGTCTGTTGCCAGGTACGAGCCTTCTGGACTATGGGTCCTTCCTTCTTAGGCTCAAACTTCCGCTTGCGGTCATCATGAACAGGCCTACTGTCCTGAATAAGCTTGTGCTACCATTCTGCAATCAGGGCTTTGTTTACCAGAGTCTGGAAATCCGGAAAATCAAGCATACTGAGGGTGCATCTAAGGTGTTGATTCAGTCCTCCAAGGAATCTGTCGATCTTTCTCTCTTCGGTGGCCACATCATACAGGGAATAGCGGTCCAAATGATTGAACTTGTTCAAACACTCGGTGACTGATAAGTTGCCTTGCGTGAGGGCTAGGAACTCACGCTGCTTGACTTTCATGATACCTGAAGGAATGTGGTATTTGCGGAACTGATCCTTAAATTTATCCCAAGTGATTTCTTCATCTGCTGGCCACATAGCTTTAGTGTTGTCCCACCAAATAGCTGTGGCTCCTTCCAGATAGTGAGTCGCAAATGGAACCTTATCATTTTATTCAGTACAAGCAATCTCCAATTTCTTTTCAATGGTCCTTAACCAGTCATCGGCTTCCAGAGGGTCCGCAACTTGATTAAAACTGGGTGGCTTAGTCCTTTGAAAATCTGAGAGCTTAGAGTGATGACCATTCTGATTTCCATTCTGCCCAACCATAGCTTGCACACTTTTCAATAGTTCAAACAAATCGTTGTTTCTTCTTTCTTCGAACATGCGCATGATTTGTTCAGTGGTTGGCGGATGTGGCGGTGGAGGTGGTGGTTGTGGATACGGTTCAGGGGAATGCCCTGCCTGTCTTGCTGAGCGACGAACAGGGACATCCTCACCAGCGTGACTGCTGCTGCCTCCACGCGTCATCCTATTGTTTGTTTTTCCCAATATGAAGCAACCGAGATGAGCAACATCCATAAATGGGGAAGAAAAGCAAGTGACAAAGCCCGAAAGAAAGCAACAAGAAACCAAGGCGAATAATAAAAAGTTCCGACATAATTATACATAGACTCATACATGAAAGGAAACATCATGACGGGTACGACTACGCTCATACATGAAACGAAACATCATGACAAGTATGGCTACATCCGTACATCCAAGCATCATGACAACCTCGGATACTCTGATGATCTAGTGCTCTGCTGGTCCTGCTGGGTCCTCTGCTGAGCCGGACTCGGATCCTGAACTGACGACGTTAACGGAAACCTCTGGGTTAAAGGTAACGCGACGACGCTGCCTCGAGGGCTCTCCCTCAGGGGCAGGTGCGGGATGAGGCTGGAGCATAGGGGCTGCGGGGGTAGCAAGAAGTGAAGCCCACTCAGCAGGGGCACTGTGGGGAGTCACGGTCGAGGTGCCCGAGCTACTCGAATGAGTAACCGGGGTAACTGGCGAGCTAGAAACTGGTGGAATAAAGGGGGTAAATCCTATGGAAGGTGGAGCGGAACTAGACCTAGCGGCCACCAAAGCAGTGCAAGCACGAGTCAGCTCTCAGGCCAGCTCGTGAATCAGAAGATAACTAGCAGTGATATAGCGGGAAAGGTGGCTAGCGGGACTCTCGGCCGTCGGATCAATAATAGGAAAGCGGACACGACCATCATCGTGCAGAGATGGGTAGTAGTAGAAACCTGGGTGGGTCTGCATTTGGATCTCGTTATAGCGTAGCTCAACGAGAATCTCAAACGCAGCAAGTTGAACATCCTGAGCGGGGGCAGAAGCGAAACCACTCCTAGAAGAATGAGTGTATGAACCAGATGCCGAACTGCAGCGCAAGGTAACCACCGCGTGATACTCGTATACTGAGTCTGCTAGGCGCTCCCGGTACACCCGATACACCGGGTCGTCACCCTGAGGGTAGAGGTGACGCCATATGCTCCGAAGAAGGAGCGGCAAAGTGCACGGTGATAGCTCCAACTGACACGCATACGGTACTAGAGCCATCTACACTCAAAACCAATAGTCGGTTAGAAATAACAATAAATCAAATGCATGCCATGCAGCAATCAGATGCAAACACTGTCGGCACTCAAACTAAACTAGCTACCGTTCAACTAACGCGTCGGCGGTCTAGCGTGTCCTACAGTCAGCACGGCTCTGATACCAAGCGTTGTGGCACCCGGCTCAGAGCAACCGGTTTACCTTGCATTGCCAGCCCAGAGATCTAGTCTTCTGGCAACACACAACAACTTGGTACAGAAAACAACCACTTTATTGATGCTAGCGGAAACATAGGTTCGATATTACATCAGATAGCGAGGCCAAGTAGCACACACGGTGCGGCTGAACAATATGTACATTATTTAATGAACATGAAAGGGGCCTCGATTAGGACAACTACGCGGCAGCGGAACGACGACAAAGCGGGACTCCATAGCACAGGGACACCGATGTGGACACGATCTGGACACGGGAAGCACTCCGATCCGGTTAAGACTTTCCTAAAAGCTGGCATGACACGCCAGGTTAGTACATTGAATGTACTTGCAAGCTCACAACAAGTAAAAGCATAATGGCAAACAATAATATGACAATTAAGCAGGTTAAATGCAATGCTTCAACATACTACTCATGAAGTGAACATGCTTATGCACCGAGTCCCTCGTACTCGCTTACCATACGGGTTACCTCGTAACCAATCTCATCAATACGGTGATCACTCCTAGATCACAACGGAAACCAACTGTTTGGTTCCAACAACAACCACAACGGAAACCAACTCTTTGGTTCCAACCACAACCATCTTCATGGTTTCAACAATCTCATCACATAACCAGTGCCAACCATATAACTTTAGTGTGCAAGATTAAATTATTTATGTGATCCATGGTGTGACCTACTACGAACTGGGTCTGTAACCGAGGACGCGGCTATCGATAGATTTAACACACACTCTGCAGAGGTTAGTACACTGTACCCACATCACGGAATCCATGGCCTCGAACTCCCATTCGGGTGGACCAACGGCATTCCGACAGAACCAACCCATTGTCATGACACTCTCCCGGCCACTCCGACCAACTCCCCTCTGGGCTAAGTCATGGGTGGCCCCGATGTCAACCCGTGACATCCACGGCCACCATTGTGGCAAAACTTAAACGGTCCCAAATGGGGACAAGGAACCATAACAACAACAACGGGCACACAAGGTTATGTCTGCTTACCGGGCCAGGGTACCGCACGCCCATAACCTTCCCTCGTTGGAGGCACCGACCAGAGGCATGACAACGGACCGAATAAAGACCTTCCCATAAAGGCAAATGTGGTTGCACTGGGAAGCTCGATTCGGCGGCACCATGACTCGATCAATATTATGTTCAAGTGGAATTATCATCAGGTTTAACTTGAAATAAAAGAACTCGAGCCATAGTATGCCATGAACATGCAAATATCTGACATGCAACTATATTCACATAGCACTGAAACGAAATGGATCAACATCATAGAATCATTCTGCATGCACTACTAATCACTTTAGAGACACTAGTTTAACTCCCTGGTTTTAACCCAATCATTTTTATTTATGAAATTAGCATGAGGAAAATGATTAATCATTTATGAAAACAATACCGATCATAATCAAACCATAGTCATGCTATCAAAATAACTCTACTGCATCACACTAGTCCATGCACTCAAGTACTACAGCAAGCTAAGCAATTCAAGCATAACAAATGAACTAACATAAGCAATATTTATTAAGTGATTAAATGCATGAAATAAACCATATTCAAGTTAGAAAATCATAGTTATTGAAATGACACCATGCAAATAGTTGTGTGGCTTGCCTTAGCACATAGGAGGGTCACACTCCTCCTGGTACTCCTCAAGGCAAGTTTCCCCTTCCAAAAATAAATAAAAACAGTAAAAGAAAATATCAAGAACCCTTCTGAAATTCACCAAAAATTCTAGACAGCAAGGAAAAATCTCAAATTTGGTGTGCTACTAGAGTATTTCAATACAAAACCAATGCAAAAAGAATCAACTCATTTGGACTTATAGATTAGGAGTTAGAGCTGGTCAAAGTTTCCGGTCAAATTTGAATAAAAAGAAAATCCAGGGGGTGACGTCGAAGGCATATTTAGAGAATACGCCGCCACTCGTACCGCTTCGGGCGCGAATGGAGAGGTTGATAGCGGGCCCCACGCGTTAGATCTGGAGAGATAGAGAGAGAGGGAAACAGAGGAGGGGCGGCGCGTCACTGGCATTTCTCCGACCAAGAGAGGTCGGCGGCCGCCGTGGAAAGGATAGGGAGATGCGCAAGGCTACGGCGAACACGCACGTACCCGAAACACGGTGAGGGGTGGATGGACGGGGTCGGTGTGGTCGTCTCCAGCGGCTGCCGCGGGAGGAGCTCATCGGAGAAGAAGACGCCGGCATCGTGAGGTCGCTCCGGTGGCTCCAGTGGCGTCAGCGAGCACCAGTGGATCAACAGGAACACGCCCACGCAGTCGGTCGAGCTTGAGGGGCACCGACGTGGGAGGGGGCAGAGAAAGGGGATTACCGGTGAGCTCGGGTCGGGGACGGCGGCCAGAGGCCTGCCCGGCCAGGCTGTGGCTATCTACGGTGTCATGGAGGTTGAGTGGGTGGAGAGGTGAGGAGAAATGAGCTCGGGAGGGGTCTATTTATAGGCGAGGCCGAGGCAGAGCTCGAGAGGTCGCCGGAATCTCTGGAAGCGGCGCACGGCGATGAGGGGCATCAGTGAGAGAGGGAGAAGTGGCCAGGGCTCACGCGGCCACTGTTCGAGCTCGGGGACGAGCACAGGACGCACGGGAGGGCATAGAGTCAAGCACGGGGGCACTGTGCTCCTCTAGCGCGGCGCGCGCATGATCGCTGCGGCATCTCCGGCATGGGCGAACAGCAGCGAGGGTGCTGGGGAGGTGAAGCGAGGCTGGTGGCGCGGTGCGGCATGCTGGGCTTGACGCTGAGACAAGCACGAGCTCAACAGAGGCTCGGGCGCAGCTCAGAGCACGTCGACTGCATGTCTGAGCCCGTGTGCTCACGCGGTCACCATGCGCACTATGTCAACATGACGCCCAGGCGATGCCAAACTATGTCTAGGCTGTCGACTGTGGAGTGTTTAGGCTAGGAAAGGATTTAGCAAACCACCAGGATGAGTGAGTTGATCACAGCACTTACTGAAAGTTTCTGGACAGAAACTTGTGGTCAAAGTAGTGATCAAACCGGAAATAGTTAGGAGCTGAGCTTTGGGTTTTAGTGTTAGGTTACTAAGGTGATGATGCTCAAGAAAATTCAGCTCCAAAAGATCAAGGAATAATGCACTTGCTGTACAAACTGCATTTTTAGGTCATAATGCAAATGAATTTTCCTAGAAAAATTGGGCCACATGACCACTTGATATTTTTGCATAGGATGATGAGGCACTGTCCAAAGGGTGTGTGTGAATTTTCTCAGATTTTTGTGGGCAAGAAAAAGAGGGGTTGCTTTGGAGTGAAAGTGAAAATATTCCATTTTCAGGGTGAAAATGAATATTTTCCTTAGAAGAAATTTTTTCCAAAGCAATGTGAGGATGAATGAGAGGTCAAGAGAGGTTGTGGGAGGTGATTGGAGTCACTTGGGTGAAAATCAGAACAATGCCCAAGTGCTAAGTCCAAATGAATTAACTCAAAATCCAAATAAAAAGGAAAAAGCAAAGGAAAATCATGATGGGAAAAACCAGGGTGTCACAAGTGGACCCGGCACTCTTTAACCCGAAAGGAGTACACACAAAGCAGTACATACAGCATGGGGTGATGAACAAGGTCTTCTCTTCATCTTCCTTGGACATGAGGATCTGATGATACCCAGAGTATGCATCCAGATAGGAAAGGAAATCACAACCTGAAATGGAGTCCACAATCTGGTCGATGTGCGGCAAGGGAAACGGGTCCTTCATGTTGGGAAACGTAGCATGCAATTTCAAAAAATTTCCTACGCTCATGCAAGATCTATCTAGGAGATGCATAGCAACGAGAGGGGGAGAGTGTGTCCACGTACCCTCGTAGACCGAAAGCAGAAGCGTTAGGTTAACGCGGTTGATGTAGTCGAACGTCTTCACGATCCAACCGATCAAGTACCGAACGTACGGCACCTCCGAGTTCTGCACACATTCAGATCGATGACGTCCCTCGAACTCTTGATCCAGCAAAGTGTCGAGGGAGAGTTTCGTCAGCACGACGGCGTGCTGACTGTGATGGTGATGTGATCCGCGCAGGGCTTCGCCTAAGCAGTACGACAATATGACCGGAGGAGTAAACTGTGGAGGGGGCACCGCACACGGCTAAGAGAATATCTGTTGTGTTCTAGGGTGCCCCCTGTCCCCGTATATAAAGGAGGGGAGGAGGAGGCCGACCACCAAAGGGGGCGCGCCATGGGGGGGAGTCCTACTAGGACTCCACTCCTAGTATGATTCGGCCCCCCCACTTTTCCTTTCTCCGGAGGTGGAAAGAGGGAAGGAGAGGGAGAGGGAGAAGGAAAGGGGGGCGCCACCCCCTTCCCTAGTCCAATTTGGCCTCCTCCCTTGTGGGGGGTGCACTAGCCCCTTGTGGGCTGGTTAGCCTCCCTCCTATGGCCCATATGGCCCATTTCTTCCACCGGGGGGTTCCGGTAACCCCTCCGGTACTCCGGTATGTACCCGATACACTCCGGAACCCTTCCGGTGTCCGAATACTACCTTCCAATATATCAATCTTTACCTCTCGACCATGTCGAGACTCCTCGTCATGTCCGTGATCTCATCTGGGACTCCGAACAATCTTCGGTCACCAAAACACATAACTCATAATACAAATCGTCATCGAACGTTAAGCGTGCGGACCCTACGGGTTCGAGAACTATGTAGACATGACCGAGACATATCTCCGATCAATAACCAATAGCGGAACCTGGATGCTCATATTGGCTCCTACATATTCTACGAAGATCATTATCGGTCAAACCGCACAACAACATACGTCATTCCTTTTGTCATCGGTATGTTACTTGCCCGAGATTCGATCGTCGGTATCATTATACCTAGTTCAATCTCATTACCAGCAAGTCTCTTTAGTCATTCCGTAATGCATCATACCAACTCATTAGTCACATTGCTTGCAAGGCTTATAGTGATGTGCATTACCGAGAGGGCCCAGAGATACCTCTCCGATACTCGGAGTGACAAATCCTAATCTCAATCTATGCCAACCCAACAAACACCTTCGGAGACACCTGTAGAGCATCTTTATAATCACCTAGTTACGTTGTGACATTTGATAGCACACAAGGTGTTCCTCCGGTATTCGGGAGTTGCATAATCTCATAGTCAGAGGAGTATGTATAAGTCATGAAGAAAGCAATAGCAATAAAACTTAATGATCATTATGCTAAGCTAACGGATGGGTCTTGTCCATCACATCATTCTCCTAATGATGTGATCCCGTTCATCAAATGACAACACATGTCTATGGTTAGGAAACTTAACCATCTTTGATTAACGAGCTAGTCTAGTAGAGGCATACTAGGGACACTGTGTTTTGTCTATGTATTCACACATGTATCAAGTTTCCGGTTAATACAATTCTAGCATGAATAATAAACATTTATCATGATATAAGGAAATATAAATAACAACTTTATTATTGCCTCTAGGGCATATTTCCTTCACTTCGGGCAAGCTTTGTTGAGATCTGTGAAATCTATGCAAAGCCTCCATTTCCTGTTAGCCTTGCGCACGACCACTGGGTTTGCCAACCACGTCGGATGCAGTACTCCTCTGACCAGACCAGCTGCCTCAAGCTTCTTAATCTCCTCTGCAATAAACTGCTACCTCTCCAAGGCCTGCTTTTGAACCTCCTGCTTGACAGGTCGGGCATGTGGGCAGACAGCAAGGTGGTGCTTGATTACCTCCCTAGGAACACCGGGGATATCAGATGGTTGCCAGGCAAACACATCGATATTCGCCTGCAGGAAGTTAACGAGTGTGCCTTCCTATTTGTCATCAAGTGTGGCGCTGATAGTTAAGGTACCATCAATGCCAGCTAGCCCTGCCGGGACCTTCTTCACATGTGGTGCTGCAACCTTGGACCTCTTACTATTGGAACTCTCCGTCAAGTCATCAACAGGCGCAGCGCACTCCAAAGAGGTGCGCTTCCCGGATTCCTTGCTAGTGTCCCTGCTATCCTTCTTCTTTCCTCTATTCTCCTTGTCGGGAACTGCCGCTGCCGTGGCCTCTGCTGTGACTGCATCCCGGTACATCTTGTCCACGCAAATGATTGCGTCCTTCTCGTGTGACGGAATGGAAATGACTCCTACCGCCCCTGGCATCTTCAAGGTGTTGTAGGCATAGTGGGATGCCGCCATAAATTTTGCCAGAGCTGGGCGTCCAAGGATCCCATTGTACGGCAAGGGGAGGTCGACCACATCAAACACAACCTTCTCAGTCCGGTAGTTCAACTCCCCCCAAACGTCACTGGCAACGTGATCTTTCCCTTAGGATGACTCCTTCCGGGATTAACTCCTTGAAACATGCCCGTGACCTTAAGTTCTTCCTCTGCAATCTGAAGCTTGCTTATAACCTTTGGGGAAATCAGATTCAACTTGGCCCCGCCGTCAACCAACATCTTTGTGACTTTGAGGTTGCGAATTGTCGGAGAGACCAACAACGGCAAACATCCCACCGCAGTGGTGAGGTCAGGATGGTCCTCTTCGTAAAAAATGATGGGCGTGCATGACCATTTGAGCGGCTTCCGAGACTCTGCCGTTGGCTCCACGGCATTGACCTCACGCACCCGCTGTTTAACTTGGCGGTGAGAGGAGAGCAAAGATGCACCCCCGTCAATGCACAGGGCGTCAGTGGCCTTCTGGAATTCCTGCTCACTGGTTTCCTCTTCATCCCCTCCATCACTCTCATCATTGCAAATTTCCTTCTCTCGGCCCCTGACGAGTTTTCCCTGGTTCCGAAAGGCCTTGCCGGGGCGATTTGCTTCACCGCCTCGGCCCGTCCCGCCAGTGCCATTCTGACCTTTTTCCTTATCACGCTTCTCATATTTAGCCCTCTGTCTCTTGACGAGCTGCTCAACCTGATGACACTCTTGGAGATCATGGCCCTTGGTAAAAATGGATCTTGCAGTACGGCCCATCGCCTTTCCCAGCCTTCTCGGCAGACGCCGCCTCCCGGCAATCATTGCACGCGCCAGCTTCCTTGCTGGAGGCTTCGGCCTTAGCCTTCTTGCCGGTACTAGGCGTGCCCGATCCTTCGATGGTCATCACTGCCTTATCCTTGCACCTCTTGTTACGCTTGTTGCTCTTCTTCTGACTGGTGGATTCATCGTCATCCTCTGAGTCGATGTCGATGCAATCTTCCTCTCCAGGGAGTTTCCTTCCCTCCTCCATCCAAGCACACTTGTCTACCAAGGTGTAAAGCTCCTTCACAGTCTTGGGCAACCGCACATTCATCTTGGAACATATCCTGTGGTTGCGCACATTGGACTGGAATGCAGCTATCATAGTTGCTGGGTGGATATTTGGGATATTTCTGTGGACTCTGCTGAATCTCTGCAAATATTTGCGGAGAGTCTCTCCTTCTTTCTGTTGGAGAAGCTGCAAATCGCTGGGCTATACTGGTTCTTGATGACCACCCGTGAAGGCGCCAATGAACTCATGGCACATGTCAGCCCATGACAAAATGGAGTTTCCCGGCAGGTGCATCAACCAAGACCTCACATTGGATTTGAGTGCCAAAGGGAAGTAGTTGGAAAACACCTTCTCATCTCTTCCTCCGGCAGCCTGAACAACGATGGTGTAAATGCTCAAAAACTCCGCCGGGTTCAACCTTCCATCATACTTCTCGGGTATCTCTGGCTTGAACGTGCGAGCGGATGGCCAACGGACTTGCCGTAGCTCACGAGTAAAGGCAGGGCACCCAACCTCGAAAGGCAGGCACCCGCCGTCCTCAAGCGCAGGCTCGTCAACGTAGGGACCATCGCACCCATTGGTCCGACGGTGGTTGTCGCGGCGTTGCTCGATGATGACGCGCATGCCTCCCCTCCGCCCATCCTCTGGGGCTCACTATTGGCCTGGACGTGCTCGAGGGTCGAAAGAGGCCATCGAGACATCGTCAGGTTCTTGATTCTACTGCGCTCGCGCTGGCTGCCGCGGTGGGGACTGCACCGTGGGGGTGGCCCCTTCCGTACAGCCAGCAGCGCTAGCCGTTGTCGTCGCTTGGGAAGGTCGTGGCAGGACAGCTCGCTGCGAGCCCCCAGCTCCGGCGAAGCCAATCAAACTCTGAATGGTGGCTCTCCACTCATCCATTTGATCGGCCGCTGGTGGGAACCTCAACAGAATTTGGGCCCGCGCCATAGCCTCCGTAGCGATGCTTGGCATTGGCGATGATGATGTAGATCGAACTGTCACTCGGCTCCTGACGGTGCCGGTGGAGACTGCGTCGCGCCCTCGCTGTTGCAAGCCAGCCACCTGGACGGCATGGTGGCGCGGTGAAGGCGCTTGAGGGCTAGCGGCTCCGTTGGGCACAGTGGCCGGGTCGACCTGTTCTAGGGGTGCCGCGTGCCCTGCGGTCGCGCTCGTGGTGGGGGCGGCCGGAGGGTGGCGATTCATCCCAGTCCGGGTGCCACCACTGTGACTGTGCCCTTCAGAGAGGGGAAGAGGTACAGATGGAATAACCCCTTTGCTCGTACCTCGTGGAGCATGACCATTGAGGTGTTGCTGATGCTGCACTTCTCCGGTGCCTCCTGCTCCAGTTTCGGCCGTGGGGGAGGTGGTGACAACGCCACCTGCGTCAACCACATCCCCTGTGACGCCCACATCGTCGCGCGCCTCCGCATTCCCCGCAGCGTTGACGGTCGCGGGCGGCGGAGCCTTCGAGGTGGATGGGTGAGCCGAAGCACCGGGTTTCTTCTTGGGCGCCATAGTCGATGGAGCCGTCGAGGATGAATATGGCGATGAAGATGATGTGCTGCTCACGCTCTCGGTTTCACGCAAGTGATCCCCCTACCTGGCGTGCCAAAGATGTCGTGGGAAACCACGGCCACCTATGGGACCAAGAGTCCCTTACTGGTTCGGCGGGGGGATGGCACGTTGCACAAAGAGCGGAGGAGCGTGGAACAGCATGGCAGAGATCACACAGGCAGTTTTTACCCAGGTTCGGGCCGCCGTGAGGCGTAAAACCCTACTCCTGCTTTGGTGGATTGATGATGGAAAAATGGTGGTGGCCGCAACACGCTTGCCGGCAGGGTTGCCTTGGGGCGAAACGGTTACGTGCGTATGAATGTATGAGGGGGGTGGATTCGCCAACCGATCGACCAACCCTTTCTATGGTTGCCTCGGGCCTCCTTTTATAGACAAAGGGGTCACCACAGTGGCAAATTAGTCACTATGCACTGATTAGATAGTAAACAGTGCTATCATACCTAACTCTGCAGGATGACAGGGTGCATTAAATGCGTCGCTCTATGTCATATCACAGCTCGCCCGGCAGGCCCTGCCGGGCTGTTTTGCCAGCTTCGCACCTGCTTGCTTGACACGTCCCAGGACGGGTGTCGCTTGAAGGCATTTCGTGCAGGAAGTGGCTGCCATGTGGCGAATAGCGGCCATCTAGTTACTTTGGAGCTTGACACCGCACCGATCGATGACGTGCGTCGTGATGAGGTGGTGCGGTGAGGTGGTTCTGCCTCCGTGAGCCCCGGCAGGCCTGCCGGGACATCTCGAAGGCTTGCTTCCAGGGGTAACCCCATCCTCGCCTGGCTCACCTGTCCGGCAAGGGAGGCTTTTCTCTTTGCAACATCTTGCTTCTCTGACTAGTCTTGGTCTTCTTGTGCTGCATGCCGGTCCTTTGAGGGACTGATCCCTTGTGCTCCAATCTGACCTTGGTGCTGTAGTCTTGTTCTCGTGCCTGTGCATAGTCTGGGCAACGGACGCAGGGTTTGTTGCACTGACACTTACCAAAGATGGCGGCTATCATCTGGTTAATATGTTGCTTTAAGCCGGATAACTCTTCAGTCACCGGCTTAAGAGCGGCTTCAGTGTCTTCAGCTCTTTTCAATAGAGCCGCCTTCTTAGTATCCCAGCGGGTTCTTTCTGTGTTGAAGTCCATCTTCAATTTTTCAGATACTTCCAAGGTGGTTTTCAGTTCTATCTTGGCCTTTGAAGTTTCTGATTGTTGCAATTTGATATTTTTTCCGTAAGTCGACAACTTGTGACTCCTTCATGCTTAATTCAGCCTGAAAAGCAATTGTCAAGCAGCATTTTACAGTTAGGATGATCATTCTATTGAAGTCCCAAGCACAATACAAGTATTTTACTTGGCACTTGGGGGCTAATGTAGGTCATTTTTTACACAAAAGTACTTAATGACCCGGCTTAATTTTTTCAATTTTAGCCGGCCCATGGGGGCTACATATTTGGACTTTTTTGCAAAGAAGATTTTAAGCCCCGGCTTAGCTATTCAGTTTAACCCGACACTTGGGGACTACTCATTTGGATCTAATGGAGATATATTGATTTGCCAAGCTACAAGATGAAGGCTATTATTTAAGTCTACAGCATTTTCACTTCTTTCATATCCTCTAGACTTGGCGGCTGACATAGGTTCATATGAGAAGGATTTTGGTGTTTACCTCAAAGCGTTCCTTCATCAGATTGACCAGGCCGGCTTCCATGTCATGGCTGGTATGAAGGCGGCTTAAGTAACCCGCATGAATTTCACTGGCATTAAAACTGGCATAGCTCTCCAAGTCCAATTTCCATTTTCCTTTGTCAGCAGCTAAAAATTCTTCCTTGGCACTGTGTTTTGCTAAGACAGTGGGATTCCTTGGTTCTGTATAGCCAGTCCCAGTGACCACAACATCTTCAGTGTTTTCTTCAGCAGGCTTGGTGGGACTTGGCGGCTTAGCACTGGACGGGTCAACACCCATTGGATCCACTGTGACATCATGGGTTTCTGGTGGCGGGTCATCGGCAGTGGCTTCAGGAGCCTGAGGAGAAGCTTCTGATGTTGGTGTCTGTTTTTCTGGCTTAGTGGCTCTGGGGTCTTCGGCCGGCTTGCTTATTTTCAACTTCTTGTTCGGTTTGGCTATACCACTGAAAATAAGACATATAAGAATGTCAGCATATCAGTGTACAAGTATTAAAACAAAGAAATCAAATGTTCTCACCCAGGGGGCAACTTTGAAGAGAGGTATATCTGAGTCCCAATAGAGTCGCCAGAGGAAGAGTGAGAAGTTCCCTGATAATTTGACTCGGAAGGATTAAGTGGTTGACGGATAAGACCCGGCTTTGGAAAGGAGAGGATTAAACTCTGTGGCACCTCTTTTCGGCGTTTGCGAGGGGCCGGTGTGTTGGGTAAGCCGGCAGAAAGTTCTCCGCCTCCGCTATTCTGGGTTGTGCGCCGGGCTTCATGCTGTTGTTTCTTCAAAATAAAGTGTGGATCCAAGTAAGCTAAAGGGTGAGAAAACCTTACTTTCCGGGTCACTTGCCAAACTTTCTGTCTTGGTAAAGGCTCTGAGTCAGAGGAAATAATAGTTACCTCTTCAGCATCTGCCTGGCTGGTCTCCGCGTCGTCCTGAGAGGGGTCAGCGTCAATAAGATGTACAAAAAAGGAGCCTAGAGAATCAAGTTCTACCTCTGACTCATCATCTAGGGTGTCTTGTTCTGTTACATCTTTCTTCTTCTTGGTTTTCTTGGAAGCCTTGGTCTTTCCCCTGGCCTTTTTGGCCGGTTTATCTTGCAACTTCTTGCTCCAGAAAGAAGAGTCGGCCTGAAAAAGAAGCAAATAAAGATAAGGAATGTGCAGTTCAACATAAATAATGGTTAAAGAAAAATTGGCTTGGAGCGCTTACATTTGGAGCCGGGTTAAGAGTGCAGAAGGGATTCAACCCAGTCTTGCTGCAGCTTTCTAAGCTTTCCCCGAGCAGTGTCTTGGTCATCTCATTGATTTCTTTGTCTTCCAGACGCACTTGATAGTAACACTGTGGGACTTTTACATCACAAGTATATGTGCACATCAAGCTGGTCCGGCGGCTTAAAGGTATGATCCTCCAAGCGACCCAACATCGGACCAAATCGACTCCGGTTAATCCATTTGCCATCAAGGCTCTTATCTTCAAGAAACTAGGCATATACTTAGCACGTTCAGCAGTGCTGAGCCGGTCTGGAAGTGGATGTTTTGGGCTAAGCCGGAAGTCGCGAAAACCCGGTAGAGGATTTTCGTCAGATGGAGAAGTGTCCTGACAATAAACCCAGGTCTGATTCCAGTCCTTAGGATGACTGGGAAGTGAGGCCGTAGGGAAGATAGCATCTCTTCGCCTTTGAATTGAAATACCGCCAAGTTCTAAGCAGGGTCCATGTCGTGGGAACGGATCTGACAGTAGAGATGGGGGGTACGTATGAGAGGGCAGAGTCCTAGCTATGGTGAAGTTGTACACTCGGATTTACGAGTTCAGGCCCCTCTCGGAGGAGGTAAAAGCCCTACGTCTTGGGTGCTGTGGGAGCTCCGTTGATTGGTGTATGAGTTACAGGGGGTGCGAACCCTTGTGCAAGAGGGGAGGGGTGGCTTATATAGAGTGCGCCGACCCCTCACTGTCCTCAGTTACACCAGGGTTCAATGAGAATTAAGACACGTATGTTACTAGTAACACCCATATTAAATGGTCTTTATGACGACGGAGTGAATGCCTGACCGTTGCCATCCTGGGGTGACTCTAGGTATCCTGTACTCCGAGTGGATTCTTTTACGGTCGAGTGAAATAGTGATGGTCGACTGGAATTGGGATATCCGAGTGGAATCTTCTGTCGAGTGGATCGCACTTCATGGTGATTTCAGTCGGTACCCTCTGTCGAACCTTATAGGTCTCAGACTCTGGAGTAGTGTCCTTGGGTAGGGCATTTAGGTCAGGCCTAAGACCCTACCCTAGGTACATGTCATCGTCATTAGCCCCCGAATGGATTGAGGACCAAGTGGAGAAGGGTTGAAGTTGATTCTGACCTGATTCAATGTCTCGGAGACATTTCCTCAGGGGCCTAAAAACATGCTGGTATTTTAACCCTTCGCCAGTCGCCTTGATCGATTCCGGCTTCTGGTATTTCTGAGTGAATTATGTTGTATGTCTTCGAGTAAATTGGATTCGGATATCTCCGGCGTGATTGACTGCTTTGCGGTGCCCGGATCTCGCGGGATTCGAAATTTGGAGAAGCGCGCGGGGCGGGATGCGGCACGGTAAGCGGGGCAGGTGGATAGGGACTCCTCGATCCTTGCGCCGCCTTTTTCGCCACGTATCGGGCCGGCGCCGGTTGCGGGATGCGCTAGGATTGCACGGGCCCACGGGTCAGTCACTCGGATGAGTGGCCATTAAAGGCACTGCTGCTGATGCGTGGTACTGTGCTCTCCATTCGCCCCCTTCCCCTCTGCTTCTCCACCTCATCTTCCCCAATGCCACGCCCCACAGCCCTCTCTTCTCGAGCTCCGCATCAATGGCGAAGGACAAGGTTGCAGATCTGGAGTGCGCAAAGAAGGCGACGGCTAAGGGTAAGAAGGCGGTGAAGGGGTCAACCTCTCGGTCCGCTCTACCGCTCGGTTGGATCTAGGGGGATTGGATCCCCTCCTCCGTCATGGAGGAGGATCTAGAGAATCTCGTCCCCGATGGCCTAATTGCGGAGGGGTCTTGGAGGTTGCCTGAGGGGGAGATCGAGCCCGAGCCGCGCGAGGGCAAGCACGTCCTCCTCACGACACACGTCGACCGAGGTTTCTCTCTGCCCCCTCATCCATTCTTCCGAGGCTTCTTGAACTTCTTTGGTGCTCAGATCCATCACTTTCCGCCCAACACCATCTCCTATCTCGCTGCATTTGTTTCGATGTGCAAAAACTTCCTGGGGTGCCATCCGCACTGGGGATTGTTTAAGCACATCTTCACTTGTCAATCTCAGTCGGTGAAGAAAGCTAATCCGACTGACAAAAGGACGCATGTGATCCAGATGTGTTGGGGGCTAGGGATCCAGATGAGAGGCAGGAGCTCTTTTCCGCCTATGACCTTTCCCGAATCAGTTAGGGGGTGGCAGTTGACTTGGTTCTACTGCAAGGATATCCCGACTCCTGGTCAGTCGACTGGCCTTCCCCCTTTCTCTCTGGAGAGACTCCGCACCTCTCGTTCATTGACTGTATCCACGGAGGAGAAGGGTGAGGTAGCTACTTTGGTCAACGCGGTCGTTGAGTTGGTCCAGGGTGGAGTGACAGGCATGGATCTGTTGGAGGTGTTCCTCAGTCTACGCATCCAACCCTTGCAAGCTCGTGACCACCCCATGTGGATGTACTCGGGCCCAGAATACACCGCTCGGACCCACCTAGAGGAGGTCGGCGAGAAGACGGTGGCTCAGTGGCTGCGAAGCATTACTGGCAACAAGGACAATCCACGTGGAGCCAAGAGGATCTTGCCATTCGACGCCGATAACGCTCCAGGAGAGGCCAGGCGTGAATTGTCGAGTGTTTCTATCTTGTATTCTTCAATGTGCAGTTATTCTAGAATCCGACTGATATTTGTGACTTGTGTCTTGCAGGTTTTCACGAAGATGTACTCGCCTGTACCGAACGGAGAGCAGCACCTTGGAGGAGCAGAGAGCGAGGGTGGAAGCGCCGATATTGAATATGCTGATGACAACGACGATGATAGCGATGACTCCGACGACAGCCAGGAGGTCGAGTCACCACCACGCTCCGAGCGACGCTCCAAGCAATCACAAGACCCTGCGGACGGCCGTGGCAAGGCAGCGGCGTCGAGTGCAAGGATTCCAAAGTGCACTCGAACGTCAACTCTAGAGCCGACTGAGAAGACCGCGAAGCAAGCCAAAGTCGCTCCGCCCAAACCTCGGAAGGCTTTGCCCAGGATCAAAGTGGTTGTGCCCATCGCTTCGGCGTAAGTGTTTATTTTCCTTGTCCTTCATTGCTGTTGTGAACCTTCTTGTTTGTTTGACCGAATGAGATTCTGGACCTCCAGGGCTGCTACTTCTGGGACGTCTCCCATGGAGATCGACGAGGAGCAGGCTGACGCGGATACCGCAGACGTGGCCACTTCTCGAGCAGGTATGATACTGCAGACATGCTTACACCCTGTCAACTATTTTGGTGGCCGACTGGAACCTTACTGTTGAGTGATTGTAGTGCCTACAGATGTTATCCAACTTCCGGACGATGATGAGGATGAACCTCCGAAGAGTGCAGGAAGAAGGGGTAGGGCCTTGAGCAAGCGAGTGCCTTCCAGCCGGGCGTATCGCCCGCCGTCCGAGCCCGTTGTTCAAGAACTTGGTGACATGTCTCAAGCTGCAATTTCTTTTGTTGTCCCTCTGTCGACTGACCAACCTCCTGTGTCGACTGTTCAAGCTTCGGGTCCGACTGGGCAACCCCAAACTCTGATCCCTCCAGCCGCGTCATCGACTCCAACATCATCTCAGTTCACTCTACATCACGTCCCGGAGGACCAAACAGGAGCCGCCAAGGAGGCAATGATCCAAGCTGGCCTGATGATGGACCGACTGAAGGTGGTATATGAGACCAGCAAGGCTGCTTACGACGCCAGTTCTGCCCTCCAGACCAATGTCCGAGTAAGTACGATTGTAAGTTGATTTCCGATTGGTTTTTCTTCAGCTTGAACTTTGCTCTGCTAGGACATGCTACCTGAAAACTGCTGCTTTATTATTCGTAAGATGTCCGTGGATGAGCGTTTTGGAACCTTTAATGTGCATCTATCATGGGTATGTGCCTTGCATCTGTACACCCATTGGGTGCTTTCTTTTGCTTTGTAGCTCTTCCAATCGAGCAAGTCAGGTCATGTCGAGTGGGTATCTGTTCCAGTGGGGGCACGCTGAGTGCACCCACTGGATGTAGCCCCCGAGACAGCCGTCGACTGCGGGCAGTCGGTGGGGGTCTGAGAACAAGTGTTCATTTGTTACTTTTCACTCGGGTCAGTCGGGCCGTGCCGAGTGGGTAACTGATCCAGTGGGGGCACGCTGAGTTCACCCACTGGGTGTAGTCCCCGAGAACGCCGTCGACTGCGAGCAGTCGGCGGGGGTCTGATAACAAGGATTTTTTTGTGTTCCACTCGGGCCGGACAGGCCGTACCAAGTGGGAAATCGAACCAGTGGGGGCACGCTGAGTGCACCCACTGGGTGTAGTCCCCGAGACCACCGTTGAATGTTTGATTCAGCGGTGGTCTTAGAGCTCTTTTATCAATGGCAATCTGAACTTTCTCTTCTTTACTCGGAAGTAAAGGGTCTCCCTTTTTGTCAACTGAATTGTCTTTTTGTTGATCGCAGAAATCTTGTGAGCTTGGGACTCAGTATGCTGCCCTGGAGAAGGAGAAGATCCAACTCAAGCTTGATCTGTAGCTTGCCAAGAAGAATCTGAAGGATGCTTAGGATGAAGTAGCGACCATGGGAGGTAACAGCTTGCTGACTGTATGCTTTGAAATCTCTTCTTTTCCATCCTTTGAACCGAGTGACTCCACTCGAACAGATGTGTGTAGTGAAAACCGTCAACTCCAAGCACGACTGAAGAATGTTATTTCTTTAGACACCATGAAGCAGGCATTGGAGAAGAAGGACACTGATCTTGCGGGGGCGTAGAAGGTGGCGCGTGAGAAGACAGAACTAGCTGAGAGAAAGCTAGCTTCAGTTGGCAAACTGGAAGAGGAAAATGCCAATCTGAAGACTGCTGTCGACGAGGCGAAGAAAGAAGCTGCATAACTGAAGGAAGAGAAGGTGGCCTTGGCCAACAAGGTAGATGAGCTCACTCGGAACAGAGACGAGCTGGAGGTTTACTTGGCAGGTCTTGCCAAGAAGTTGTACATCATGCTTGAAGGTACCTTTCTCCATCCGAGTGAATCCAGAAAGCTTTTATATTATTCTGCTGTCGACTCATTTCCCTCCCTCGTGCTGAGTTCTATCAGGATTTTGAGCAAGAGACTGAGCGGATTGAACCAGGCTTGGATCCCACAAAGTCACTCATCAAAGATGAAGCCACGATGAATGTTATGCGACTTGAAGCTCGTCTTGACAGTGTCTTGGGGTACATCGCTCGACTCAAGGTTGCGTTGTCCAAGATAGACCAAGAGCTGTGGCCGGAGGACAGACTTCAGAATGACCTCGAGTCGCTGATGGCTCGGTTCAATGAAATTCCTAGTCGAGTGCAGGCGTGGAAGAAATCAGCTGCTCGCTGTGGAGCCGACGTGGCTCTTTCAGTCATCAGAGTCCATTGTAAGGATGCCAAGGAAGAAAAACTGAAGGCTCTCCAAGTGGCGAACACGAAGAAACTCCAGTTCCAATCCTTCATGGAGACCTTTATTGAAGCAGCCACTCACATAGCTGACGACATCGATTTGGACACCTTCGTCGAGCCAGCAAGTCCTCCTCCCGCCGAGTGAAGAGAAACTTTAATGATCCGAACTTATTTGCCTCAGAATGCTGAGTGATCGTGTAACCATTAATCTCTTTCGGGCCTGACGCCCAAGTACTTTTGCCTATGGTTCTGATACTTGCCGGATTTATCCGAACTTGGTGGTTTTATCCGAATGTTGCTTTCTCGCTTCCAGAATGTTTTGTGTGCTCCGCTTTTTTGACTTAGGCGAAGCTGGTTCGCGGCTAAGCCCCCGAGTGGGAGGATCTCTCTCCACTCAGAGTAGTTTTGAAACTTAGGCGAATACGGGATCGCGGCTAAGCCCCCGAGTGGGAGGATTGCTCTCCACTCGGAGTAGTTTTGAAACTTAGGCGAATACGGGATCGCGGCTAAGCCCCCGAGTGGGAGGATTGCTCTCCACTCGGAGTAGTTTTGAAACTTAGGCGAGTAGGGGGTCACTGCTAAGTCCCCGAGTGGGAGGATTGCTCTCCACTCGGAGCAGTTTTTAAAACTTAGGCGAGTACCGGGTCGCGACTAAGCCTCCGAGTGGGAGGATCTCTCTCCACTCGGAGTAGTTTTTGAAACTTAGGCGAAGACGGAGTCACGACTAAGCCCCCGAGTGGGAGGATTGCTCTCACTTGGAGTAGTTTTTGAAACTTAGGCGAGTACGGGGTCGCTGCTAAGTCCCCGAGTGGGAGGATTGCTCTCACTCGGAGTAGTTTTTGAAACTTAGGCGAGTACGGGGTCACTGCTAAGTCCCCGAGTGGGAGGATTGCTCTCCACTCGGAGCAGTTTTTAAAACTTAGGCGAGAACAGGGTCGCGACTAAGCCTCCGAGTGGGAGGATCGCTCTCCACTCAGAGCAGTTTTTAACTTAGGCAAGTACGGGGTCGCGGCTAAGCCCCCGAGTGGGAGGATTTCTCTCCACTCGGAGTAGTTTTTGAAACTTAGGCGAAACTGGTTCGCAGCTAAGCCCCTGAGTGGGAGGATCGCTCTCCACTCAGGGTAGTTTTTGAAACTTAGGCGAAACTGGTTCACGGCTAAGCCCTCGAGTGGGAGGATTGCTCTCACTCGGAGTAGTTTTTGAAACTTAGGCAAAACTGGTTCGCGGCTAAGCCCCCGAGTGGGAGGATTGCTCTCACTCGGAGTAGTTTTTGAAACTTAGGCGAAACTGGTTCACGGCTAAGCCCTCGAGTGGGAGGATTGCTCTCACTCGGAGTAGATTTTTGACTTAGGCGAAACTGGTTCGCGGCTAAGCCACCCACTAGGGGATTTGAACGCAAGTTTGTGCGAGAACAATCATTAAGAGACTGCATGAATCATGTCTTGATAAACGATTTAACAAGTATTTCTTATTACATCTTGACAATCTGACTGTCAAGTATAAAAACAACGGAGAAGATCTGCGTTCCAGGAGCGCGGCTCGTGCTTGTTCTGAGCTAGGTTGTAAAGGTGATATGCCCCATTGTGAAGCACTTTGGTGACGACGAAAGGGCCTTCCCATGCAGGTGCGAGCTTATGAAGCCGTTGTTGATCCACTCGGAGCACAAGGTCTCCTTCTTGAAATGCTCGACCTTTGATGTTTCTAGCGTGGAATCGACGAAGGTCTTGCTGATAAATAGTCGACCGGATCAAAGCCATCTCTCGCTCTCCCTCCAGAAGATCTACAGCATCCTGACGTGCTTGTTCTGCCTCAGCTTCTGAGAAAAGTTCCACTCGGGGTGCGTTGTGAAGCAGGTCACTAGGAAGCACAACTTTCGCCCGGTACACCATTAAGAAAGGGGTTCGGTTAGTGGATCGGTTGGGACTTGTCCTCAATCCCCACAAAATAGATGGCAACTCAGTTACCCAAGTCCCAGCTGCGTGTTTAAGGTCGCGCATGAGTCAGGGTTTCAGACCTTGGAGGATCAGACCATTTGCTCTTTCAGCTTGACCATTTGACTGCGGGTGCGAAACAGATGTGTAATCCACCTGAGTGCCTTGGGAAGTGCAGAATGCTCTGAACTCTTCTGAATCGAAGTTTGAGCCGTTGTCTATGATGATGTTGTGCTGAACCCCATATCGGAATATCAGCTCTCTTATGAAACTGACGGCTGTGCTTGAGTCTAAGTTCTTGATAGGCTTGGCTTCAATCCACTTGGTGAACTTGTTGACTGCCACAAGTAGATGAGTGAAACCACTTCTGCCGGTCCTTAACGGCCCAATCATGTCCAACCCCCACACAGCAAATGGCCAGACGAGTGGAATAGTCTTCAAGGCAGACGCGGGCTTGTGGGACATGTTCGAGTAAAACTGGCAACCCTTGCAATTCTCAATGATCTCTTTTGCGGCTTCGTTGGCGCGTGGCCAATAGAATCCTGCTCGGTATGCTTTGGCCACGATGGTCTGAGAGGACGCATGGTGCCCACAGGCCCCTGAGTGAATCTCATCCAATATCAGTCGACCCTCTTCAGGAGAGATACATCGCTGAGCCACGCGAGTAACACTTTCTCTGTAAAGCTGTCCGCCTACTACTGTGAAGGCCTTGGACCTGCGGATGATCTGACGTGCTTCAACTTCATCTTCTGGAAGCTCCTGTCTGAGCAGATATGCAATATATGGCACCGTCCAGTCGGGGGTGATTACCAGAATCTCCATAACCAGATCAATAACTGTTGGCACTTCGACTTCAGTCGGATTGGTTGGGGAGGCTCTTCAGTAAAGGGATCTTCTTGCACTGACGGGGAATGGAGATGCTCAAGGAACACATTGCTGGGGATAGGCTTCCGAGTGGAACCTATTTTTGCTAGGTCGTCAGCTGCTTGATTCTTGATTCGGGGAATGTGGTGGAGCTCCAACCCTTCAAACTTCTTTTCCAACTTCCTCACTGCATTGCAGTATCCGGTCATGGCAGGGCTCCTGACATCCCACTCCTTCATCACCTAATTAACCACCAAATCTGAGTCGCCATAGACCATCAGGCGACGGACGCCGAGTGAGATGGCCATACGCAACCCGTAGAGGAGTGCTTCATACTCGGCTTCATTATTGGAGGAATCGAAGTGAATCTGGAGGACATAACTGAGTTTGTCGCCTCTTGGGGACACCAGGACCACTCCAGCACCAGAACCGTTTAACATCTTAGATCCATCAAAGAATATGGTCCAGTGTTCCGAGTGAACTTGGGTCGGCTGCTGTTGCTCGATCCACTCGGCCAAGAAATCTGCGATTGCTTGAGACTTCATTGCCTTCTTTGCTTCAAACTTGATATCCAGAGGAAGAAGTTCAATTGCCCACTTAGCCATTCGGCCGGTTGCATCTCGATTGTTCAAGATTTCAAACAATGGAGCGTCGCTAATGACTGAAACCGAGTGGTCTTGGAAGTAATGTGCAACTTTCTTCGTAGTCAAATAAATTCCGTAGACAAGCTTCTGGTTATGTGGATACCTTTGCTTGGACGGAGTCAAGACCTCAGAAATGTAATACACTGGGCGTTGAACTTTATATGCCTTGCCTTCTTCTTCTCGCTCCACTGTGAGCACTGTTCTGACAACTTGACCAGTGGCTGCAATATATAACAGTACAGGTTCTTCGCTAATCGGAGCAGCAAGCACCGGCTGGGTGCAAAGCAGGGCGTTGAGCTCTACAAACGCTGCTTCTGCTTCAGGAGTCCACTCGAATGTATCAGACTTTTTCATCAGTCGGTAAAGAGGTAATGCCTTTTCACCGAGACGAGAAATGAATCGACTTAGTGCGGCAAGACAACTTGTAAGCTTCTGAACATCATGCACACGCATAGGGTGTTTCATTCGGAGAATTGCACCAATCTTTTTGAGATTTGCATCTATCCCTCGTTCGGAAACGAGAAAACCGAGCAACTTTCCACCGGGAACTCCAAACGTGCACTTGGACGGATTCAGCTTGATGTCATATCTTCTCAGATTGGCGAAGGTTTCAGCGAGGTCAGTCAGCAGGTCGGAACTCTTGCGTGACTTAACCACGATATCATCCATATATGCCTCCTGATACGTCTCCATCGTATCTACTTTTCCAAACTCTTTTGCCCTTGTTTTGGACTCTAATTTGCATGATTTGAATGGAACTAACCCGGACTAACGCTGTTTTCAGCAGAATTGTGTAAAACCCCAAGAGTTCAACCATGATTTTATTAAGTAAAATTTTAGCCAGAAATAAAATTTTGAAATTTTATTAAGTCCTTTATTATTTTCAGAGGATTTTCTGTTCTGACTCCCAAAATTCTTCCCTCCATATAGAATTTTTGAAAATAATATTGTGGCTTTGGCAGTTTTCTTAAACCATTTCATTATTACTTTAACAACAGTAGGAATTATTTTCATAATAAATATTTGCTCCAAAACAATTCTTTAAATAGCATTTTCAACCTTTACATGCCTTTGTTGCACTACAGCTATTTTAAATAAATCATTTAAATTTCCACAAAAATTAGGAGAGGTCATGTGATACCTATATATCACTTTTAAGCAAAAACCCAACCTTGTCTTTTTAAAATTTTGAGCAAACCATCCTCCTTTCATTTCTGTCCATTTTCTAGGTTATAACTACAACCCCAATTTTCCTTTCCCCAAAAATCCTGAAACTTTTCCCACCTATAGTTCTTCCAACCAAACCCTTAACTCCAGAAGATCAGATCCATTGGGATCATTTATATCCACCAAATGGTTCCCTCAAAAACTGGTACAGAACAGATTTTCTCCAATAATTGCACTAGCAAGTCTTCCCTCTGATCCATCCAACCCCACCATTTCATCTATCATGCAATGAAGCATGATCCTGCTAATTTTCACAGTTAGCAAAAATGCCTAGATAACCCTAGTATTTTATCAAACATATTGTGTGCATGACAGAATTTTACCAAGTTTGGAAACTGTACATGACACTAGCTCCCATTCCTTAACCAACATGTCTATCATCCTTTCCATCTTTGTTAATGCCACCCTGCAAATTTTCAGCTGCTAAGGAACACCCTAGGACCCCCTGGCATTTCGTCGAGTGCCTAGCGTGCGTGTCCAGAGCACGAGCAGTGCGCCCGAACTGCAGCCGCTGACACCCGAGCGCCGCGAGCCCTGCCGCCCTGCTGCTGCCCTTCCCTGGCTTGCCCCGCACGCTCCGCTAGCCACCCGCCCCCGCTGCGACCTTCCCCCACACCACAGCACGCTCCCAGGCGCCGGTCAGCACCGACCCGAGCGGCCGCCACTGTCTTCCACTCGGGCACGGCACTGCCCGTGCTGCCCGACCCTGCCAGCGCGTCCCTGGCTTAAATCCGAATGGTCACCATCCACGCCGACCTCTCCACCGGCCATACCTACCTCCGCGGCGCAGTAATGGCCGTCCGCCGCCATGTCTTCTGCGGGAAGCCACGGAACCACCTCGCCCGCGCTATAAAATCACTCCTCGAGCTCCCTCTCGTCGTCAGTGCCTCTCCCTCTCCACCTATGAACCTCCCCAAGCAACCAAACGACCGGAGGTGGTCATTCCCTTCCTCTCCGGCCGCCACGGCCACCGCCACGGCCACCGCCACTTCCTGGTTAAATCCGGCGTGACCCGAGCCTCCCTTTCTTCGTCCTCTGCACCACGAGCCTCAACACAGTCCCACGAACTCATCCCCATTTTCAAATCCACCAAAGAAGCACCGTAGGTAAAAAGCCACCTCCTGCCCGAGGCCGTCGTCCGCCGGGGAGCTCACCACCGGCCAGTCCGTCTACTCCGGCGACCGTGGTGGGTACCCCAGGACCGCCTCTTCCTCCTCAGCACGGCAGTGGCCTTGGATCTCCAAACGGTGCCACCGTTCGCCGGGGATCGCCGCCGGAGCCCCGCCCCTGTTCTGTCTCCAGGAGAAGAGCGGGGAGGACCAGTCAAACCTGACTGGTGGGCCCGTGGGACCCACCGTCAGTGACTGGAAGTCACGCCCACGCGGCCTCTCGTGCGGCTGGGCGACTGGGCTCGGCCCAGTAACACCAGGACCATACAGCGCTCAGGGCGCTTCTCTGCTCTTTTCTGTTTTTCTTTTTTCAGTAGTACTCCATTAATTCCACAGTAGTCTTTTCAAGTCCAAATTCCATGATTCAAAATTCTACAGATTCCTAAAATCTTTCTCTATTAATCCAGATAGGGTGAGCATTTGTCCTAAGCTTTTTCTCCACTGGATCAATTAAATAGTCCTTTTAATCAATTGTTTCAGCTTAGAAACTCTCTAGGTAAATCATATGAACTCCAAATAATTTGATTCTTTTTCTTATATTTATTATTTTTCATCTAGTTTATTTTAGTATTTATTTCAAAAATATTTGAAACACTTTTTAGCACTGTTTTTGTTTTATATGGTAATTGCAATATTTTTTGAAAATAGGAAAATGGACGGAAGAGAATTTTCAAAACTTTTGGAGTGCACCCAGCAACTTTGCATGCTCAAGGCAAGCATCTTGAACACTTGATATGGTGAATGCATGGTAGATTATTTGCTAGAATAATTTGAACGTGACTATGTAGAATTCAAATTAAATTGGCATATTGTTAGTAGTGCTTGCATGGTTTGAATTCGAGTAAAATCTGCATGCATGTAGTGTTGGCATGCTTCATCGTACCGTGCATCGTGTGTTGTCATGACTAAACGCAGGAGCAGGTATAAGTAAAATACAGTTCCGGCAGAAGGGTGACCACGTTGAAGCGTGATCATGCCTTATTGGTTATGCATGTTGGAGCATGCAAGGGTTGTGGCCCTGTTTGGTGTTACTCTTAAAAAGGTGCTTTGTTGAGCTAACCACTACAGGAAAACTTGAACCTCATGAGTCGACCGTAGATCGAGTCTTGTTCCGGTAACCCCCATACTTGTTCCGTACTGCCATAGGTCCCTGCCACAGGTAGGGTATGGTTCAGTAAGTTGATAACCCCTTTCCATGCACACACCGTACAGAGGGCCACGATAAGGGTTTCCGCAGCCGCGGACTAAATCCTATCATCGGGTCAGGGGGCATGGGTGTTTCCAGTTGTGACTGAGAGGGGGGCACCCCTTGGAATCCGCGCGTATTAATAGTGATCCCATGCAGGACGTTGGTCTCTCCGTCTTAGAGTTTTCCTTGAACGATGCTTTGGGTGATTCCTGGCATCCGGAAAGTTAATCTGGTGTGTGCTGGTCAGGTGTGTTTTCAACCCAAAGACCGTAATGGGAATTAGTCAGTGTCACGGTACTGACTAAAGAAATCCTTTACTTGTGGGTAAAGTGTACACCCTCTACAGAGTTTAAACCTATTCGAATAGCCATGTCCGTGGTTAAGGGCTACAGTCTGGGTTGGTCAAGTGTCGGTCTTAGTGTCGGTCTTCGGAGGAAAATAATTAAATTGAGCCTGAATTATTTTGCAGGATAAGTGTTGTCACCCTGATGCTAGCATGAATATTTTATGCATGTTAAATATTATTATGGTTATGCATATTATTGAGGACTAACCCTTTTCTCTTATTTTGAATTTCCTGAGTGTTTCAGGGGCTGGCTAGACTACCCCGGGCACTCAATTTTATTTTCAAGACCTCTCGTGGCGTCTCTCGAGTTAACACGCGGTTTATCCCGCGACTACTCTTGTGGACACCCGATTGGCATTTCTCTTCAAGTCCGACCGTGGCGTCACTTGATGCCCGACTGGCATTTCTCTTCAAGACCTCTCGTGACGTCGCCTGAGTTCTCAGATGGTCCTGTCTCGTCTGAATTCTCTTTTAGACACCCGTTTGGCATTTCTCTTCAAGACCTACCATGGTGTCACTTTAGACATCCGACTGGCATTTATTTTATTTTATTTTCCTTTAACGTTCCTTGTTTATCACTAACATTTTTAATATTTTATCATGCCATGATTTAATTCCTGACAGCATGCATTTAAGTTGATCATGAGCATATGCATATAGTGTAGTTCATCATGATCATATATTTTGTCTCCTGCATTCGGTATATCTTTTGTTCATGATGTTTGCGAGTACATTCAAACATACTCACAGGCTTGTCCCTGGCTATTTACTTGGCCAAGTTAGGAGTTCTACGAGGAGTACCACAGCGACATCCGTGCGGAGCCTAGGATGGTAGCCATGCGGGATAGGAATTATCCGGGTCAGCTGTTCCTGTGGGAATGGAGCCCCATCGATGTTGGAGTACCACGAGTCATTTCCGTCACCCACCACCGGAATCACTGTTGTATCATTAGACCTTTATGGTCTTGTATCCAATTCTTGTAATAGCTTAGTAATCTGTAACAAGGATGTGTCCACCAGTAACAGTAATCCTGGGCTGGTGATGACGCGAGGGGTTAATTTTTTTGGGATTTGGTGTCTCGGCCCCGACAGCCTTGGTATCAGAGCCAGGCTGACCATTGGCTAATCCTATCTTAGCCTGGTCACTATCCCTAGGTTTCCACACCACCCACATCTTTTCCTACCCACCATCAAGCCCATCCCATCCGTTAAGCCTGCACAGTGGCCAGCCGACATCTTTTGATAGTCGGTGCCCAACCTATCAACCTAGTCCAAGGGCCGTGTGCCTGTGGCTGACACCTGCGTTGTCCCATCCGCAAGTGTGCCATGGAAGACTCCGCTGGCTTATAAAGGTAGCCTCACCCCAACTCAGCACATCACAGTCTCACTCTCAGTTTGATATCCAACCATCAAGATGCCAGGTCCCATCGTGCACAACGAGACCACCGCAGCCGAGCTTAAAGGCTTTGTAGCCATCCTCGCCAATCTCACCCGTCGTGCTCTCGACATCAAAGAGCCGCCAGAGTATGTCGTGTACCAAGAACACGCGAGTGATTCCATCCATCACTTCTTGGCCACGGTGCACATCTACGGGAGGGGCATCACCGCAGAGCACCCTTACCGGTTCACCAGGAGGACGACCTCCGACGAGCCCCAAGCCATCCAACTTGCAGCCCGAGAGGCTGTAGTTCAACTTCGGCATCTGTCGCCGGGGGTTAACTACCGCTCTTTCTACTACTACCCTAGTCGTGAAGGCTATGGTAGACCGGCCCAAGTCGCCAATGGAGACCATGAGACGGACCCTGCTCTGGTGCATCTGGTGCGCTACCTGAGAGCGCAAGAGGCACTGTTCGATGAGGTCACTTTTGACCTGATTGAGACCCGCAGGACGCTTGCTCTCGTGACCCCGATGAGAAGTGAAGCTGCACCCGCCACTGACAACCCAGTAGTACTGTTTGGGAGACCAATCGAGCCTGCGAGGTCTGCCCCTGTTGCCCACCCGGGCAATGCATTTGTTACCCCGGATGAACTCCGTCGTCTCTTTGGGATTTCCTCCAATGGGACTGTAGCCACTACACCCCGCGTGGGTCATCATCGCTACCCCAACCCTGCAGCTCCTCATAACACTCCAGTCAACTCCGACGTTGAAGCCCCCGGAGAAGCCTCGACGTCCGCGAGACACGCCCGTCTGGATGTCAACGAAGTGGACTGAGTCCGCCAAAGTAGTTGACGAGTCCTAGTTACCCTGTTGTCCTGTAGATTCCACTGTCATGACATAGATGAATATGTGTATATTTCTAGCAGTGTGTAGTATTTGATTGAATGATGTGCTTGTGTGTTATTGTCTTGTGCATGATTGCTTGTCTATTGTGATTTGCATTTAATTCTTCCGTCCTTAACAAATCTTGAGGATGAGATTTTCTTAAGGGGGGTAGAGTTTGTAACACCCCAAGAGTTCAACCATGATTTTATTAAGTAAAATTTTGGCCAGAAATAAAATTTTGAAATTTTATTAAGTCCTTTATTATTTTCAGAGGATTTTCTGTTCTGACTCCCAAAATTCTTCCCTCCATATAAATTTTTTGAAAATAATATTGTGGCTTTGGCAGTTTTCTTAAACCATTTCATTATTACTTTAACAACAGTAGGAATTATTTTCATAATAAATATTTGCTCCAAAACAATTCTTTAAATAGCATTTTCAACCTTTACATGCCTCTGTTGCACTACAGCTATTTTAAATAAATCATTTAAATTTCCACAAAAATTAGGAGAGGTCATGTGATGCCTATATATCACTTTTAAGCAAAAACCCAACATTGTCTTTTTAAAATTTTGAGCAAACCATCCTCCTTTCATTTCTGTCCATTTTCTAGGTTATAACTACAACCCCAATTTTCCTTTCCCTAAAAATCCTGATACTTTTCCCACCTATAGTTCTTCCAACCAAACCCTTAACTCCAGAAGATCAGATCCATTGGGATCATTTATATCCACCAAATGGTTCCCTCAAAATCTGGTCCAGAACAGATTTTCTCCAAAAATTGCACTAGCAAGTCTTCCCTCTGATCCATCCAACCCCACCATTTCATCTATCATGCAATGAAGCATGATCCTGCTAATTTTCATAGTTAGCAAAAATGCCTAGATAACCCTAGCATTTTATCAAATAGATTGTGTGCATGACAGAATTTTACCAAGTTTGGAAACTTTACATGACACTAGCTCCCATTCCTTAACCAACATGTCTATCATCCTTTCCATCTTTGTTAATGCCACCCTGCAAATTTTCAGCTGCTAAGGAACACCCTAGGACCCCCTGGCATTTCGTTGAGTGCCTAGCGTGCGTGTCCAGAGCACGAGCAGTGCGCCCGAACTGCAGCCGCTGACACCCGAGCGCCCCGAGCCCAGTCGCCCCACTGCTGCCATTGCCTGGCTTGCCCCGCATGCTCCGCTAGCCACCCGCCCCCACTGCGACCTTCCCCCACACCACAAAATGCTCCCAGGCGCCGGTCAGCACCGACCCGAGCCGCCGCTGCCGTCTTCCACTTGGGCATGGCACCGCCCGTGCCGCCCGACGCCGCCAGCGCGTCCCTGGCTTAAATGCGGATGGTCACCGTCCACGCCGACCTCTCCACCGGCCATACCTACCTCCGCAGTGCATTAATGGCCGTCCACCTCCATGGCTTATGCGGGAAGCAACGGAACCGCCTCGCCAGTGCTATAAAATCACTCCTCGAGATCCCTCTCATCGTCAGTGCCTATCCCTCTCCACCTATGAACCTCCCCAAGCAACCAAACGACCGGAGGGGGTCATTCCCTTCCTCTCCGGCCGCCACGGCCACCGCCACTTCCCGATTAAATCCGGCGCGACCCGAGACTCCCTTTCTTCGTCCTCTGCACCAGGAGCCTCACCACAGTCCCGCGAACTCATCCCAGTTTTCAAATCCACCGACGAAGCACCGTAGGTAAAAAAGCCACCTCCTGCCCGACGCCGTCGTCCGTCGAGGAGCTCACCATCGGCCACTCCGTCTACTCTGGCGACCATGGAGGGTACCCCCAGGACCGCCTCTTCCTCTAGAGCATGGCGGTGGCCTCGGATCTCCAAACGGTGCCGCCGTTCGCCGGGGATCGCCGCCGGAGCCCCGCCCCTGTTCTGTCGCCGGGAGAAGAGCGGGGAGGACCAGTCAAACCTGACTGGTGGGCCCGTGGGACCCACCATCAGTGACTGGAAGTCACGCCCGCGCGGCCTCTCGTGCGGCTGTGCGACTGGGCTCGGCCCAGTAACACCAGGATCATACAGCACTCAGGGCGCTTCTCTGCTCTTTTCTGTTTTTCTTTTTTCAGTAGTACTCCATTAATTCCACAACAGTCTTTTCAAGTCCAAATTCCATGATTCAAATTCTACAGATTCCTAAAATCTTTCTCTATTAATCTAGATAGGGTGAACATTTTTCCTAAGCTTTTTCTCCACTGGACCAATTAAATAGTCCTTTTAATCAATTGTTTCAGCTTAGAAACTCTCTAGGTAAATCATATGAACTCCAAATAATTTGATTCTTTTTCTTGTATTTATTATTTTTCATCTAGTTTATTTTAGTATTTATTTCAAAAATATTTGAAACACTTTTTAGCACTGTTTTTGTTTTATATGGTAATTGCAATATTTTTTGAAAATAGGAAAATGGACGGAAGAGAATTTTCAAAACTTTTGGAGTGCACCCAGCAACTTTGCATGCTCAAGGCAAGCATCTTGAACACTTGATATGGTGAATGCATGGTAGATTATTTGCTAGAATAATTTGAACGTGACTATGTAGAATTCAAATTAAATTGGCATATTGTTAGTAGTGCTTGCATGGTTTGAATTCGAGTAAAATCTGCATGCATGTAGTGTTGGCATGCTTCATCGTACCGTGCATCGTGTGTTGTCATGACTAAACGCAGGAGCAGGTATAAGTAAAATACAGTTCCGGCAGAAGGGTGACCACGTTGAAGCGTGATCATGCCTTATTGGTTATGCATGTTGGAGCATGCAAGGGTTGTGGCCCTGTTTGGTGTTACTCTTAAAAAGGTGCTTTGTTGAGCTAACCACTACAGGAAAACTTGAACCTCATGAGTCGACCGTAGATCGAGTCTTGTTCCGGTAACCCCCATACTTGTTCCGTACTGCCATAGGTCCCTGCCACAGGTAGGGTATGGTTCAGTAAGTTGATAACCCCTTTCCATGCACACACCGTACAGAGGGCCACGATGAGGGTTTCCGCGGCCGCAGACTAAATCCTGTCATCGGGTCAGGGGCATGGGTGTTTCCAGTTGTGACTAAGAGGAGGGCACCCCTTGGAATCCGCGCGTATTAATAGTGATCCCATGCAGGACGCTGGTCTCTCCGTCTTAGAGTTTTTCTTGAACGATGCTTTGGGTGATTCCTGGCATCCGGAAAGTTAATCTGGTGTGTGCTGGTCAGGTGTGTTTTCAACCCAAAGACCGTAATGGGAATTAGTCAGTGTCACGGTACTGACTAAAGAAATCCTTTACTTGTGGGTAAAGAGTACACCCTCTGCAGAGTTTAAGGGCTACAGTCTGGGTTGGTCAAGTGTCGGTCTTCAGAGGAAAATAGTTAAATTGAGCATGAATTATTTTGCAGGATAAGTGTTGTCACCCTGATGCTACCATGAATATTTTATGCATGTTAAATATTATTATGGTTATGCATATTATTGAGGACTAACCCTTTTCTCTTATTTTGAATTTCCTGAGTGTCTCAGGGGCTGGCTAGACTACCCCGGGCATTCAACTTTATTTTCAAGACCTCTCGTGGCGTCTCTCGAGTTAACAGGCGGTTTATCCTGCCACTACTCTTGTGGACACCCGATTGGCATTTCTCTTCAAGTCCGACCGTGGCGTCACTTGACGCCCGACTGGCATTTCTCTTCAAGACTTCTCGTGGTGTCGCCTGAGTTCTCGGATGGTCCTGTCTTGTCCGAATTCTCTTTTAGACACCCGTTTGGCATTTCTCTTCAAGACCTACCGTGGTGTCACTTTAGACATCCGACCGGCATTTCTTTTATTTTATTTTCCTTTAACGTTCCTTGTTTATCACTAACATTTTTATTTATCCATTTATTTGCACATGCTAATATTTTATCATGCCATGATTTAATTCCTGACAGCATGCATTTAAGTTCATCATGAGCATATGCATATAGTGTAGTTCATCATGATCATATATTTTGTCTCTTGCATTCGGTATATCTTTTGTTCATGATGTTTGCGAGTACATTCAAACATACTCACAGGCTTGTCCCTGGCTATTTACTTGGCCAGGTCAGGAGTTCTACAAGGAGTACCACAGCGACGTCCGTGCGGAGCCTAGGATGGCAGCCATGCGGGATAGGAATTGTCCGGGTCAGCTGTTCCTGTGGGAATGGAGCCCCATCGACGTTGGAGTACCACGAGTCATTTCCGTCACCCACCACCGGAATCACTGTTGTATCATTAGACCTTTATGGTCTTGTATTCAATTCTTGTAATAGCTTGGTAATCTGTAACAAGGACGTGTCCACCAGTAACAGTAATCCTGGGCTGGTGATGACACGAGGGGTTAATTTTTTTGGGATTTCGTGTCCCGGCCCCTACAAATTGCCATGGTGTTATTTTTCTGTAGAAATACAAGTTCTCGGAATGACCTGAAACTTCACGGAGATAAGTTTTGGAATAAATAAAAAACATTGGCAAAAGAATCAACCGAAGGGGGCCCACACCCTGGCCACAAGGGTGGGGGGCGCGCCCTCTGTCCTTGTGGGCCCCCTGGACCTCCACCGACCTCAACTCCAACTCCATATATTCAAGTTCAGGGAGAAAAAAACCAGAGAGAAGGATTCATCACGTTTTATGATACGGAGCCACCGCCACCTCCTGTTCTTCCTCGGGAGGGCAGATCTGGAGTCCGTTTTGGGCTTCAGAGAGGGGAAATCATCGCCATTGTCATCATCAACCATCCTCCATCACCAATTTCATGATGCTCACCGCCGTGCATGAGTAATTCCATCATAGGCTTGTTGGACGGTGATGGGTTGGATGAGATTTACCATGTAATCGAGTTAGTTTTGTTAGGGTTCGATCCCTAGTATCCACTATGTTCTAAGATTGATGTTGCTATGACTTTGCCATGCTTAATGCTTGTCACTAGGGCCCGAGTGCCATGATTTCAGATCTGAACCTATTATGTTTTCATGAATATTTTTGTGTTCTTGATCCTATCCTGCAAGTTATAGTCACCTACTACGTGTTATGATCCGGCAACCCCGGAGTGACAATAGTCGGGACACTTCTCGGTGATGACCGTAGTTTGAGGAGTTCATGTATTTACTAAGTGCTAATGCTTTGGTCTGGTACTCTATTAAAAGGAGGCCTTAATATCCCTTAGTTTCCAATAGGACCCGCTGCCACGGGAGGGTAGGACAAAAGATGTCATGCAAGTTCTTTTCCATAAGCACGTATGACTATATTCGGAATACATGCCTACATTATATTGATGAACTGGAGCTAGTTCTGTGTCACCCTATGTTATAACTGTTGCATGATGAATGCCATCCGACATAATTATCCATCATTGATCCATTGCCTACGAGTTCGTTTCATATTGATCTTTGCTACTTTACTTTTCCGTCGCCATTGTTACGATTCCTACAAAACTGCTACCGTTACTTTTGCCACTGTTACCGTTACTTCCATACTACTTTGCTACTAAATATTTTGCTGCAGATATTAAGTCTTTCAGGTGTGGTTGAATTGACAATTCAGCTGCTAATACTTGAGAATATTCTTTGGCTCCCCTTGTGTCGAATCAATAAATTTGGGTTGAATACTCTACCCTCGAAAACAGTTGCGATCCCCTATACTTGTGGGTTATCACCTCCACATTCTGACTGATCTGAGTGAGCAGGCACTTCTGGATCATGCGCATGAATGTGGCTCCAGCATTCTTGAGACCGAAAGGCATGGTGACATAGCAAGAACACCCGAACGGGGTGATGAAGGCCGTTTTTATTTCATCAGGCCCATACAGTCGGATCTGATGGTACCCAGAATACGCATCCAGAAAAGACAAACGCTCACACCCCATAGTCGAGTCAACTCTCTGATCGATGCGAGGGAGCGGAAAATGATCTTTCAGGCAGGCCCGATTGATATGCTTGAAGTCAATACACATACAGAGTGAATTATCCTTCTTGGGGACCATGACGACGTTGACGAGCCACTCGGAGTGGTATATCTCGCGGATGAACTCAGCTGCCAGGAGCCGAGCCACTTCCTCGCCAATCGCCTTCCTTCTTTCTGCGACGGACTGACGGAGATGCTCTTTGACAGGTTTTGCCTTTGAGTCGACACGCAAACGGTGCTCAGCGAGCCCCCTGGGTACACCTGGCATGTCTGATGGTTTCCATGCAAAGATGCGCCAGTTCTCACGGAGGATTTGGATGAGCGCGGCTTCCTATTTGCTGTCGAGTGTTGTTGAGATGTGGGTCAGAGCAGCGGTGGGATCATTTGGGTGGATGTTGACTGGCTTCGTCTCACCGGCCGACTGAAAAGAAGACTCAGAAGCAGGCTTCTTTGCGTGGAGCAAATCAGTCGGATCAGTGTTCTTCTTGTACTCTTCCAGTTCCACCACTGCCATTTGCTCATCAGCAATCTTTTATCCTTTCTAGAGGCATTCCTATGCTCTTTGTCTATTCCCAGTGACCGTAATCACACCTTTGGGTCCGGGCATCTTCAACTTAAGATACACGTAACATGGACGAGCCATGAAACGAGCATATGCTGGTCTGCCCAGAATAGCATGATAGGCACTGTGAAAATCCACTACCTCAAACGTCAACTTCTCTTTGCGAAAATTCTTGGAATCACCGAAAACCACGTCCAGAGCAATCTGTCCGAGTGACTTTGCCTTCTTCCCTGGGATGACTCCGTGGAACTGCATGTTGCTTTCACTGAGTTGGGACATCGAAATGCCCATCCCCTGGAGGGTCTCAGCATACAGAATGTTCAGACCACTGCCACCATCCATGAGAACTTTAGTTAGTCGGGTGCCCCCAACGACTGGGTCGACCACCAAAGCCTGTCGCTCGGGAGTAGCAACGTGAGCTGGGTGATCAGACTGGTCGAATGTAATGGGAGTCGTCGACCACTTCAGGTATGTTGTAGTTGCCGGAGCAACCATGTTCACTTCTCTGTTTATGACTTTCAGTCGACTTTTGCTCTCGACATCAACAAAAATCACCAAGGTAGCATTGACCTTTGGGTAACCATCATCCTTTTCCTCATCTTCGTCTTTATCAGAGTCCTTCTCACTGGGCTGACCCTCTCGGAACTGCTGAATCAAGAGTCTGCACTGTCGAGTGGTATGCTTGGGCAGAATCAAGTTACCCTCTTCATCCTTCTTCGTGTGAATGTGACACGGCAAATCCAGGACGTCCTGGTTGGACTGGTCCTTCAACTCTTTGGGCACCCATGGTCCCTTGGGTTTTCCTTTAAACTTTCCTTGGGTATTCACCACTGTAGCTTCAGCCTAACCTGTGGCTTCGGCTTTACGTTTCTGTTTCTGACTGGGGTTTCCACCCCCTGCGTCAGGGTCGACTGTCTTCCCTTTGCCATTGCGGAGTCGGTCTTCTTCTTCGCCATTCGCATACCGAGTGGCTATTTCCATCATCCAATTCAGAGTCATGGCCCCGGAGCGACCGAATCTCAGTGTGAGCTCTCTGTACCGCACGCCTTCCTTAAAAGCGCAGACAGCTTGGTGTTCTAAAACATTCTCCACCAGATGATGAAGTGTAGTCCACCGTTGGATGCAATCTCTCAAGGTTTCATTTGGCTTCTGGACACAGTGCTACAACTCAGACAGCCCAGCGGGGCGCTTGCAAGTGCCTTCGAATGTTTTGATAAACACTCGGGCCAAATCTTCCCAGCAGAATATGCTTCCAGGAGCCAACAGATTCAACCAAGCCCTGGCCGAGACTTCAAGCATCAAGGGGAGGTGCTTCATGGCTATGTCATCATTGCCTCCACCAATCTGCACTGCCACTCGGTAATCTTCCAACCATGTGTCTGGCTTCGACTCGCCAGTAAACTTGCTCACTCCTGCTGCCAATCTGAAGTTGGGAGGAATCTCAACTGCTCGAATGGCTCTACTGAAACATTCGGGCCCAGAGACGAACGCTCTGCTTCCACTCGGACGATCTCTGTCCAGCCCTTCTCTGTTAGCTCTGCCTCTGTCAACCAAGCCCTGTATGAGGACTAACCTCACATCAAACCCAGGTTCTCTTGGATCGACTGGAACTCTTCGCTCGTCGCTGTACGGGTGCCTATCATCATATAGCCGGGGCACGTATGAACCACCCCTCGGAGGGGGCATAGGCACTCGACGGTGGTCATCATGGTGATATCGAGGATCAAACTACCCGAGGCCTCGACCAAGGTACTGGTCCTGGCGATAACCACGATCTTCACGCCGCGGAGGCGATCTTGGGTTGTGTGCTGACTGAACTGTGTCCGCCATGATGGACCTGCTGTGAATCCTGTTGCGTGATGACCCACAAGTATAGGGGATCTATCGTAGTCCTTTCGATAAGTAAGAGTTTCGAACCCAACGAGGAGCAGAAGGAAATGACAAGTGGTTTTCAGCAAGGTATTCTCTACAAGCACTGAAATTATCGGTAACAGATAGTTGTGTGATAAAATAATTCGTAACGGGTAACAAGTAACAAAAGTAAACAAGGTGCAGCAAGGTGGCCCAATCCTTTTTGTAGCAAAGGACAAGCCTGGATGAACTCTTATATAAAGCAAAGCGCTCCCTTGGACACATGGGAATTGTTGTCAAGTTAGTTTTCATCATGCTCATATGATTCGCGTTCGTTACTTTGATAATTTGATATGTGGGTGGACCAGTGCTTGGGTGCTGTCCTTCCTTGGACAAGCCTCCCACTTATGATTAACCCCTCTTGCAAGCATCCGCAACTACGAAAGAAGAATTAAGGTAAACCTAACCATAGCATGAAACATATGGATCCAAATCAGCCCCTTACGAAGCAAGGCATAAACTAGGGTTTAAGCTTCTGTCACTCTAGCAACCCATCATCTACTTATTACTTCCCAATGCCTTACCCTAGGCCCAAACAATGGTGAAGTGTCATGTAGTCGACGTTCACATAACACCACTAGAGGAAAGACAACATACATCTCATCAAAATATCGAACGAATGCCAAATTCACATGATTACTTATAACAAGACTTCTCCCATGTCCTCAGGAACAAACGTAACTACTCACAAAGCATATTCATGATCAAGATCAGAGGAGTATTAATTATCATTAATGATCTGAAAATATAATCTTCCACCGGATAAACCAACTAGCATCAACTACAAGGAGTAATCAACACTACTAGCAACCCATAGGTACCAATCTGAGGTTTTGAGACAAAGATCGGATACAAGAGATGCACTAGGGTTTGAGAGGAGATGGTGCTGGTGAAGATGTTGATGGAGATTAACCCCCTCCCAATGAGAGGATCGTTGGTGATGACGATGGCTTCGATTTCCCTCTCCCGGAGGGATGTTTCCCTGGCAGAACAGCTCCGCCGGAGCCCTAGATTGGTTTTGCCCAGGTTCCGCCTCGAGACGGCGGTGCTTCATCCCGAAAGCTTCCTTCTTATTTTTTCCAGGTCAAAACACACCATATAGCAGAAGATGGGCATCGGAGGCCTGCCAGGGGGCGCGCCCAGGGGGGTAGGGCGCGCCCTCCACCCTTGTGGCTGGCTGGTGGCCGCCCTTTGGTGCTTTCTTCTGTTGGGGAACGTAGCATGCAATTTCAAAAAAATTCCTACACTCACGCAAGATCTATCTAGGAGATGCATAGCAACGAGAGGGGGAGAGTGTGTCCACGTACCCTCATAGACCGAAAGCGGAAGAGTTAGCTTAACGCGGTTGATGTAGTCGAACGTCTTCGCGATCCAACCGATCAAGCACCGAACGTACGGCACCTCCGAGTTAAGCACACGTTCAGCTCGATGACATCCCTCAAACTCTTGATCCAGCAAAGTGTCGAGGGAGAGTTTCGTCAGCACAACGGCGTGCTGACGGTGATGATGATGTGATCCGCGCAGGGCTTCGCCTAAGCACTACGACAATATGACCGGAGGAGTAAACTGTGGAGGGGGGCACCGCACACGGCTAAGAGAACAATTGATGTGCTTTGGGGTGCCCCCTAGCCCCCGTATATAAAGGAGGAGAGGGAGGAGGCCGGCCCCCTAGGGGCGCGCCAAGTGTGGGGAGTCCTACTAGGACTCCCAGTCCTAGTAGGATTCCCCCTTCCTTTTTCCGGAGTGGGAAAGGGGGAAAGGGAGAGAGAACAGGAGAAGGAAAGGGGGCGCGCCCCCTCCCCTAGTCCAATTCGGACTCCCCATGGGAGGGGGCGCAGCCACCCCTTGTGGGCTGCCTCCCCTCTTCCCTATGGCCCATGAGGCCCATTAACTCTCCCGGGGGGTTCCGGTAACCTCCCGATACTCCGAAAAATACCCGAAACGATCCGGAACTATTCCGGTGTCCAAATATAACCTTCCAATATATCAATCTTTACCTCTCAACCATTTCGAGACTCCTCGTTATGTTCATGATCTCATCCGGGACTCTGAACAATCTTCGGTCACCAAAACACATAACTCATAATACAAATCGTCATCGAACGTTAAGCGTGTGGACCCTACGGGTTCGAGAACTATGTAGACATGACCGAGACACATCTCCAGTCAATAACCAATAGCGGAACCTGGATGCTCATATTGGCTCCTACATATTCTATGAAGATCTTTATCGGTAAAACCGCACAACAACATACGTCATTCCCTTTGTCATCGGTATGTTACTTGCCCGAGATTCGATCGTCGGTATCTTCATACCTAGTTCAATCTCGTTACCAACAAGTCTCTTTACTCGTTCCGTAATGCATCATCCCGCAACTAACTCATTAGTCACATTGCTTGCAAGGCTTCATATGATGTGCATCACCGAGAGGGCCCAGAGATACCTCTCCGATACTCGGAATGACAAATCCTAATCTCGATCTATGCCAACCCAACAAACACCTTTGGAGACACCTGTAGAGCATCTTTATAATCACCCAGTTACATTGTGACGTTTGATAGCACACAAGGTGTTCCTCCAGTATTTGGCAGTTGCATAATCTCATAGTCAGAGGAGTATGTATAAGTCATGAAGAAAGCAATAGCAATAAAACTTAACGATCATTATGCTAAGCTAACGGATGGGTCTTGTCCAGCACATCATTCTCCTAATGATGTGATCCCGTTTATCAAATGACAACACATGTCTATGGTTAGGAAACTTAACCATCTTTGATTAACGAGCTAGTCTAGTAGAGGCATACTAGGGACACTGTGTTTTGTCTATGTATTCACACATGTATCAAGTTTCCGGTTAATACAATTCTAGCATGAATAATAAACATTTATCATGATATAAGGAAATATAAATAACAACTTTATTATTACCTCTAGGGCATATTTCCTTCATCTTCGCCCAATATTTTTTATATATTTCAAAAATATTCTCCGTGAAGTTTCAGGACTTTTGGAGTTGTGCAGAATAGGTCTCTAATATTTGCTCCTTTTCCAGTCCAGAATTCCAGCTGCCGGCATTCTCCCTCTTCATGTAAACCTTATAAAATAAGAGAGAACATGCATAAGTATTGTGATATAATGTGTAATAACAGCCCATAATGCAATAAATATCAATATAAAAGCATGATGCAAAATGGACGTATCAACTCCCCCAAGCTTAGACCTCGCTTGTCCTCAAGCGAAAGCCGATATCGAAAAATATGTCCACATGTTTAGAGATAGAGGTGTCGATAAAATAAAATACGGACATGAGGGCATCATGATCATCTTTAGAACAGCAACATATAATGCCATATAATTTCTTATGCTAAAGTAACAATTCATTCACAAAGTAAAGTATGAATCAGAAACTTCATTGAAAATTAACAAACTATGATCTCAGTCATTGAAGCAATTGCAATTTATCATAACATCGGAAAGAGTCAATTCAAGAGCTTTTCAGCAAGTCCACATACTCAACTATCATTTAATCTTTCCCAATTGCTAACACTCACGTGATACTTATGGGTTCAAAGCTTCAATCGAACACAGAGAAAGATAGGGGCTTATAGCTTTGCCTCCCAACCTTTTACCTCAAGGGTAATGTCAACAATAATACTTTATGATAACCTACATCCGAGTGGATATATATATCCGGATCTCTCCAACACATAGTGCTTGCCAAAGGAAAAAGTGTAAAAAGGAAAGGTGATGATCACCATGACTCTTGTATAAGGGTAGAAGGTAAAAGTAAAAGATAGGCCCTTCGCAGAGGGAAGCAGAGGTTGTCATGCGCTTCTATGGTTGGATGCACAAAATCTTAATGCAAAAGAACGTCACTTTATATTGCCGCTTGTGATAAGGACCTTTATTATGTAGTCCGTCGCTTTTATTTCTTCCATATCACAAGTTCGTATAAAGCTTATTTTCTTCACACTAATAGATTATACATATTTAGAGAGCAATTTTTATTGCTTGCACCGATGACAACTTACTTGAAGGACCTTACTCAATCCATAGGTATGTATGGTGGACTCTCATGGCAAAACTGGGTTTAGGGATGTTTGGAAGCACAAGTAGTATCTCTACTTGGTGGAAAGAATTTGGCTAGCATGAGAGGGAAAGGCAAGCTCAACATGTTGGATGATCCATGACAATATAACTTCTATTCGGATATAAGAAAACATAACCCATTATGTTGTCTTCCTTGTCCAACATCAACTTTTTAGCATGTCATATTTTAATGAGTGCTCACAATTACAAAAGATGTCCAAGATAGTATATTTATATGTGAAGCCTCTCTTTCTTTATTACTTCCTATTAATTGCAACAACGACCAAAACTATGTTTGTCAACTCACAATAACTTTTATTCATCATACTCTTTATATGTGAAGTCATTACTCTCCATAAGATCAATATATGATCTTTTTATTTCTTTTTATTCCTTTATTTTATTTAATTCCCTCAAGATCATAGCAAGATAGCAAAGCCCTCAACTCAAAACTATTCTTTATTATATAACTCAAGGACTCAATTACATAGAGGGAACATAAAGCAAAACTCAAAGCTAGATCATACTAAAACTTTGTTCTATTAGATCAAGATATAACCAAAAGGATCGAACTAATAAAAACGATATTAGATAAAGATGTGATGGTGATACGATACGATACCGGGGCACCTCCCCCAAGCTTGGCAGTTGCCATGGGGAGTGCCCATACCCCTGTATTTAAGTCCCTTTCTTCAGAGGTGATGATGTGATATTCTTGGCGATGATGCCCCTCAAGATGCGATTCTCCTCCTCGAGCTTATTATTTTGCTGCTTAAGATCCATTATTTCCTTGCGGGGTTTACCCGTGACGGCTAGAGCTCCAATTACCCAAGGATGTTTCATAGCTGCGGGAGAAAAACTAACACTCTTTTTCATATTTTCATAAGAAAGAAATCTAGTATTAGGAGGGATGACCGAGTTTGGTATTGCTGAGCTTTGAAGTTCCTCCAACAAGAATCTAGCTTGAAGACGAGAGGTAACTTTCTGATCCTCCTCCATGGCATCCACTTTTGTCAAGTCAGCCTCCATCTCTTCCTTCGTTGCTTGCCCGAAGTGGTTAGCTTCGATGTATGCTCTTGGGCCAGGTGTCGGATGAGAGACACAACTCTCCCCGACCGACTCTTGCGAAGACATCTTGCTCCAAATCTGCTGCAGAAACAACTCAAAATGAAAACAGGGGATTTTGCCGTGGTACGGTGGCCAAAACCTTCGGGAGATTATATAATGAATTTTTACCAACCAAAAGAAGTATTGTGCAAGAAAACGGAGTCCGGAGGGCACATGAGGTGGCCACAAGGTCGGGGGGCGCGCCCAGGGGGGTAGGGCACGCCCTCCACCCTTGTGGTGGCCTCGTGTCTCTTTCGGACTACATTTAATTTTCCTAATTTTTTAAATATTCCAAAACAGAGAAAAATTGCTATTAGAACAGTTTTGGAGTCGGTTTACTTACCGTACCACTTACCTATTCCTTTTCAGAGTCTGAAATGTTCTGGAAAGTGTCCCTTATGTACTCCTCCGGGGTTACGGTATCAATTATATTGGTCTCAACATTTATGGGAGTACCTGAGATATAATGTTTGATTCTTTGACCGTTTACCATGTTCGGATTTGTGCCTTCGGCGTTGTTGATTTTTATGGCACCGGAACGATAGACCTCCTCGATGACATAAGGACCTTCCCATTTAGAGAGAAGTTTTCCTGCAAAAAATCTTAAACGAGAGTTGTATAGCAAATCATGATCACCTACGTTAAACTCACGCTTTTGTATCCTCTTGTCATGCCATCCTTTAACCTTCTCTTTAAACAACTTGGCATTTTCATAGGCCTGGGTTCTCCATTCATCAAATGAGCTAATGTCAAATAACCTCTTCTCACCAGCAAGTTTGAAATCATAGTTGAGCTCTTTAACAGCCCAATATGCCTTATGTTCTAGTTCGAGAGGTAAGTGGCATGCTTTTCCATAAACCATTTTATACGGAGACATACCCATAGGGTTTTTATAAGCAGTTCTATATGCCCATAATGCATCGTCAAGTTTCTTAGACTAATTCTTTCTAGATCTATTAACAGTCTTTTGCAAAATCAATTTAATCTCTCTATTGCTCAACTCTACTTGACCACTAGACTGAGGATGATATGGAGATGCGATTCTATGGTTAACATCATACTTAGCAAGAATTTTACGGAAAGCACCATGAATAAAATATGAACCACCATCAGTCATTAAATATCTAGGGACTCCAAACCTCAGAAAAATAACTTCTTAAAGCATCTTAATAGAAGTGTTATGATCAGCCATACTAGTTGGAATAGCTTCTACCCACTTAGTAACGTAATCAACAGCAACTAAAATATGTGTATACCCATTAGAGGAAGGAAAAGGTCCCATATAATCAAAGCCCCAAACATCAAATGGTTCAATAACAAGTGAATAATTCATAGGCATTTCCTGACGTCTACTAATATTACCAATTCTCTGGCATTCATCACATGACAAGACAAACTTACGAGCATCCTTGAAGAGAGTAGGCCAATAAAAACCGGATTGCAATACCTTATGTGCAGTTCTATCTCCAGCGTGGTGTCCTCCGTAAGACTTGGAGTGGCACTAGTGTAGGATCTGTTCCTGTTCATGCTCAGATACACAACATCTAATAACACCATCTACTCCTTCTTTATAAAGGTGTGGGTCATCCCAGAAGTAATGTTTTAAATCATAGAAAAACTTTTTCTTTTGCTGGTATGTGAAACTAGGTGGTATAAATTTAGCAACAATGTAATTAGCATAATTAGCATACCATGGAGTATTATGAGAGGCATTTATGACAGCTAATTGTTCATCAGGAAAGCTATCATCAATAGGCAGTGGGTCATCAAGAACATTTTCTATCCTAGACAAGTTGTCTGCAACGGGGTTCTCAGCTCCCTTTCTATCAATAATATGCAAATCAAATTCTTGTAACAAGAGAACCCATCTAATAAGTCTAGGTTTAGCATCTTTCTTTTCCATAAGATATTTAATAGCGGCTTGATCAGTGTGAACAGTTACTTTGGAATCAACAATATAAGATCTGAACTTATCACAAGCAAATACAACTGCTAAAAATTCTTTTTCAGTAGTAGCATAATTTCTCTGGGCACTGTCTAGAGTTTTACTGGCATAATGAATAACATTCAATTTCTTATCAACTCTTTGTCCTAGAACAGCACCAACAACATAATCACTAGCATCACACATAATTTCAAAGGGTAAATTCCAATCAGGTGGCTGAACAATAGGTGCAGAAATCAAGGCTTTCTTAAGTATTTAAAATGCTTCTACACAATCATCATAAAAAACAAAAGGAACATCCTTTTGAAAGAGATTAGTGAGAGGCCTAGAAATTTTAGAGAAGTCTTTAATAAACCTCCTATAGAAACCAGCATGACCGAGGAAACTTCTTATACCTTTGATATCTTTAGGACACGGCATCTTTTCAATAGCATCTACTTTAGCTTTATCAACTTCAATACCTCTTTCAGAAATTTTATGCCCCAAGACAATACCTTCATTAACCATAAAGTGGCACTTCTCCCAATTCAAGACAAGATTAGTTTCTTCACATCTCTGCAAAACTCAATCAAGGTTGCTTAAGCAATCATCAAAAAAAAAATCCGTAAACAGAGAAATCATCCATGAAAACCTCAACAATCTTTTCACAAAAATAAGAGAATATAGCAGTTATACATCTTTGAAAGGTAGCAGATGCATTGCATAAACCAAAAGGCATACGTCTATAAGCAAAGGTACCGAAAGGGCAAGTAAAAGTGGTCTTCTCTTGATCATCTTTTGACACAGGTATTTGAGAGAAACTAGAATAACCATCTAGTAAGCAAAAATGTGTATGTTTGGATAATCTTTCTAGCATTTGATCAATAAAAGGTAGAGGGTAATGATCTTTTCTAGTAGCTTTATTCATTTTGCGAAAATCAATTACCATTCTATAACCTGTAACAATTCTTTGTGGAATCAAATCATTCTTATCATTAGGAACAACAGTAATACCTCCTTTCTTAGGGACACAATGAACAGGACTTACCCATTGACTATCGGCAATAGGATAAATTATACCTGCCTCCAGAAGCTTTAGTATTTCATTTCTTACCACTTCTTTCATCTTAGGATTTAACCGTCGTTGATGATCAACAACTGGTTTAGCATCACGCTCCAAATTAATTTTGTGCTGACATAGAGTGGGACTAATGCCCTTGAGGTCATCAAGAGTATATCCAATAGCGGCACGGTGCTTTTTCAGAGTTTTCAATAATTTCTTTTCTTCATGTTCTGAAAGGTTAGCACTAATAATAACAGGATATATCTTCTTTTCATCAAGATAAGCATATTTTAGAGTATCAGGTAATTGTTTAAGTTCAAACACGGGATCACCCTTGGGTGGAGGAGGATCCCCAAGGATTTCAACAGGCAAATTGTGTTTCAAAATAGGCCCTTGATTAAAGAATACTTCATCTATTTCCCTCCTTTCATTCATAAACATATCATTTTCATGGTCTAGCAAATATTGTTCTATAGGATCAGTAGGAGGCACGGCAATAGAAGCAAGACCAATAATTTCACCCTTACTAGGCAATTCTTTATCATGGGGTTGTCTACGAAATTTAGAGAAATTAAAATCATGAGACATATCCCCTAAACCAACAGTAACAATATCTTTCTCGCAGTCTATCTTAGCATTAACAGTATTCAAGAAAGGTCTACCAAATATAATGGGACAAAAATTATCTTCTGGAGAAGCAAGAACAAGAAAAACAGCAGGGTATTTTATCTTCCCACATAAGACTTCAACATCTCTAACAATCCCAATTGGTGATATAGTATCTCTATTGGCAAGCTTAATAGTAACATCAATATCTTCTATCTCAACAGGTGCAATATAATTCATAATCTCTTTATATAAGGAATAAGGAATTGCACTCACACTAGCACCCACATCACATAAGCCATGATAACAATGATCTCCAATTTTAACAGAAACAACAGGCATGCCAACAACAGGTCTATGTTTATCTTTAGTATCAGGTTTAGCAATTCTAGCAGCTTCATCACAGAAATAAATAACATGCCCTTCAATATTATCGACCAAGAGATCTTTAACCAAAGCAATACTAGGTTCAACTTTAATTTGTTCAGGGGGTGTAGGTGTTCTAGTATAACTCTTATGAACCACAGTTGAAGCTTTAGCATGATCCTTTATTCTAACAGGAAAAGGTGGTTTCTCAATATAAGTAGTCAGAACAATAGGATCAACATTATAAGTAATAGTTTCTTCTTCAACTTTAATAGGTTCTACTACTTTCACTTCAATGGGAGGATGATATTTAAACCACTTCTCCTTAGGGAGATCAACATGAGTAGTAAAAGATTCACAGAAAGAAGCTACTATCTCAGAGTCAAGTCCATATTTAGTGCTAAAATCACGAAAAGCATCGGTATCGATAAAAGATTTAACACAATCAAACTTAAGGTTTATACCTGACTCTTTACCTTCGTCAAGTTCCCAATCTTCAGAGTTGTGTTTAATTCTTTCCAATAAATCCCATTTGAATTCAATATCCTTCTTCATAAAAGAACCAGTACAAGAAGTATCAAGCATGGATCGATCATTATGAGAAAGCCGAGCATAAAAATTCTGAATAATAATTTCTCTTGAGAGCTCATGGTTGGGGCATGAATTTACATTGACTTAAGCCTCCTCCAAGCTTGAGAGATACTTTCTCCTTCACAAGGCCAAAAATTATATATATAATTCCGATCATGATGAACCAGATGCATAGGATAAAACTTCTGATGAAATTCCAATTTCAATCGGTTGTAGTTCCATGATCCAATATAATCACATAGCCTATACCATGTCAATGCCTTTCCCTTTAAAGATAAAGGGAAGACCTTCTTCTTGACAACATCCTCGGGCATACCTGCAAGCTTAAATAATCCACAAACTTCATCCACATAGATTAGGTGCATATCTGGATGTAATGTTCCATCTCCTGCATAAGGATTAGCTAGCAGTTTCTCTATCATACCCGAAGGAATTTCATAATAAATATTTCAGTAGGTGCAGTAGGTTGAGGAGAAACTCTTTGCTCTTCCAGACGAGGTGAAGATACCCCGAACAAGCCCCTCAAAGGATTATTTTCCATAGTAATAAGTGACAGTAAATTTCAGCACACTATATAAATGTTTCCTTACCAAAGGCGCTTCACTCCCCGTCAACAGCGCCAGAAAAGAGTCTTAATGACCCACAAGTATAGGGGATCTATCGTAGTCCTTTCGATAAGTAAGAGTGTCGAACCCAACGAGGAGCAGAAGGAAATGACAAGTGGTTTTCAGCAAGGTATTCTCTGCAAGCACTGAAATTATCGGTAACAAATAGTTGTGTGATAAAATAATTCATAACGGGTAACAAGTAACAAAAGTAAACAAGGTGCAGCAAGGTGGCCCAATCCTTTTTGTAGCAAAGGACAAGCCTGGACGAACTCTTATATAAAGCAAAGCGCTCCCGAGGACACATGGGAATTTTTGTCAAGTTAGTTTTCATCATGCTCATATGATTCGCGTTCGTTACTTTGATAATTTGATATGTGGGTGGACCGGTGCTTGGGTGCTGTCCTTTCTTGGACAAGCCTCCCACTTATGATTAACCCCTCTCGCAAGCATCCGCAACTACGAAAGAAGAATTAAGGTAAACCTAACCATAGCATGAAACATACGGATCCATATCAGCCCCTTACGAAGCAACGCATAAACTAGGGTTTAAGCTTCTGTCACTCTAGCAACCCATCATCTACTTATTACTTCCCAATGCCTTCCCCTAGGCCCAAACAATGGTGAAGTGTCATGTAGTCGACGTTCACATAACACCACTAGAGGAAAGACAACATACATCTCATCAAAATATCGAACGAATACCAAATTCACATGATTACTTATAACAAGACTTCTCCCATGTCCTCAGGAATAAACATAACTACTCACAAAGCATATTCATGATCAAGATCAGAGGAGTATTAATTATCATTAAGGATCTAAAAATATAATCTTCCACCGGATAAACCAACTAGCATCAACTACAAGGAGTAACTAACACTACTAGCAACCCACAGGTACCAATCTGAGGTTTTGAGACAAAGATCGGATACAAGAGATGAACTAGGGTTTGAGAGGAGATGGTGCTGGTGAAGGTGTTGATGGAGATTGACCCCCTCCCGATGAGAGGATTGTTGGTGATGACGATGGCTTCGATTTCCCCCTCTCGGAGGGATGTTTCCCTAGCAGAACAGCTCCGCTGGAGCCCTAGATTGGTTCTGCCCAGGTTCCGCCTCGAGACGGCGGCGCTTCGTCCCGAAAGCTTTCTTCTTATTTTTTTCCAGGTCAAAACACACCATATAGCAGAAGATGGCCGTCGGAGGCCTGCCAGGGGGCCCACAAGGATGGGGGGCGCGCCCAGGGGGGTAGGGCGCGCCCTCCACCCTTGTGGCTGGCTGGTGGCCCCCCTCTGGTGCTTTCTTCGCCCAATATTTTTTATATATTCCAAAAATATTCTCCGTGAAGTTTCAGGACTTTCGGAGTTGTGCAGAATAGGTCTCTAATATTTGCTCCTTTTCCAGTCCAGAATTCCAGCTGCCGGCATTCTCCCTCTTCATGTAAACCTTATAAAATAAGAGAGAACATGCATAAGTATTGTGATATAATGTGTAATAACAGCCCATAATGCAATAAATATCAATATAAAAGCATGATGCAAAATGGACGTATCATTGCGCGACTGAGAAACAGCTGAGTTCTGCTCCCAGGCTGCCCTGAGCAGTGCTCGGATCTGCTGCAACCCTCTACCAGCCTCGGAACGGAACGGCTGGATCGAATCTGCAATACGTGCAGCTGCTACAACATTCTGAATCGGGGTACGGTATACCTGACACTCTTCTCGAGGCCCAGTCGGAAACAATTGTCGTTGCCGTCGACTGGAACTTGGGATTTGCCTGCGGGCGCGGTCGTCGAGTGCTTGCTAAAGATTCTCCAGACGCGTACGCTCGGCCCGGGTGGCTAAGCGCGCAGCCTCCAAAGCTCGAGCCTTGGAGGTCTCCCCAACGATGGGGGTCTGGAGAGCCTGATTGTTTCTGTGATGCATCTCCTCCCTCTGCTCTACAGTGAGGGCTTCAGGGTAATACTCGTCATTGTCGCGCGATGGGCCATCCCTGTCGCCACCGCCACGGCGGAACCCGGGCGGACTGCGCTGGGAGTCGACCATGAGGACCTCCGCTACAGGATCGTTGTTCTCATACTCGGAAAGTGTAACCGAATGGCCAGTCGACAGATCGAACAACCCATAGACAGATTCATCGGGCTCAATCGCCGCGATCTGGGGGGTGGTCGACTGACGAGCCACCGCATGTTTCACCCACCGCTGGAGCCGCGAGCGACCAGATCGCTTGCAGCGACGGATAGCAGGAAGCGAAGACGCCACAGGAGCCGACCGATACTGAGTCGACGGTTGCCGCAGGAGGACACCCTAAGCACTCGCGCGGAAGTGCGCCGCCCCGCGGATGGGGAGACCCTCGACGTCGAGGGGGGCTTCTTGGAGCCAGGCGGAGTCGTCGGCGATGAAGGTGAGCGCGCCGAGACGGATCTCGCGACTCAAGGACAATCCACCGCCGGAAACCATGTTGATGAAGATCAAAGATCGCAACCTCACCGGAAGTCGCTCAGACGCCTGCCCCACGGTGGGTGCCAACTGTTATGGGAACGGATCTGACAGTAGAGATGGGGGGTACGTATGAGAGCGTAGAGTCCTAGCTACGGTGAAGTTGTACACTCGGATTTACGAGTTCAGGCCCCTCTCGGAGGAGGTAAAAGCCCTACGTCTCGGGTGCTGCGGGAGCTCTGTTGATTGGTGTTTGAGTTACAGGGGGTGCGAACCCTTGTGCAAGAGGGGAGGGGTGGCTTATATAGAGTGCGCCGACCCCTCACTGTCCTCAGTTACACCAGGGTTCAATGAGAATTAAGACACGTACGTTACTGGTAACGCCCATATTAAATGGTCTTTATGATGACAGAGTGAATGCCTAATCGTTGCCATCCTGGGGTGACTCTAGGTATCCTGTACTCCGAGTGGATTCTTGTACGGTCGAGTGAAATAGTGATGGTCGAGTGGAATTGGGATATCTGAGTGGAATCTTCTGTCGAGTGGACCACACTTCATGGTGATTTCAGTCGGTACTCTCTGTTGAACCTTATAGGTCTCGGACTCTGGAGTAGTGTCCTTGGGTAGGGCGTCTAGGTCAGGCCTAAGACCCTACCCTAGGTACATGTCATCGTCAGTCCATCCGTAAATTCGGTCTGGCGGTTCAAATAAAAATACTCTCTGAAAAGGTTAACGCTGGGTTCTTCTTGAAGATATAATTCACAAAAAACTTGGAAATTGCAGATGTTGGAAACGGAGTTTGGTCCGATGTCTTGGGGATGAAGATGGAAAAAGTGCAGTACATCGCGGAAGAGTTTTGAGCCTGGTGGTGAGAATCCATGGTTCATATGATCAGCAAAAACAACGACTTCGCCTTCCTTCGACTGAGGTCTAACTTCTGTCCCTACGGGTCGCCAGTGGATAACATCTTTGGCTGATAGGAAGCCCACTTGAACATATTCTGCAAGAGTTTGTTCCGTGACAATGGAGGCGACCCAATCGCACGAGGTGACAGTTTTGATCATTGTTTATCAGGTGAAGGCCTAGAAAGAAAGTTATGGCGGGTCAGGTTTATTATGCAGAATCGATTGCTGAGAAAGAAGAAAATTAAGGGCATGATTAAGTCGGCAAGGCATACTCGGGTAATGTTAAACTGAGGATGATGCTGGTGGTTTAGTAATTCATGAGTAAGCCGGTTAGCACTTGGCGGGTTACAAAGTATCATTTGAGCTGCCCATACAACAGTGGTCAAGCAGATGGTTACAGATCTGGGAATTGGATAAAATTTCACTAAGTGCTAGGCAAACAAGTTTCACAGATTTTACCTATGATTTCAGATCTATGGTCGTTCGAAAAACAGGTGGAAATTATTAAACCTAATATACAGAGGATGAACTGTTACGTTGGAGATGAATCTAAACAGAAAATAATGGATCTATAGTTGACACCAGGCATCGAAGTGATTAAAACATGACTTTGGCATTGCATCTGAGCTTGACTGGCTGCCATGGTAGATGAACTACGGATGACAGGGATGAACGCCGATGAACTCGCGAGCAGCTGGTGACCTAATGCAGATCTGAAAGACCAGGAAGTGGTACCTGATGATGGAGATGGAGAGCAGGAGTGCGCCGCGGTTTTCTGGTTCGTTCAGGTTGATGCAGCGGCCGGTGTTGATGTCGCTGAAGGAGGACGGCGGCGGCGGAGCTCGGGTCGTAGTGGTGTCGCGAGGAGGAAGAAGAAGATGCAGAGGAAGGGGTAAAAGTGAAAAGGAGGGCCCCTTGTCCCTATTTATAAGGAAGTGATAAGATGGCATGCGCGAAAATCGAGGAGGCAAAATGTTTATGTTAACAATGCGGGCGCCTCGATTCTCAGGAAGCCCATTAAGATAAAGATCCGTTGAGATACCCTGGGTCTTGTGCGGAATTAATGCGCATGAGGTCATGGCGGGTTACAATGATTCTTCTTATGTGACGTCATGGCGGGTTATAGCGGTCTGATGAAGATTCGGTATTGATGCTTTCGGTTAAGTTAAACAGTGAAGATTGATATGAACAAGTTCAAATCAACCTGGGGCCTAATGTTGGGGATATAGCTTTGAGATGTGACCCGCCCAAGAGGGAACCGGGTTACACCGTTGGCGGTTTAACAAGAAGAAGGTCCAAGGAGGCCCAAGGAGAAGTATGAAGACGACGGCTCTTGGAGGCAGGCCTGGTGAAGGCCCAAGACCTGGGCCTATGAACCGCCGTATGATAACTTGCCCTGTAAGGCATGGTTAGTTAGAAACCGAGCTGGTCACGATGTGTGAGCTGGCCGGGGACTCTGTAAGCCCCCGGGTCTCGACCTATGTATATAAAGGGGAGACCCGGCGGCGGATTAACTCAAGAAACAAGCAATCGAGAATTAGGTCAAGCGTATTCGCTCCCTTGTAATCGAAACTCAAGCAATACAACTAGAAGCAGGACGTAGGCTTTTACCTCATTGAGAGGGGCCGAACCTGGGTAAACTCCTTGTGTCCTTTGTCCCATTCAACCCCTTCAAGCTAACCTAATTGCGATGGCTCCACACCTAAGTCCTTTCACTAGGGCATCTGCCGTGTTAAAACCACGACAGACTTCTACAACCCCGTTTCACGATAATGCAAGTCCTCTAATTTCTTGGTTCATTCATTCGTTCATTGTGGCTCACTCTGCTTTTCCCAATGTCAGGTTGTGAAAAATCATAATAGGTCTCGGGATCAACTAACGCATCAAGAAAAATGCACTCGCAAAAGTGGTCAGCTATCATAAGTTGAGTTGATGAGTATTTGATGAAAGAGGCAAAAGATGCACTCGTCCAATTGAATGCTTGTACAAAATAGTTGCTCGAGGACTAGTTTTGTCCGAGACTAGTGTTCTAATATTAGTTCAAATGAAGTTCCTTCTAAGGCATTTACTATAGAACACCTAGGTAAGGAGAAACTGACTATGTACATCAAGCTATTGGATGAGTATTTCCGAGCGAGCTTGTACTAGACCGCCGATCTTTTAGATATTTTGCTTAATATAAAAGGCTGCATGCACCATTCTGATGCAGAGGCCGGGAGTGATTGAGGGAGTCCTGGATTAAGGGGTCCTCGGGCGTCCGGGCAACGTAATGTGGGCCGGACTGATGGGCCATGAAGATACAAGACCGGAGGCTCTCTCCCGTGTCCGGATGGGACTCTCCTTGGCGTGGACGACAAGCTTGGCGTTCGGATATGACAGATTCCTCTCTCTGTAACCGACTTTGTACAACCCTAGTCCCCTCCGGTGTCTATATAAACCGGAGGGTTTAGTCCATAGAGGATAATGAAAATCAGACAGGCTAGACTTCTAGGGTTTAGCCATTACGATCTCGTGGTAGATCAACTCTTGTAACACTCATATTCATCAATATCAATCAAGCAGGACGTAGGGTATTACCTCCATAGAGAGGGCCCGAATCTGGGTAAACATCGTGTCCCCCGTCTCCTGTTACCATCAATCTTAGACGCACAGTTCGGGACCCCCTACCCGAGATCCGCCGGTTTTGACACCGACATTGGTGCTTTCATTGAGAGTTCCGTTGTGTCGTCGCTAGAAGACTTGATGGCTCCATCAATCATCCACGACGATGCTGCCGTGAGGGAGGTTTTTCTTCCCGGCCAGATCTTCGTATTCGGCGGCTTCATGCTGCGGGCCAACTCGCTTGGTCATCTAGGGCAGATCGACAGCTACGCCCCTGGCCATCAGGTCAGATTTGGAAGCTCGAACCACGTTGCAGACATCTGCGGAGACTTGATCTTCGACGGATTTGATCCCATGGCAGCCGCTCCCTGCCACAGCGATGAACGTGACCTAAATCTGTCATCGGACCATACCTGGGAGATAGCTCCTGTAACTGCTCTGGCCCTAGATCCGGAGCAGACTGCGCCATCCGAGGAAGGGAAGCTCAACCCCGCCATGGAAGCCGCAGACTCAGCGGCATTGGAGCCGCACACAGACTCAGCGGCGTTGGAGCCACACACAGACCCAACTTCAAACAAGATCTATGTTACCGGAACCCTGGATTCGTCTCCGGCTACAGGTTCCGAACCGCGTGTGTCCGTGCCCATCGAGCTCGATCGGGCGCCGATCATCGAGTTCAGCTCCGCGGACATCTTCCGGCACTCACCTTTGGGTGATGTGCTAAACTCATTAAAAACCCTCTCCTTAGCGGGGGACTCACAGCCGAACTATATCCGGTTTGAATTGGAGGCTGATGATGGAGAATTTTGTTTCCCACCCACCTCCCACTTCATTGCCACTGTCTAAGACTTAACCGACATGCTCGATTACGACTCCGAAGACATCGACGGTATGGACGACGATGCCGGAGAGGGGCAGGCCCAAAACCCGCCGTTTATCGCGCGCTGGACAGCCACCCCCTCGTATGACGTGTACATGGTGGACACCCCCAAAGAGGATAACGGCGATAACAAGAAAGATCCAGTCGGGGATACACCTCCTGAGACACGGCCAAAGTGCCGACATCAGCGGCGCCGCCCCAAATCATGCCGTGAAAAAGACAGCAATACCGGCACAAGAGAAAATAACACTCCGGATGAGGCCGAAGACAAAGAAGATCCCGTCGAGCCGACTTTCGAACAAGACGATAGGGAAGATGGGCAAGCCAGCCCCGATGAACAGGCCATAAAAGAAGACTCAGAGGATAGCAACTATCTTCCACTCTCCGAAGATGAGGTGAGCCTCGGCGACGAAGACTTTATCGTACCCGAGGAACCCGTCGAGCAGGAGCGCTTTAAGCGCCAGCTAATAGCCACTGCGAGGAGCCTGAAAAAGAAACAGCAGCAGCTTCAAGCTGATCAAGATCTACTCAACGACAGATGGACTGATGTCCTGCCAGCCGAGGAATACGGACTCGAGCACCCCATTAAAAGTTACCCGAAGCGTAAACTGCTACCCCAATTCAACGACGAGGCACTTGAGCCCATGCCATCAATGCGTGATGCGGCTGACCGACCACCACGTGGCCGGGACAAAGCGGCAACTCAAGCCGAATACCAGCCCATACTCCCTTGCCGCAAAAGCAGAGACACAACAGCCCGGGGTCATACACATGACTTGCGGCAGGACCTGAACAATAGAGCAGGTCAGTCCAGATCAATTTACGGATCACGGGGACATGCCCTGGCGCGCGACGACGGCTATCAAGCCAGACGTGACACACATAACCGCGCCCGGGCCGAAGACTGCCGACGAACTCAATCCGAACTACGTCGTGACATGGCCCGATATAGAGGCGCCGCACACCCCCTCTGCTTCACTGATGAAGTAATGGAGCACGAATTCCCAGAAGGGTTTAAACCCGTAAACATCGAATCATATGATGGGACAACAGATCCCGCGGTATGGATTGAGGATTTTCTTCTCCATATTCATATGGCCCGCGGTGATGACCTTCATGCCATCAAATACCTCCCATTAAAACTCAAGGGGCCAGCTCGTCACTGGTTAAACAGTCTGCCTGAAAACTCTATTGGCAGCTGGGAGGACTTGGAAGACGCCTTCCGCGACAACTTCCAAGGCACATATGTACGACCTCCGGATGTCGATGACTTAAGTCACGTAGTTCAACAGCCTGGAGAGTCGGCCAGGAAATTCTGGACCAGGTTCCTAACTAAAAAGAACCAGATCATCGACTGCCTAGATGCCGAAGCCCTAGCGGCCTTTAAGCATAGCATCCGCGATGAATGGCTCGCTCGTCACCTCGGCCAAGAAAAGCCAAAGTCCATGGCAGCCCTCACGGCACTCATGACCCGCTTTTGCGCGGGCGAGGATAGTTGGCTAGCCCGTAGCAATAACACTGCAAGCGATGCCGGCACCTCTGAAGCCAAGAATAGAAATGACAAGCCCCGACGCAACAGGCACAAGCGCCGGAGCAATGGTGGCACTGCCGATGACACGGCGGTCAACGCCGGTTTCAGTGGCTCCAAGTCCAGCCAGCGGAAGAAGCCATACAAAAGAAACAATCCGGGCTCATCCAGCTTGGACCGCATACTCGATCGTCCATGTCAGATCCACAGCACTCCGGACAAACCAGCCAATCATACCAACAAAGAATGTTGGGTTTTTAAACAGGCCGGCAAGTTAAATGCCGAAAACAAGGGGAAGGGGTTGCAAACCGAGGACGACGACGAGGAGTTCCGTCCGCCAAACACAGGAGGACAGAAGAAGTTCCCTCCCCAGGTTAAAATGGTGAACATGATATACGCCACTCATATCGCCAAAAGGGAGTGCAAACGAGCGCTCAGCGACATCTACGCGATAGAGCCAGTCGCCCCAAAATTCAACCCATGGTCGTCCTGCCCGATCACCTTCGATCGCAGGGACCACCCGACCAGCATCCGTCATGGCGGTTCAGCTGCACTGGTCCTCGATCCAATTATTGATGGATTCCATCTCACACGCGCCCTCATGGACGGCGGCAGCAGCCTGAACCTGCTCTATCAGGATACAGTGCGCAAAATGGGCATCGATCCCTCAAGGATCAAACCCACAAAAACTACCTTTAAAGAAGTCAAACCAGGTGTAGAGGCCCGCTGTACGGGCTCAATCACGCTGGAGGTTGTATTCGGATCCTCGGACAACTTCAGAAGCGAAGATTTGATCTTCGATATCGTCCCCTTCCGCAGCGGCTATCATGCACTGCTCGGACGAACCGCATTTGCTCGATTCAATGCGGTGCCACACTATGCTTATCTCAAGCTCAAGATGCCGGGTCCACGCGGTGTCATAACAGTTAATGGAAACATGGAGCGCTCCCTCCGTACCGAGGAGCACACCGCGGCCTTAGCAGCGGAAGTACAGAGCGGCCTTGCCAAGCAGAATCTTAATTTAGCGGCCAAGCTCCCGGACACTGTCAAGCGGATCCGGACTACTCCGCAGCATAACAGTCCGGCTCGTCAGGAGTTAGACTAGCAATCCGGCCTCCGTCCCCGTCCCAGCCTAATAGCGGCATGCGTACCACGCGTACATAACTACGCACTTAAAATACCATGGGCATAGACGGAGGCATAACTAGATTGTGGTCCATAATATGGCTCGACCTCTCCTGGACACACATACTTTCACTTTTTCTTTTTCTCCTTTTCAGGTTTCTTTTCCACAGGCCCCTCCAGATGGCCTGATCATCGGTCCTTTCGAAGGATAGATACACTAAGACAGCAAGAAGCATTGAGGTACACGGGAATCGCTAGGTCTTTTTGACGATCACTCTACCTGTTCTCAGGATCCGCACGCAGTTTTCCCTTGGTCATGGCATGTAAAATAGCCCTGTTGCTTATTGCACTTCTTATACGCTTTGATATATTCATAAATTTGTAATGGAAATAGTTCGCGGCCCAACTTCTGTGGCACTAGCTTACTACTTCATTTTTTCTTGATAATTTTATCCATTGCACCCGTACACTTTGGTACGGCCTAAATTTGCCAGGGGCTTTATTGCGCCCCATATTACGGCAACAAAGTCCGAACACTTTTTATAGTATAGTTCGGCACCCCGAATTTAGCATTATATGCATTAGCTCCGAATCATGTCTTTGGTCAATAGTTGGGTTGCCCGGCTCCTGTGCTTACTACCTTACGTTCCGCTATATCGGCTAGGGTAGTAAAGGGAGAACTACTGCGATTGTGCCCTGGTTCGTCCGGATGAGCACCTCAGTAGAGAAAGCCGAAAACTGACTATCATGATGCGGCGTGAGCCGGTCAGCTCTTCGGAGGTTACAAATCTTTTGCGATTTTTTCCGCATTATGCGATGAATCGGTCTCTACCTGATCCGGTGTTTACAACACCCTAGTTCAGATTGACGAATACTAGGGGCTGCGCCTAAATCTCTATTATAAAACTCCTATGGCTAAGTGAGGGTGATAAAGCCACATAGTCCGGTTGCCTGGTTCGTTGCGCTAAACACATCCTTCAAGGACCAAACTTTGGATAAAGAGTGTTTAGATTTTATCCCGAACACCCCCGTACTACCTACGTGGGGGCTGAAGCTCTTGTTGGACCTCACCGACCCTGGCCTCGTGCTTTTCGCGGACGGATTGTTCCTCTGCCACTTTCTTTTAGGCCTCGGCCAACGCCTTTTTAAGGGCCTCCACCTCGGTCGTCGCTCCTACAAATATCATGGCACTATGGTGAATACAAGTCATCTATCCTTTCTGATATACAGAAGGTCATGACATACCTTGCTTGTCCTCCAACTGCTTTTTCACACGGCCGAGTTCTTCCTCGGCCCGCTCCAGACTCTACTTCAGTCCGGAGACTTCGGTAGCATGGGAGGTGGCAGCTAGAAGCGATGCCTGCTTTTTTTCACATAGACATGTGTGGTTAGTATCCTGCGAAAATTGTTTGATCCTCTGTCCGGCTTTTCTTTTCGACCACCGGACAGTGTCTCAGGGGCTACTGTCTATACTGTGACATTCTTTTTTCATAATTGCGTTTCATACCTCAAAACCTGTTAGAAGGCTTGTGCAGGCTTCGGTCAGTCCGCTCTTCGCGGACTGAATCTTCTCAATCACCGTACCCATGAGGGCACGATGTTCCTCTACAATGGAAGCACTTTGCGGCGCTTCCAGTAGAGTGTTCGGTGCCTCTGGTTGGACAGAGGTCACCGGTGAAATAGGCACACTCCCTTCTTTCGAGGGAGGCTGCTTGCCGGATTCCGGAGCCGTATAGGTCTTCGGGACCGTGGTCGGCTGATGGCCGAATTGGACCTGGCCCCTATTGCCAGGCTCCATGGGGATTTGCTCCCCCATGTGTCCGACTGCCGAGGTGTCACCCTCTGGCGCCGAACTGATGGCCTCCTGTGTCTCTCCCTGGCCTGGGATCCTTTGGGACAACACGTCGATGTCATCCAAGGCCTTGGGAGAGGAGGCCGCCGGAAGGGACCCGCTGTCCATCACCTTCGGGTCCAGCGAATTCCCCGAGGATGAGGATCGCTCGAGGTTGGAACGAACCGGACTACAAGTACATGATTCAATATGTTAAAACTATGGAGAAAAGAGGCTGGATGTATGAATGCGTCAGGGTCTTTGAGTACTCACGATCCGGCCAGGGGCTTGTCTCGGGGGCGCCGCTCCGGGCTGCTGTCGACATCCCACGCGGAGTTATCCGCGAGGGAGACCTTCCCCTTCTTGGATGCCTCTGCCTCCAGATTTGTGGAGGCCGCCCTTTTCTTCCTTCCCCCCTCAGGGGGAGAGTTGCTTTCCTCCTCCTCCTTGTCATCCTCTGCGGCGGAGGAGTGAGACTCGGCGTCTTCGGATGTCACGTCCGAAGTTCCCTTGCGACGGAGACCACTTCTGGTCTCCTTGGCCTTTTTCTTGGCCTTCTTCTCCGGCGCCTGGTAGGGCGCAGGGACCAGCATCTTCGTCAGAAGCGGGATGGCTAGTTCCTCGGGCAGCGGAGCCAGACACTTGATCCGCTCTGCCTTCTTCGTCCAGGCCTGAAAATAAATAAATAAATAAATAAATAGGGAGGCTTAGGCATTTTCCCTGAGTAGGCAACTAAAGGATACACCTTGAAAGCACGAAAAACTTACCGAACTGGCGGGATGGGCCAGGTCGTGCCCGCGGTCCTCGGTCGTCTCCGGCCATTTCTCGCTGGCCTTAAAAAGCACCTTCCAGATGTCTTCGTGCGTAGTCCCGAAGAACTGTTGCAGGGTCTGGTGCTCGGCCGGATCGAACTCCCACAGATGGCAAGTCCGGCTTTGGCATGGAAGGATCCGGCGAACTAGCATCACCTGGATCACATTGACAAGCTTAATGTTCTTGTCCACCATGCTCTGGATACGCGCCTGCAGCGCTAAAAGCTCGTCCGACGACGACTAGTTCGGGCCCTTCTCTAGCCAGGAGGTGAGCCGCATTGGGGCTCCGGACTTGAATCGGGAGCCGCGGCCCAGGTGGCGTCGCGGGGCTCTGTGATGTAGAACCACAGTTGTTGCCACCCTTTGACGGTCTCCACAAAGGTACCTTGGGGCCATGTGACATTGGGCATCTTGCTCACCATGGCACCTCCGCACTCTGCGTGTTGGCCGTCCACCACCTTCGGCTTCACGTTGAAAATCTTAAGCCATAGTCTGAAGTGAGGTGGGATGCGGAGGAAAGCCTCGCACACGACAATAAATGCCGAGATGTTGAGGAAATAGTTTGGGGCTAGATCGTGGAAATCTAGCCCGTAGTAGAACATGAGTCCGCGGACGAAAGGTTGGAGTGGAAACCCTAACCCGCGGACGAAGTGGGGGATGAACACCACCCTCTCATGAGGCTTGGGGGTGGGGATGATCTGTCCCTTGGCCGGAAGCCGGTGGGCGATTTCCTTGGCCAAATACCCCGCCTCCCGGAGCTTCATGATGTCCTTCTCCTTGACGGAGGAGGCCATCCACTTGCCCTGCGCTCCGGATCCGGACATGGTCGGAGTGCCTCTTTGAGGCGGAAAAGATGAGAACTTGGGCGCTGGAGCTCAAGAATGGAGAGGCAGAGAAAGAGAAGGCGTGGGTGAAAGGGATGAATCCTTATCTCCCTATAAAGGCAGTGAATATCAAGCGCCTCCCCACTCGCCTTAAAACTCGCCTATTCCCAAGGGCCGTGCAAACGGCACGGTTGGATTACCCACGCCCGATTGATGAGAATCCCGCAATAAAGGGACACGATCTCTGCTGTGACAAGGCGTGCCACTGGAAAACCGCATCTTAAAGTGTGGGGCGAGAGGCTAAAAAGAAAACGGTTCGAAATAATGACCGTGCAGGAACGTGGTGTCGCGTTACAAAAAGTTGTCAGCAGATTGGACTCGTGAAATATTATACTCTCTGCGGTTGTGTGTGGTACTTGTTTTGCAGAGCCGGACACGTTTTCTGTGCTCGAAATCTGTTCTGGAGTATTCGGAGGAGGAACCCGCCTTGCAATGCCGAAGACAATCTGCGCGCCGGACACATCGTCATTGAAGCCTGGTTCAGGGGCTACTGAGGGAGTCCTGGATTAAGGGGTCCTCGGGCGTCCGGGCAACGTAATGTGGGCCGGACTGATGGGCCATGAAGATACAAGACCGGAGGCTCTCTCCCGTGTCCGGATGGGACTCTCCTTGGCGTGGACGACAAGCTTGGCGTTCAGATATGACAGATTCCTTTCTCTGTAACCGACTTTGTACAACCCTAGTCCCCTCCGGTGTCTATATAAACCGGAGGGTTTAGTTCGTAGAGGATAATGATAATCAGACAGGCTAGACTTCTAGGGTTTAGCCATTACGATCTCGTGGTAGATCAACTCTTGTAACACTCATATTCATCAATATCAATCAAGCAGGACGTAGGGTATTACCTCCATAGAGAGGGTCCGAACCTGGGTAAACATCGTGTCCCCCATCTCCTGTTACCATCGATCTTAGACACACAGTTCGGGACCCCCTACCCGAGATCCGCCGGTTTTGACACCGACAGTGATCCTACTTTTCAGAAAAAAAATAAACCTAGGTAAGCAAGGTCATTTGACGCATTTCCTGAATTCCTCCTATAACATAGAGTTTGAGACGATTAACCAATATGCATGTAGGAAAAAAAACCTCCAATTGTTAACCGTGGTGTAGTGAACGGCCTTGTTGAGTTTATCTCCACAATACTCTCTTGTAAGAGAAGACTTCAGAAAATAGCATCGGGATATGCACAAGCCTGAAGTCGTGTCTGAGATGAGCACAGCAACACTAGTCATAAAACAACACGTCTAGAACCTCTTGTGTCACGTCCAATGACTCATAAATATATATTTTAACAAGTACTATAGAAACTGATCTAGAAAAAACTACTATACAAAACTATTGCGATGTTGCACATATACTTGCTGGACTTCAGTAGTTTCTTAATTCGCACACTTAGAAAATAAAATCAAATGAGGGCATGTTAAGTCATGTTTCATGGAAGGCGTCGCTCTCGATCATAACGCGCCAGCTCCGGCAAACGCACTTAAGCCTTGCAAGGGTGCATGGAGACAACGCTCGTAGCACTAACGACATGACGAAGACGATGTCCTCGTGTGGCCGTCCAGGGTAGGCAAGACTTTCCTCATATAGTATGGCGTTCCTGAAGGCCATGAGTTTATCAGAGAAAAAACCGCTACCGTCTAATAGGATCTCTATATCGCCGGTCACACGGGCGTACACGCACATCTGGAAGGAGCTGGCTTCATATGACGAGGAAAACTGTGGTTGTATGAGGAGGATGCGACGATCATTGCCGACGAAGGCGAGTGGCCTGATTCCATCCCCGCTGTGCAAGAACTTAGAGACGTCCTGTGGCGACGTTTTTAGGTCAATTCGGCAGTGTAGATCCCACGTGCATGTTTCATGTCCGTGCAGTAGTCAGATGTACATGTACCGATCTGGAAACAGACCAGGCTGCTTCACTTCCAAACTGAAGAGGCCTAGGTGCCCACCGAGCTCCACCAAATCTTTACCTAATATTAAAAGACGGAGGCTTTTATAGTTCTCCATCCGTCATCGCTTTATATCCGTTAATTTTATTTAACCTTTCAGATTAACGGCTGAGATTTAAAAGAAGGCTCCGTACGTCTGCATCTATCGTCCTATGTCTCAATCAATCGTTGTTTAAGTCGCCGAGGTTAGCTCTACCATCGTCAGACTGAGCCAATATTGAAAGACAATGGAATCTTTTCTTTCCTGCGCTCCACATCTGGCCCAAATCAAACTCCACGGAAGCAAACGGGAAGTGAAAAGAGTCTCCAGAATCCAAACCTTGCAAGCACGCACACACGTCTTTCCTTGTGTTTGGACTTTGAACTACATCTGTGTATCAAATCTTGCGCTGAAAACAAATCCAATACGATTACAACTTTGAATCTGGACTTCTTCTAAGCCCTCTCTTTATATTTACCCGTGGTGTGAATCCATCGACAAAATTGCTTGGTCAGCACATCGACTCAGTCCGGCCGTGCAAAGATGGATTTCAAGGTCTGTTCGTTGCAACAACCAGCCGCCGCTGAACTATGAGCCGCCGGGCATCGATTGCGGCGCTCACCTTCGATCCGCGGACGGTGCAGGATCAACTGGCATGCGCAACCAATATATCATCATCTTCTTCTTCTCGCCGACTGAACTGTACGCGGCCATGTCCTTCTCACACGCTCACTCCCGGTGGGGACAGGGCAGCACCCGTCGCTGTCGCCGCTCACAAGCTGCTCACCGTGCGCGACCTCGCTGGGAGCACGTGAAGCCGGGCCTCACGAAGCAGCACGTGACCGGCGAGGATGAGAAGCTTAATAAAGATATGCTTTAATCCCTCGACTCAACCTGAGAAAAGAATAGAATCGAGAACAGAAGACCGATGAATCGATCCTCTTGCCGCCGGCTCGTTCGATGTGGGCAACGCGGTGAGGCTCGTGCTGCGGGGCCTCGCGTGACACATGGCGCCGGCGTGGGACACATCCTCGAGGTCGTTGACCTGTGGATCGCCACTGGTGTCAAACAGCCGCACAGGTTCCGCTCCTGGCCAACATCGACACCTCTGCGTCTGCAGGTCTCGAGTCGGGGAAGTCCAAAGCAGGGGAGTGCACGAGCATGGAGAAGTGACGACAACAACGGTGTCGGGAGAGGCTGGAGGCCAGTACGGTGAGCGCGACGACAGCGCAGAGCTTGCGCACGCACGCATAGCATCTGATCCACGCGATGGCGGGGCGGAGCGGACAGGTCGACGCAAGCGGGGGGTGCTGCTGCCAGCCCAGCTCCCGCTGCAGGTCTTCCTCCAGAGGACGACGCCGCCGCCACCAGCCCCACTCCCACCCCCACGACCAAGATCCCCTCTCCCTACAACCGCAGATGACTCTCGAACTGAAGATGTTGCAGAGGACCTGCACCGTGACCTATGGCTGGAAGCATCTCCAGATTCCAGCTGGAAGGCAGCAGAAGTGGGGGCTATGGTGCTACCGACACAAGATTGAAGATTTCATAGATGAGGTTGCCACCACGTGGTGAGGGAAACGCTGGTCTAATGTTCTTGTTTGTGGAATTTCTACAATATCACTGAATCCTCTGTCTGTATCTTTCATGTGGTTGTTGTACGGTGGTTCAGTTTATAGGAGAGCTGGATGTGCATGTGTATTTTGATGACTGTGCAATCAAGATTGATAATTTCTCTTAATTTTTTATGTTTTATGATGTGCCAATTATCCCTGCTACTATTTCGATATGCTTGCAAGCTGTTCAGATTTCAATTTTTTTTTACTCAGTCTATTATTGACATTTTCGTGATACAGTGTACATGTAAAGCTTGTTGCACTTCACCCCAAAAAAAAAGGTTGTTGCACTGACCATTCTTAAATTGTTTTTATAGCCCAGTTGAGAACATCACTGGACATCTGCTGCAAAACTTATACAGTCCTTGAGAGTGAAATGCGAGAAGTAAATAGTGTGAATATTAATAGTCTCTTCATACATGTGATTTATTCTTAACATTGAGGTCTTCAGGCCATAGTACAAATGCGGTTCAGTTTTGGGGTCTCTAGATAGTGCATGCTTTAATATGTTGTCATTTTCCGTTTAGGGCCTATGAGTGGCGATCAAGTCAAAAATTGAGTGCCCCCGCAAAAAAAAAGTCCAAAACTGAGGACTCGCAAGAAAATAAGTCCAAAAGTGAGGTGAGCTCTTTAATTTGTTGCTACTCGCTACACCCTCTGTCCTGTAATGTAAGATGTTTTTTGACATTATATTAGAGTGAAAAAAACGCCTTACATTATAGGACGGAGGGAGTACATGGTTCTGGCGTGGTTTGTTTTGTTGTGTTGCCTACCTGCAGTGATCGTGCTGTGTTGTTGCAGCAGACCATGGCATTGGAGTGTCGGAGAGGGCTGTAAACAAGCACAGGCCAACGCTGCGGGAACACCTGCAGCAGTATACGGTGATAGCATCCACTAGTGATAACACTCTCTCAAGTACAAGATTCAGGTCCGGATTACAAGCTCACAGAGCCAAATGGGAAAGAGAGAGGGGAAGGGGAAAGAGAGCCGCCGCCGCCAGTTCCTGATCCTTCTCTGGGATGATCCCTAGCGTAGCCTTCCAGCGCCTTAAGTACTCTTCTGCCGGCTGGTGGTTGGGCCGGTCACCCATTCTGGGCCTGTTACCTTGGTGTTGGGCTTCCGATCACGAACGGGCCGGCCTTGTACCCCTCCCTGGGCCTCGCTGCTCTGTCCGTGGTGGTCCGTAGCTGGAGTGTCGCTGACAATCCCCTCTCCTTGAAAAACGGCTTGTCCCCAAGCCGGCGCATCAGGGAAGCGTTGCCAGAGGCGGTCGAGGTCTTCCCACTTGGCCTTGTCTTCAGAGGCCTTGCCTGATCGTCCCGCGTCCAGTATGCTTGTCGCGAAGGCGGAGGACGCGCAGCGGCACCCAGGACGGGGCGCGCGGAAAGCGCCGGTGCAGGTCCTCCAAATCCTCCCAGGTGGTGTCGTCGGTCTCCGCCCCGGTCCAGCGGATCTCGCCTTGGCGGACCATCTTGTTGGCCTTCTTGCGCCAGCAGTATTGAAGAACCTCCAGAGGAACCTGAAATGCCAACACATTAGAAGGAAGGGCAGTCGCCGGCTGCTCTGGTCGGAGGTGGTGTGCTGGTTTGAGTTGTGACACATGGAACACGGGGTGGACCAAGGAGCCTTCCGGTAACTGGAGACGATACGCCACGTCTCCAATCTTGGCCAGCACCGTGAAGGGGCCAAAGAACTTGAACGCCAGCTTGTGGCATGCCCGTTGAGCCACCGAGGTCTGCACATATGGCTGTAACTTCAAGAACACCTTGTCTCCAGGTTGAAAGACACGCTCCGACCTCCGCTTGTCCGCCTGGTCCTTCATTCGCTGCTGCGCCCGGTGCAAATGTTGCTTGACCAGGTCGAGCATCAGCTGGCGCTCCTCTAACCAGGCCCGAACATCCAAGGGCTGGCAGTCGTCCGTTGTGACCAGACCCAACGAGCGGGGCTCCCTGCCATATAGGACAGCGAAAGGTGACTTCCCCAGGCTGGAGTGGGTACTTGTGTTGTACCAAAACTCCGCAAGGGACAACCATTTGCACCACTGTTTTGGGGATGCCTGGGAGTAGCAGCGGAGGAATGTCTCTAGGCATTGATTGACCCTTTCGGTCTGCCCGTCCGTCTGCGGATGCCGCGCTGTGCTCAAGAACAGTTCATTACCCGTGATCTTGAAGAGGTGTTGCCAAAACTTACTTGTGAAAAGAGGATCTCGGTCTGATATGATGTATTTCGGCATTCCGTGATGCTTGTAGGTATGGTCCATGAACTGCTGCGCCACTGTCTGAGCGGTGAAGGGGTGTACCAGGGGCACAAAGTGGGCGTACTTGGTCAGCTTGTCGACCACCACCATAATGCAATTGTGACGCCCTGATGGAGGAAGGCCATCAATGAAATCCATGGTGGCCATCTCCCATGGTTCGCCTGGAATGGGAATCGGCTGGAGCAGCCCTGGGTACCTTGCTCTGTCCGGCTTCGCTTGTTGGCATATTGTGCATGTACGCACGTATTCTCTGACCGTGCGACGCATTCCTGGCCAAGAGAAGTGCTGCTTGATTCGGGCCAAGGTAACAGGGAAGCCCGAGTGCCCTCCAGTCGCAGAATCATGCAAGGCCGAGGTAATCTTGTGTTGCAGCTCTGTGTTGTGTCCCAGCCACACTTTGCCCTTGTGGTGCAATACTCCTTTCCGCAGAGAAAAAGGTCCTTGTTGCTCCCCCGCTGCCAAGCTGGTGACTAACCTTTGACAATGAGGGTCTGAGGCGTAGGCCCCTTGCAGTTCCTCGAGCCAAGATGCTTTGCATTCAGTAATAGCCGCCGCTCCTTCCAAGGTTTCATGAGCTCGTCTAGATAGCACGTCGGCTGCTTTGTTGTCTTCTCCTTTCTTGTAACAGATCCTGTACTGAAGGCCCAGCAACTTAATAAAGGCCTTGTGCTGCCATACTGTGGTGAGGCAATATTCCTCTAAGTGTATCAGGCTCTTCTGGTCCGTTCTGATCTCAAACTCGGCCACCTGTAAGTATGAGCGCCATTGGTCCACTGCATGCAGGATGGCCATGCACTCCTTCTCATATGTGGAGAGGCCAGCTGACTTGGGACCCAAGGCCTTGCTTAGGAAGGCAATTGGGTGTCCGTCCTGCTGCAGCACCGCCCCAATGCCCTTGTCGCATGCGTCTGTCTCCACCACGAAGGGCTTCTCGAAGTTGGGCAAGGCCAGGACTGGAGCGGTGATCAACGCTTGTTTGAGAGTCTCGAATGCCTCCTGGGTTTCAGTTGTCCAGACAAACACAGTCCCTTTGCAAAGAAGCTGGGTCAGGGGCCGACAAATCATTCCAAAGTGGCAAACAGACTTCCGGTAATACCCAGCAAGACCGAGGAATCCCCGAAGCTCCTTGACAGAGACAGGGGTTGGCCATGAGCGGACAGCTTCAATTTTGTCTTGCTCGGTCGCCACTCCATCTGCGCTAATGCTGTAGCCCAGGTACGAGATTTGCTGCTACGCAAAGAGACATTTGGATTCCTTCACTTGCCACTGATCTTTCCGAAGCAGTCCCAAAACCTGCTCCAGGTGCTTCAGATGGTCCAACCATGTTTTGCTGAAAACCAAGATGTCGTCAAAGAAGACTAAAACAAACTCTCTCAGCCCCGGGGATAGAGTGACATTCATTGCTCCTTGAAAGGTATACGGCGCATATGCAAGCCCGATAAACAGGACCTTGTACTCGTAATGACCGCTGTGAGTTTGAAAAGCCGTCTTGGGTGCTTCTCCTTCTACCAGCCGGATTTGGTGGTAGCCTGCTCGAAGATCCAGCTTGGAGAACCAGCGGGCTCCGGATAACTCGTCAAGGAGCTCGTCAATCACCGTCAATGGATACTTGGTCTTGCAAGTCAATGCATTGAGTCGTCGGTAATCCACACACAATCGCCATGTAAGATCCTTCTTTCTGACTAACACACCGGGGGATGAAAAGGGACTATGGCTCAGCTGGATGATTCCTTGCTTCAGGAGCTCTGCCACTTGCTTCTCGATTTCCGTTTTGAGTGCTGGAGGATACCGATATGGTCGAACAGAGAACGGTTGTGCTCCTGGCACCAGAGGAATGCGGTGGTCGCAAGCTCTCACTGGTGGCATGCCCCGGGGTTCAGCAAACACGTCCCTGTACTTGTCAAGCAGGTCCTTAACTTGTGGTGGCAGCATTTTCTGCTCCGGCGGATCCGATTGGTACAGCTGCATAATCAGGAGGCTGGCATTATCTTTACAGAGAGCTTGTAATTGTGCCGCTGATACCGGTGTGCATTGAGGACCATTGTGTAACACCCCTGTGTAATAGCCACTTTGATTATCAGCTAATAATGCCAAGTCATCTCATTTGCAGTGCCTAGTCATAGTGGTTAATCAAAACAATTCAAACTCTATTATGAAAATCAACTCAAATTCAAAAGTGCAAAAAAAAATTGCTCAAACACTATGGGAAAAATGTTCATTAAATAGCAAATATTCCAGAAGCACTCATAAAAATATAAACAATGATAGTTGAATTAGCTAAATGACTCAAACCACATGAAACAACACCAAAGCAGCACTATCTAAATCATTTATAATTAAATCAAATTCAAATAAAATCCTACTTTGCCCAAACAAGTTTTTGATGAAAGGTATTAATGCACTGTAATATTTGGGCCAATTTTCATATTTTACATAAGTGCAAAAGTGGCCTAAACAATTACCTAACAGAAATAAATAAAGAAAAAGCAAAACAGAAAATAAGAAAAATAAAACGAGGCACTGTGCACTGGGCCTAAGTGCATAGTGCCCCGACCACGGCCCATCTGGCCCATCTCCCTCTCTCTCCTTCGGCGTGTCACCACCGCCATGGCTGAGCGCTCGCGCTCCAGTCGCCCCCCGACACGGCGACGGCCACCGACAGCCACTCACGCAGCGAGGGGATAAGGACCCCCTCGGCTCCTTCCCTCCGTCCTCATCCACTCGCCGCGCCTCTCTCTCCCTCTCCCTCGAGCTCGCCCGCTCCCTTTCGCCTCTGTCGAGCGCGGCCGTCGCCTCAGCTCCGTCAACCTCGCGGCCATCGGCGCCCTCGGACCTCTTCGATGAGTCCAGACGATCCGCCAATGCCTACCTCTTCCTCCTCGACCCCGCGAACGAGCCGCAGGCCTCGGCAACGCCGGAGTCGACCGTTCCCCACCTCGGATCACAGGAGCTCGCCGGCGTCGATCCCCTGCACGGCAGCTCCTAATCCTCTCGCGGACCTACTTGTGCCGCTCGGTGAGCATTTTCCCTTCCCCTGTGCTGCTCGCTCACTCCCCGTAGTTAGCTAGCACCACCGCGCGCCATTGCCGTACTCCGGCAGCCGCCTGTCGCATCGCCAGCATGGCCACCGCCGGCCGAGCTCACGCCTGAGCACGGCATCGAACTCCTGGTGCTCCTAGGAGCCCAGGGAGCTCGAGCCCATGCCTCCCCGTGCCTCCTAGCTACGTCTCCGTCGTTGCCCGAGCTCCGATGACCGCTCCACCGCTCGCCGCTGTCGTTAGAGGCTGTTTTCGGTCGAACCATCACCGTAGATAGATGCGCGGGCGAGAGGCCGATCGAACGCAAGTGGTTATGAGCGACTTGGCGCATCGTAGTGGTTTGCCGAGCAACTCCGGCGAACTTTCGTCGCTGGAGAGGTCGTCGGCCCGTCTCCGGCCGCCGTGCTGACCTGGCGTCAGTGGGTCCCGCCCCTGGGTCGCCGACCTGTGGGTCCAGGGGGCCCCGTTGACTGGGTTGACCCAGTTAACGTGCTGACTGGGCAGCCCAGCCACTGACATGTGGGTCCCCCTCTGCTAATTAACCTAATAAATGATTTAATAAATAAAAACTAATTAGTTAGACTAATTACTCACTGACAGGCTGGGCCCACACCTCTAATAACCTGTTTAGTTTAGATTTAAACGCTGTTAACTAACAGAGGCTGACATGTGGGTCCCACTGGACCCACATGTCAGGTTTGACCTGGTCAGCCGACCAGTTGACCTGCTGATGTCAGCATTGCCTCATGCTGACGTCATAATTCCCTTTTTCTGATAAAAATAAATAAAATAATTCCAGAAAATCATTTAAATTTCAAAAATTCGTAACTTTTAAACCGTATCTCGGATTGAAAAACTTAAAACATGAAACTTGCTCAGAACGACGAGACGAATCTGATCGTGTCGTCTGTTTCTTTGTCGGAACCCCCTACGTAGAAGAACTCGTAACTCCGAGCCCGATTCCGGTATATGAATAGTGCACACACTCCGATTAAGAAATTCCACGTTAATCCTATAGTAACTAAAAGTGACTTAGGCATACATCAGGCAACCCTGCACTGCATTGTAGCATAGCATGCCCCGTGTTGCATTTGATGGCATTGTATTTACTTGTTTCCTCCCCCCTCTTCTCTCTCGGTAGACCCCAACGTCGACGTAGCTCCTGAGGCAGACGCCGCTCCGGAGTACGACTACGTCCCCGACGACCCTGCCCTTGCCGTCGAGCAGACAGGCAAGCACCCCCATTTTGAGCATTCCGATATCGCCCACTCTCTTCTCTCTTATGCTTGCATTAGAAGTTACTGCTGCTACTGTTGTCCTATATCTGCTGCATAGCCTATTTACTTGTAACCTGCTGTTGATACTCATCTGTTATCCTAAACTGTTTAGAATAGGTTGGGTAGAGCCCTATCAGAGACCCACTTGTCCCGACTGCCCCGCTGGACTCTCAGAAGACCCGAGCAACGGGATCGAAGATTAGACCCTGGCACCGCACGTCACTTCCCCCTTATATTGCTCGACACTACTGGGTTACTATCGAGTGCCGAGGGTGATACCTCGTCAGCACTTCTGATGATAACCTTGTAGGTTAATTATCGGTCGTGGTAAGCGAGGGTGATTCCTCCTACACCACCATCGATACCGACGCTGTCGTGCAATACTTCTAGTGTGGACCTCGAGGGTGATACCTCCTTCGTTCACCTTGATGATAACATCGAGTGGGAATCCATCGGGGGTGATTCCTCAGGGTCCCCTTTTGGTGTCGGACACACGGATATGTTGGATACTATGCCTAATCACTGAACCATGACACTAAAGACGGGTCGGCCCTGAGGGGTACCCGCGCGAGCATGAATGCGAAGTGATGTGGAGTCGGGTTGACCTGAGAGGTGCCCGCGAGATAACTACGAGGCGTGGCCGGGCATTCTTAGCCCTTGTCGCAAGTCCTCGAGACAGGGCGACGGGGTCACATCGATCGTGAGTCTCTGCTCGTTACCACGCGCTCCTAATCCACTAAACGGTTTGGATATTTCATCCGAGGGGCCTCTGGCCTGATAGCGCTAACCATCACGTGGGCATAGTATGGGCGTTCTGCGTCGTATACTTCAGCCAAAGCTTAATGGACGTCAGCGATTGAGCGGCGCGTGCCAAGTTGGACTGGTTACGCAACTGCGCTTGTATTAAGGGGTTGCTAGGTCTGCTTTCGGCCGTGAACGTAACGTACAGGAGTTCCCGGGGCGATGGCCCAAGACCCCTGGGGGCATAGGTTTAGTCCGGCGTGCTGACCTCTCTGTTAAGTATTTGGTCGGGTTGCGGCATGTCGTTTGGCCGAGGCCGGGCATGACCCAGAAAAGTGTGTCCGGCCGGAGTTAATCGAGCGTGGTGGGTAAGTTGGTGCACCCCTGCAGGGAAGAAACAATCTATCGATAGCCTGTCCTACGGTAACGGACACTTGGAGTTGCATCCCGATCGGTACAACTAGAACTGGTGACTTGAGATGAAATTGATAGTATGGCTCTGGGATTGCTTTCTCGCAGGGAGTCGAGGAAGAATCTCTGGCCGAGGTTGATGATACTACAACTACTTTACATTATGTTACTCTGCACTCTTCTAATGTTGCAAGACCGATGAAGAAGCTTGAAGATGCTAGTCTTCGATAGGACTAGGCTTTCCCCTCTATTCTGGCATTTCTGCAGCCCAGTCCACATATACAGCCCTCCTTTGAAAATGTTGCATATGTAGTGTAGATCCTTGCTTACTGAGTACTTCGGATGAGTACTCACGTTTGCTTTATTTTCTTTTTCTCCCCATATCCAATTGACACCGCCAGATGACAGAGCCCCTGAGTTAGCTGCCCCTGTCGACGACTACGGCTACTACTACTACCCTCCTGGCGAGTACTACTACGAGGAGCCGACGGACAACCAGGAGTAGGATTCAGAGGGTCCTAGGCAGGAGGCCTACGCCTTTCGATCGTAGAATTTTATTTTGCCCCGCCTTCCTAAAAGGCTTATCTCTATTTCTGTAATATATCTGTACCTAGATATCTGATGCTTCCGCTGACACTTGTATGCCATCGAGCTATGTATTCGAGCCCTCGAGGCCCTGGCTTGTAATATAAAGCTTGTATGACTTTATTTATGTTTTAGAGTTGTGTTGTGATATCTTCAAGTGAGTCCTTAGGCTTGATCGTGTGCATTTGCGTGTATGGTTAGTGCATGATTAAGCCGGGGTCATCACAGGTTGGTATCAGAGCCGACTGCCTCTAGGAATCCCCCTATCCAATTCCTTGGCCGAAGTTGAGTCTAGAAACCGAAAACTGTTTTACTAACTTGGCTGTGTGGCTTACGGGCCCACGTCGCCAACTAGGTGGTATTAGGATCTTTTATTCCTCGACCTTTACTTTGGGACTCTAACCTCTCTTCTATTCAGGTTTAATAAAATTACTAACACCGACACTTAGGATCTCGTAAATTCTATCCACCCGGAGAGCTGGATATCAGTGCGATTTCCCTGTCATTGATCTGATTAGTCTGATAATCATTTTCCTTTCCATTGTTTTGTTTAACCTTTCCATTCGAGATCTGTTATATTTCTCGTCGTCGAGTGACAATCCTGAATCTTATCTGTTTCAGATGGACCGTCTGTTTCCCCCGCGCCCTACGACGCAGCTTGTGCTTCGCACCTGGGCTCGAGACGTCCCTGGGTTTCCAGCTGTTCTGATCGCTCTCTTGATCAGGCTGGGATACCGCTGGTGCCCCGAGTACATGGTCTACGAGGTTTATCGTGAGTTCAACCAGGAGCAGTACTATGCTGATGTTCGCATCTATGATCAGCAGGATGACTCAGACACTGAGCTGCATCGTTTTCACGGTATCGGCGTGACGATTGAGATGGCAGTCCATGATGCCGCCTACTCTGCTGTCGCACGTCTCCGAGGAGAGCACAGTGCTAGCTTGGATGCTTCTGAGTATCGATACATTCCGTATGCCCCTGTTGGAGATGCTACTGGATACTACATAGCTACCTGTGCCCCGTACGAGCCTTGTCGCTACGATCAGCGAGTTCTGATTCAGTGTACTCAGGCTCTGGATCGCACTGTTCGGGCTCTTGCCGTCGAGTTGTTTGCCACTCGAGTATGACTCTACGAGGCTATGACGCAGTTGCTACCAGCTGTTCGTGCAGGGATACATCCGGAGCACATTCTTTACCCGCGCAGGACCGAGATGCCATCAAGGATCGATTGGCCTGCTGTGGGAGGTCACACGCCTACACGTGGACCTCTTCTTTCAGCTCGAGACCGGGTTCTGCATCAGAGTGCACATGGAGCGCAGGATCCTTCTGCGATGAACATCCGTCGTCCGCACTTGCAGCTACCCCGTTTCAGTGGTTTTCTCCGACGTTGATGTAGCCTTTGCTATGTCTCGTTGTGTACTTCCTTACCGCGTGCCTGCGCGCCGCCTAGTATGTCTAGCTTTTAAATTTGCGCCGTTGTGCTGCCCGTTTGTAACCGACTCTGTATGGATCTGTAAGACTTAATGACTACTATTAAGCATCTGTTGTACTACTTAAATTCTGTCGTGTTACATCATGCTTGTTGCTAAACATTCGCAGTGCCTTCTGCTAAACTACCCCTGTCGATTTAGCAGGATGGCTGATAACAATCCACCACCGCCACCACCGCCTGACTATATGGCTGCGATGATGCAACAGTTTGAACTCAACCGTCAGTTCATGACGGGGATTATGCAACATTTCCCTCGTCCCAATGCCGACCAGCTGCCACCTTCCATCACCTTGCCAGAATTTATGCGACTCAACCCATCGTTGTTTCACAACACAATCAACCCGCTGGATACCGATGACTGGTTGCGTGACATCTCCTATGAGATGGAGTCTGCTGATGTCGCCCCGGCCAATTATGTCACCTTTGCGACATACCTTCTGAAGGGTCCCGCATCACAATGGTGGGCCACTCACCGACAGACCCTACCACCTGGTACCGTCGTCACTTGGGCAGAATTCAAGATTGCTTTCCGTGCCCGCTACATTCCTCAAGCTGTCATAGCCCGGAAGAAGGCCGAGTTCCGTAGTCTCGTTCAAGGTAACAAGACTGTGGAAGTTTATCAGCGCGAGTTCCTTGACTTGTCTCGTTATGCTGAAGAAGACATTCCTACTGATGACCGAAGGCAGGAGAAGTTTCATGAAGGGCTGCATCATGATATTCAGTTAGCTCTGCTCGTTCAAGACTATCCTGATTTTGCCACCTTGGTGAATAAGGCTATCATGGTCGAGACTGGTCTGAAGAAACACTAGGAAGCGACTAGACGTACTCATGAAGCGGGCTCATCTTCGGGCTCGTCTTCCCAGAAGCGCCGCATATGGATTCCACAGAGCATGTGCCGTCCAGCAGCTCCAGTGAACAGGCCTTCTTATGCTGCACCTCGTCTGCCTCCTCCACCACCGAGGCAACCTCTTCGAGCGCCACCACCTCGAGCTCCCGCACCACGTCCTGACAGTGGACTCTGCTTCAAGTGTGGCCAGCCAGGTCACCGTGCCAGAGATTGTTCTCAGAATTAGAATCAACTAGCTCTTCCTTCTGCTGGCCGAGGTAATGGCCGTGGGAATTCTCAGCCTCGCTACAGCAATGTCAGGCCTTCTTATGGTCGTGGGCAGTATTACCACGTCAACATGGCTGAAGCTCAGGATCAACCTGAAACTGTGATGGGTACACTTCTTGTTAATTCAGTACCAGCATCTGTTTTATTTGATTCAGGAGCATCGCATTCATTCATGTCAGAACATTTTGCACTCATGCATGACGTTAAATGCGAAACGCTACACCAATCCTTAATGGTAAACACTCCCGCGGGTCAATGCCAAACCTCCCTATTCAGTCCCGAAGTCACTGTTGATATTGAGGGGTTGAAGTTCCAGGCATTTCCCATTATCCTGAAATCTTCCAAGATTGATCTTATCTTGGGAATGGATTGGTTGAAGGCTCACTACGCCTCAATCAATTGTGCCACCAAGGTTGTACACCTTCTGCACCCATCAGATGAGATAGTGAATTATCATGCTCACCTCACTCAGAACGCCGAGGCTCAGATTTATGCCTTGAATGCTTCTCCGCTTGAGGGGATAGAGAACGTTCCAGTTGTCTGCGAATTCCAGGATGTTTTCCCAGAAGAACTTCCAGGAATATCCCCTGCTAGAGCTGTCGAGTTTGTTATCGACTTGAAGCCTGGCACCACTCCTATTGCGAAGCGTCCTTACAAGATGCCTCCGCACCACCTTCTTGAGCTTAAGGAAGAAATCGATAAATCACTTAAGAAGGGCTTCATCCGTCCTAGTTCCTCTGCCTGGGGAGCACCGTCTCTCTTTGTCAAGAAGAAAGATGGTACGAATAGGTTGGTACAAGATTACCGTCCTATCAACCAGGCAACCATTCAGAATAAATATCCGCTTCCCCGGATCAACGACTTATATGATCAACTTGCTGGATCTTCGTTCTTCTCTAAACTCGACTTGAGGTTGGGTTATCACCAGATCCGTGTCCGCGAAGAGGATATTCCAAAGACTGCATTCGTTACTCGTTATGGCTCCTACGAGTACACCATCATGTCGTTTGGCTTAACGAATGCTCCCGCTATGTTCTCCCATCTGATGAATTACATATTCATGGATTACCTCGACAAGTTCGTCGTGGTATATCTAGATGATATTCTGGTATATTCGAAGAATACGGAAGAACATGCCGAACACCTTCGCCTTGTTCTGGAGAGGCTTCGAGAGCACCAGTTGTATGCCAAGTACTCTAAATGTGAATTCTAGCTTTCTGAAGTGACCTACCTTGGACATGTGATTTCCAAGGACGGAATTGCCATTAACCCGGAGCATGTTCAGGCTATTCTTGACTGGACTCCTCCGAAGAATGCCAAGTAAGTCCGAAGTTTTCTCGGCCTCGCTAGTTATTGTCGACGATTCGTCGAAAACTTTTCCAAGATTGCCAAGCCCCTAACTAATCTGCTCCATAAAGGCGTTAAGTTTGAGTGGATAGAAAAATGTCAAGAGAGTTTCCACACCCTCAAGGACAAGCTTACTTCTGCTCCAGTGCTTGCCCCTCCTGATTCTCGTAAGGACTTTGTCATTTATTGTGACGCCTCTCGTTAGGGATTAGGCTGTGTCCTAATGCAAGAACGGAAGGTAATTGCATATGCCTCGCGACAATTGCGTCCACATGAAGAAAACTATCTAGTGCATGATCTCGAACTTGCTGCTGTGATCTATGCTTTGAAGCAGTGGCGTCACTATCTCCTTGGTAATCGCTGTGAGATTTATACCGATCACCAGGGTCTGAAGTATTTATTCACTCAACCGGATCTTAATCTCCATCAACAGCGATGGTTGGAAACAATTACGGACTATGATTGTGGAATTTATTATACCCCTGGCAAGGCTAATGTGATGGCTGATGCCTTGAGCCGCAAGTCCTATTGCAAAAACCTCATGGTTAAGCAAGCTCAACCCCAGCTTTATGAAGAATTGCGCAAGCTGAACATCTGTATCGTTCCGCAGGGTTCTCTTAATAACCTTGTGGTACAGCCAGACCTTGAGAAAGCTATTAAAGAAGCGCAAGCCGAAGATGCTGAAATCGATCTAATGAAGAAAGAACTTCACCTTGATAAGTACAGGGATTTCTCGATTGCTGAAGATGGAACCCTGTATTTCAGAGACCGCATCGTGGTACCTCGATTCGAGCTTATGACTGATAAGGTTATGAAAGAAGCTCATGATACACCGCTGTCTATCCATCCGGTAGCACCAAGATGTATCGGGATCTTCGACAGAGGTACTGGTGGTCCAGAATGAAGCAGGACATTGCTCGATATGTTGCTGAATGTGACGTGTGTCGTCGCGTGAAAGCAGAACATCAGAAGCCCGCTGGAATTCTACAACCACTCCCTATTCCTCTGTGGAAATGGGATAAGTGCAAATGGATTTCATTACTGGTCTTCCCAAGTCTCAGAAAGGTCACGATGCTATTCTTGTCGTCGTCGACCAACTTTTCAAGGTTGCTCATTTTCTACCTGTCAAGGTGACTATCACTGCTAGTCAGTTAGCAGAACTTTACATCTCCAGAATCGTTTCACTCCACGGTATTCCGAAGGAGATCAGTTCGGACCGTGGCGGTCTTTTCACGTCCAAGTTCTGGGAAAGTTTCCAAGAAGCTATGGGAACTCACATTACACGGAGTTCAGCTTATCATCCCCAATCCCAAGGCCAAGTCGAGCGAGTTAACCAAGTGCTTGAAGATATGCTTCGGGCTTGTGTTATATCGTTCGGTAAGAAGTGGGAAGAATCTCTCCCGTTTGCCGAATTCTCTTATAATAACAGTTATCAAGCCAGCTTGAAAATGGCCCCCTTCAAAGTGCTCTATGGACGTAAGTGTCGAACCCCTCTGAATTGGTCAGAAACTGGGGAACCACCTCTCGTTGGACCGGACATTATCCAACATGCTGAAGAACAAGTCAGAATTGTCCGAGAAAACCTCAAGGCGGCTCAGGACCGCCAGAAGAGCAACTATGATCGCAAACGATGGGGTCTAACTTATCAACCAGGTGATCAAGCTTATCTTCGTGTCACTCCTATGAAGGGCACTCGTCGTTTCGGAATCAAGGGCAAGCTAGCTCCTCGCTATATTGGTCCCTTTCGCATAGTTGCCAGACGTGGACAAGTGGCTTATAAATTGGAGTTGCCACCACAATTCTCTCATATCCATGATGTCTTCCATGTGTCGCAACTCCGTAAATGCTACAAGGAATCTCCGCACCGCGCAGTGGATCACGAGATGCTTGAGTTGCAAGATGACTTATCCTATAAGGAGCATCCGATCCGCATCCTTGATGAAGCTGAACGTCGAACTCGTCAGAAGACGACCAAGTTCCTGAAAGTGTAGTGGTCAAATCATACTGAATATGAAGCCACTTGGGAACGCGAGGATCATCTTCGGGAAGAATATCCCGACCTTATTCCTTCTACCTCCTAAAATTCTCGGGACGAGAATTTCTTTTAGAGGAGGAGAATTTGTAACACCCTTGTGTAATAGCCACTTTGATTATCTGCTAATAATGCCAAGTCATCTCATTTGCAGTGCCTAGTCATAGTGGTTAATCAAAACAATTCGAACTCTATTATGAAAATCAACTCAAATTCAAAAGTGCAAAATAAATTTGCTCAAACACTATGGGAAAAATGTTCATTAAATAGCAAATATTCCAGAAGCACTCATAAAAATATAAACAATGATAGTTGAATTAGCTAAATGACTCAAACCACATGAAACAACACCAAAACAGCACTATCTAAATCATTTATAATTAAATCAAATTCAAATAAAATCCTACTTTGCCCAAACAAGTTTTTGATGAAAGGTATTAATGCACTGTAATATTTGGGCCAATTTTCATATTTTACATAAGTGCAAAAGTGGCCTAAACAATTACCTACCAGAAATAAATAAAGAAAAAGCAAAATAGAAAATAAGAAAAATAAAACGAGGCACTGTGCACTGGGCCTAAGTGCACAGAGCCTCGACCACGGCCCATCTGGCCCATCTCCCTCTCTCTCCTTCGGCGTGTCACCACCGCCATGGCTGAGCGCTCGCGCTCCGATCGCCCGCCGACACGGTGACGGCCACCGATAGCCACCGACGTAGCGAGGGGATAAGGACCCCCCTCGGCTCCTTCCCTCCGTCCTCATCCACTCGCCGCGCCTCTCTCTCCCTCTCCCTCGAGCTCGCCCGCTCCCTTTCGCCTCTGTCGAGCATGGCCATCGCCTCAGCTCCGTCAACCTCGCGGCCATCGGCGCCCTCGGACCTCTCCGATGAGTCCAGACGATCCGCCGATGCCTACCTCTTCCTCCTCGACCCCGTGAACGAGCCGCAGGCCTCGGCAATGCCGGAGTCGACCGTTCCCCACCTCGGATCACAGGAGCTCGCCGGCGTCGATCCCCTGCACGGCAGCTCCTAATCCTCTCGCGGGCCTACTTGTGCCGCTCGGTGAGCATTTTCCCTTCCCCTGTGCTGCTCGCTCACTCCCCGTAGCTAGCTAGCACCGCCGCGCGCCATTGCCGTACTCCGGCAGCCGCCTGTCGCATCGCTACCGTGGCCACCGCCGGCCGAGCTCACGCCTGAGCACGACATCGAACTCCTGGTGCTCCTAGGAGCCCAGGGAGCTCGAGCCCATGCCTCCCCGTGCCTCCTAGCTACGTCTCCGCCGTTGCCCAAGCTCTGGCGACCGCTCCACCGCTCGCCGCCATCGTTAGAGGCCATTTTCGGTCGAACCACCACCGTAGATAGATGCGCGGGCGAGAGGCCGATCGAACGCAAGTGGTTATGAGCGACTTGGCGCATCGTAGCGGTTTACCGAGCAACTCCGGCGAACTTCCGACGCTGGAGAGGTCGCCGGCGCGTCTCCGGCCACCGTGCTGACCTGGCGTCAGTGGGTCCCGCCCCTGGGTCGCCGACCAGTGGGTCCAGGGGGCCCCGTTGACTGGGTTGACCCAGTCAATGTGCTGACTGGGCAGCCCAGCCACTGACATGTGGGTCCCCCTCGGCTAATTAACCTAATAAATGATTTAATAAATAAAAACTAATTAGTTAGACTAATTACTCACTGACAGGCTGGGCCCACACCTCTAATAACCATGTTTAGTTTAGATTTAAACTCTGTTAACTAACAGAGGCTGACATGTGGGTCCCACTGGACCCACATGTCAGGTTTGACCTGGTCAGCCGACCAGTTGACCTGCTGATGTCAGCATTGCCTCATGCTGACATCACAATTTCCTTTTTCTGATAAAAATAAATAAAATAATTCCAGAAAATCATTTAAATTTCGAAATTTCGTAACTTTTAAACCGTAGCTCGGATTGAAAAACTTAAAACATGAAACTTGCTCAGAACGACGAGACGAATCTGATCGTGTCGTCTGTTTCTTTGTTGGAACCCCCTACGTAGAAGAACTCGTAACTCCGAGCCCGATTCTGGTATATGAATAGTGCACACACTCCGATTAAGAAATTCCATGTTAATCCTATAGTAACTAAAAGTGACTTAGGCATACTTCAGGCAACCCTGCACTGCATTGTAGCATAGCATGCCCCGTGTTGCATTTGATGGCATTGTATTTACTTGTTTCCTCCCCCCTCTTCTCTCTCGGTAGACCCGGACGTCGACGTAGCTCCTGAGGCAGACGCCGCTCCGGAGTACGACTACGTCCCCGACGACCCTGCCCTTGCCTTCGAGTAGACAGGCAAGCACCCCCATTTTGAGCATTCCGATATCGCCTACTCTCTTCTCTCTTATGCTTGCATTAAAAGTTACTGCTGCTACTGTTGTCCTATATCTGCTGCATAGCCTGTTTACTTGTAACCTGCTGTTGATACTCATCTGTTATCCTAAACTGTTTAGAATAGGTTGGGTAGAGCCCTATCAGAGACCCACTTGTCCCGACTGCCCCGCTGGACTCTCAGAAGAGCCGAGCAACAGGATCGAAGATCAGACCCTGTCACCGCACGTCACTTCCCCCTTATATTGCTCGACACTACTGGGTTACTATCGAGTGCCGAGGGTGATACCTCGTCAGCACTTCTGATGATAACCTTGTAGGTTAATTATCGGTCGTGGTAAGCGAGGGTGATTCCTCCTACACCACCACCGATACCGACGCTGTCGTGCAATACTTCTAGTGTGGACCTCGAGGGTGATACCTCCTTCGTTCACCTTGATGATAACATCGAGTGGGAATCCATCGGGGGTGATTCCTAAGGGTTCCCTTTTGGTGTCGGACACACGGATACGTTGGATACTATGACTGATCACTGAACCATGACACTAAAGACGGGTCGGCCCTGAGGGGTACCCGCGCGAGCATGAATGCGAAGTGATGTGGAGTCGGGTTGACCTGAGAGGTGCCCGCGAGATAACTACGAGGCGTGGCCGGGCATTCTTAGCCCTTGTCGCAAGTCCTCGAGACGGGGCGACGGGGTCACATCGATCGTGAGTCTCTGCTCGTTACCGCGCGCTCCTAATCCACTAAACGGTTTGGATATTTGATCCGAGGGGCCTCTGGCCTGATAGCACTAACCATCACGTGGGCATAGTATGGGCGTTCTGCGTCGTATACTTCAGCCAAAGCTTAATGGACGTCAGCGATTGAGCGGCGCGCGCCGAGTTGGACTGGTTACGCAACTGCGCTTGTATTAAGGGGTTGCTAGGTCTGCTCTCGGCCGTGAACGTAACGTGCAGGAGTTCCCGGGGCGATGGCCCAAGACCCCTGGGGGCATAGGTTTAGTCTGGCGTGCTGACCTCTCTGTTAACTATTTGGTCGGGTTGCGGCGTATCGTTTGGCCGAGGCCGGGCATGACCCAGAAAAGTGTGTCCGACCGGAGTTAATCGAGCGTGGTGGGTAAGTTGGTGCACCCCTACAGGGAAGAAACAATCTATCGATAGCCTGTCCTACGGTAACGGACACTCGGAGTTGTATCCCGATCGGTACAACTAGAACTGGTGACTTGAGATGAAATGGATAGTATGGCTCTGGGATTGCTTTCTCGGAGGGAGTCGAGGAAGAATCTCTGGCCAAGGTTGATGATACTACAACTACTTTACATTATGTTACTCTGCACTCTTCTAATGCTGCAAGACCGATGAAGAAGCTTGAAGATGCTAGTCTTTGATAGGACTAGGCTTTCCCCTCTATTCTGGCATTTCTGCAGCCCAGTCCACATATAATGCCCTCCTTTGAAAATGTTGCATATGTAGTGTAGATCCTTGCTTGCTGAGTACTTCGGATGAGTACTCACGTTTGCTTTATTTTCTTTTTCTCCCCATATCCAATTGACGCCGCCAGATGACAGAGCCCCCGAGTTAGCTGCCCCCATCGACGACTACGGCTACTACTACTACCCTCCCGGCGAGTACTACTACGAGGAGCCGACAGACGACCAGGAGTAGGATTCGAAGGGTCCTAGGCAGGATGCCTACGCCTTTCGATCGTAGAATTTTATTTTGCCCCGCCTTCCTAAAAGGCTTATCTCTATTTCTGTAATATATCTGTACCCAGATATCTGATGCTTCCGCTGACACTTGTATTCCATCGAGCTATGTATTCGAGCCCTCGAGGCCCTGGCTTGTAATATAAAGCTTGTATGACTTTATTTATGTTTTAGAGTTGTGTTGTGATATCTTCAAGTGAGTCCTTAGGCTTGATTATTGGGAAGTCCCTGTAGTCTGACCGTGCGCCCTTGTTGCTGAAACTCGATGTAACGCTTCACCCAGTCCACTTGCATCGGACTGTGACTCTCCAACCAGTCCATTCCGAGGATGATATCATAGCTTCCCAATGGTAGAACTTTCAGATTGTTGCAGAATTGCTGCCCTTGACTCCACCATGCGAAGTTGACCACTTCATGAGTGCACATCAGCTCGCCCCCATCCGCTACCTTAACTCGGAGACGCCGCGCCAAGGGTGTGGCCTTGAGTTCTCCCTGGATCAGATCTTGCTTTATAAATGAAGAAGAACTGCCTGAGTCGACGAGCACGAGTACTTGGGTTTCCCCGATCCATCCTTGCAGCTGCAGTGCTTTGGTGATGCCGTACCGTCCAGTGCGTGACAGGAAATCGCTGCGCAGTTCGCTGCCTCTCCATCTTGGTGTTCGTCATCTTTCGGTGTGGTGATGCTCTCGGTGTCGAGCATCTGCAGCAGCTCTTCTATGACATGGAGGGGCACGGAGGCTGGGCAGCGGTGATCGCGCCCCCAACGCTCCCCGCACATGAAGCACAGCCCCTTCGCCCGGCGGTAGGCACGAAGGGCTGCGACCTTGTCGGCGTCTTGTGCCGGTCTTGCCGCATCAAGCGCCCGGCGATCCTCTTCCCCGGCTAGCCCTCCTCCGCGAGGAAGAGTAGCTGCCACGGGTATGACCCCGGCCGCCTTGGTAATGCGCGGCGGTAGGCTCTCCTGGCGACGCGGCCACTCCCTCCGGAAGCCCTCAGCCAGCTCCTCTTGCAGGAGAGCCAAGGAGCCAGCCGCTTCGAGATCCACCGGCCGTTGAATGAGCACGACCGCCCGGATATCGTCGCGTAGACCCTCCACAAACCTCGTCAAAAAGTACAAAGGGTGAATTGCCTCTGAATATGACAGCAAATGATTCATAAGAGCATCAAATTGTTCTATGTATTCCGCGACCGAACCCACTTGCTTAGTGTGATAAAACTGCCTAATTAATTGCTGGTGCTGGTCACGCCCAAATTTGCTGCAGAGAAATTCACAGAAACCCTCCTAGTCCAGGCCAGTAACTTTGCGCTGGACGGACTGCAACCAGATCGCGGTGGTGGTGGAAAAATTTAGCGTGGCCATGGGCAGCCAGAACGACTGATCCACCCCGTACATAGTGAAGTATTGTTCACATAACCCCTTCCACAGCCGCGGGTTCTCCCCATCAAACTGCGGAAAAGTCATGGCCGGAAAAGCATGGTTATGGCCCCCTCCCGCGGAAGACGAGGCCAAACTGCTTCCCAACAGGGGGGTGGTGAACGGAAACGGGGACGATGGCGGAGGAGCGGGCGGGCGCTGTGACTGACCTGCGCCCGGGGTAGTTCCTTGGAACTGCCCCCGGGTTTGATGTTGATCGCCGTGGCCAACGGGCCCAGAAGATGGCCTCCATGGCGCCATGGGCGCGGTGGCCTTGGGGTTTGCCACCGCCTTGCCAGCCCCCTCCGAAATGTCGATGACGACGTGGGGCTGGTACGTCGGCGCCGTCCTCTGAAGGGCACGCACCGCCTCCTGCAGGTCGGGGACGCGGGCCTCCAGCTCGGGTTTCCATGCCTGGATGGCGTCGACCTTGGCGCTGAGGTCGCCAATCGACCCCTTGATGTCGGTGCAGAATTCCCCCATGAGCTCCCGCATGAACTTCTTAGCCTCGTCGTCCATGGCGAGCCTCTTCTGCTTCTCACTCCTCGTCTCGATGATGGAACGAAAAATCGGGGCCAGATCTGCGGCGGAATTGGTGGAGAAATGGCTCTAGATACCAATTGATAGCATCCACTAGTGATAACAGTCTCTCAAGTACAAGATTCAGGTCCAGATTACAAGCTCGCAGAGCCAAATGGGAAAGAGAGAGGGGAAGGGGAAAGAGAGCCGCCGCCGCCAGTTCCTGATCCTTCTCTGGGATGATCCCTAGCGTAGCCTTCCAGCGCCTTAAGTAGTCTTCTGCCGGCTGGTGGTTGGGCCGGTCACCAATTCTGGGCCTGTTACCTTGGTGTTGGGCTTCCGATCACGAACGGGCCGGCCTTGTACCCCTCCCTGGGCCTCGCTGCTCCGTCCGTGATGGTCCGTAGCTGGAGTGTCGCTGACATACGGTGCATTGTAATCCCAAAGTATGGTGTGGTGAGTTATCCCTTACCTTCTGCCCCGATGCATTGGCGCCCAATACACTGTGTACACAGCAGCTCACAAGGAATATGATGTTTTTCTTTGGTGATGAAGCTGCAACAAACGGAATAAAGAATCTTGTCAAGGTTCCTACCTTACTGAAATCTGAATACCCGACATAGCAGAATCAATATCGATTAATCTTATAATTATAGCTTCTTTGCCACATGATCCATTGTCAAGCATAGGAACGGTTAGGTTTTGATGTGTATATTCTGGTTTTTTTTTCAGGATCGTTAGTTTGGATTTGATTTTAGCTGGGAATTTTTGTATGGATAGTGTGTGTGGCATTGAACAGAAGGTCTAAAGTAATTTTTTCAGTGATACATCTCGGTCCGCCAACGCTAAATTGCATTGTCATACTCTATAAAAATCATATGTCGAGATACGAATTGGCAGATTCAGAAATATGTCATATCGCTATCTCCCACATTATCATCCCCATCACGATCTGCATGCCCGTTGTTGGTGCTAGCAGGAGAGGATATGCCGGGTAGAAGCCTGCTTCGCTCAACCTAATGAGGTCCGTCACCAACACACTACGAGTTACACTCAGAGTACCTGGTGTGTCCAAATGTTTTCCTATTATATTAAACAGAGAATGGAGTATCTTTTTGTGCAATTCTAATATGAAGGCATTAGTTTTCTTTTTAAGTTTTATAAACATTCACTTGCGCTGATAGGGTTCAATGATAGGTGTACCGTGTGGTGGCAACATCATCGCATTGGGATTGACCAAGTACGTTGCATTGTGATCAGGTGAAAACCATGGTCATCGTTGATGAGAGCGGGAAGGAGACTTAGTAGTGACATGGTGAGGTGCCGTGTTTTTTTTTTTGAGGAAAAGCACTCGTATTCATTCCATCTCATACAGAAGCAGTACAGATACGAGTACACAAACGCGCACAACAGCACGAACCTGACTAGGACAGCTGTCCCACCAAAACACACAGCACATCCTGGAAGAAACTGGAAACACAACGAAGACCCTGGGCAACTGTTCATCTTCCACCACAACCATGCCACAGCAAGCTCCACCACCGCCGAAGCCAGGAAGAACCGCCGGACACGGATCCAAGGGCTTCAGGAGCACCATCGCTACACTCGAGCTTTGTGAGCCGCATATGAGTCCCACCCCATCGGGCAGGAACTGAAATCGGGTTCCAGGCCATCGGCCGGGGCACCACCCCATGCTCCCGTGACCCTGGAGCTGCCACAACCTCCGAGGCACGCCGGAAAAGGGAAGCTCCAGCCACCATGCCCACCACATACCTGCAGCCATCCAGCCGGCCAAACGCATCGCCGCCACCACCGCAGCAAGCCAAAGCGGCGGCAGACGCTGGACTCCTGTACAAGAGGGCCGAAGACCACATCCACAGCACCCCCGCCTCCCTGGTCCACCACCGCCGACGGAGCCACCGGCGGAAGCACGAGGAGAAGACCGGAGGAAGCACCTTATTCCACGCCACAGCGGCGCCCTCGCCACGCCGCCGTCGACGGAAGACACACTCCTAGCTCCTACACAACCTACTCTACCCCTCCGCACGGAGATCCGGTCTCCCCTACCCCTCACGGCGCCATCCCGAACGCCGGAGACGAGGGGAGCGGCGGATCTGCCGCCGGAGGAAACTCCCCCTCGCGTCGCCCCTTTTTCGCTTTTACTGTTAGAGAGAAGAAAGGGGAAGGACCGAGAGACTCGCGTACCTGATGCGCGTGAGGTGCCGTGTTTTGAGGCATGCTTGTTTAGTTAGGGGTTTGTGAATGTTTTTTTCTCCCGTTACAACGCACGGACATGTTTCCTAGTAATGCTTATGTAGATTATTTCTCATCATGTCGAGCGGTAGCGGCACTGTCCCAAAGGTCTCGCTGGCGAGAGAGAAGGAGACGATGAACCTTTCTTTAAGCGGGGAGTGCAGCTTGCGTTCGGCCAACCAATGCACGTGTCCTTGCGCAAACATGGTCGACGAATTTTCGTATACCCAACCCGCCGGTTTCTCTTGGGCTCCGCCGTGCGCCGGCCTCCAGAGGCCAGTGGAGTTGACCTCATAGACCTCACATCCAGCAGACGCAGGAAGCTTCTCGGCTTCGGAACCACGGTAGTAGATGCGTATAACTTTGTGCTTCCTTGTGAGTATGTCATAGCCGATCCCTAAGCTGGCGTAGTGGACCGTGTGGTGATAAGCATCGGTGACAGGGCGGCAACCCGTCGCTCGGCCCTCCGGGAGGGATGCCATCTGGCCGGTGGATGGGTTGAGCACGTAATACATCTCCACGGCTCTGGCTTCGAGGATAACAAGACCGCGACACTGGTCGGTGACAACGTATGGGACTTTGTTGCGTGCGCTGGTGCTGCGCCGGTTGGACCTGAGCGCCGTGGCAAGTGGCGGGCAGCGGTCGCGCGCGAGGGCGCCGGGGACCTCCATGAGCGTGGTGCCGCCAGGGTTGTCCGGTGACCACGCGTGCATCTTCGGACGCACGTCACGGGACCGCGAGTCCTGAAGGACGAGAATCCTGGGGCCGCCATGGCGGTTCATGAGACGGTGGTGACGGTCGATGAAGTCGTCCGTGGAGAGCGCGACGGCCCAAGCGCGAGAGAGGCAGCGGCACCGGAGCATCGTCTTGGCCGGTAGCCGCGCGAAGATGTCCTCGATGACATGGTCCGGGAGCTCGGGACAGCATGGCTCCGCCATGGCGGCTGCTGAAGCATGCTCACGCACGCGCGCGATCAAGAAGACAGCCAGTAGAAGGAAAAGATGCGCTTCTGGGGCGATTTTGTTTGGTCCTTTGAGTGCACGCACTCGGGCTATACGGATACAGCTCGGAGTCTAACTCCTGCTCAATCCGTATATTCTGAAAAAACTCCTAACAGACGCGTAGACCAGCGAACGTAAGCCCAAAACTGTAAGTAAAAAAGCTTTGACCCCAAGCAGGAGGTAGGATGCACGCCACGCACGCTGCTGCACATGCATCATGGCAGTAGCTAGGATATTTGTTAGTCCCGGGCGGCTCTATATCAGCTCTTCAGTTCAGGGCAACAAGAAGCCGACTACCAGAATCGCCCACTATGCCGACGGCCATGGCCGTCGGCATAGCCTTGATTCCCGTCGGGACAGGTCTATGCTGACGGCCCCCGTCGACATAGGACCGTCGGCAACATATCCGTCGGCATAGCCCGGGAGGCCGTCGGCATAGAAAGGCCGTCGACATAGATCCTATTCCGACGGTGTCTGTACATCTATGCTGACGGCCTCGGCCGTCGGCAACGTCCCCGCCTAACGGTGGACACCGTCAAGTGCAGACCAACAGCTGCGCGGCACGTGGCACATGTATGCCGATGGCTTGGCTGTCGGCATATATGTGCCACGTGGCGCGCAGCTGTACCTCCTGGGGCAGGGTTATGCCGACGGCTGAGCCGTCGGCGTAGTATAAATCTATGCCGACGGATAGCCCTGCCCCAAGAATGCCCAGTGACTGCCACGTGGCTGCTATGCCGACGGCCTATCCGTCGGCGTACTTTACAACTATGCCGATGGCTAGACCGTCGGCATAGCTGCCACGTGGCAGCCATTGGGAGCTCTCGCCATATCTATGCCGACGGCTAGGCCGTCGGCATAGTTTCTGTCTGTTTTTTTTTCTTTTTCCTGTTTCTTTTCAGCTCAATTCATTTGAATATATAGAGCATATATAAGAATCATACAACAATATATGCATCACATAACAATAAGGAGCAGCATCACACAACATAAGAAGCATCGCAAACCATAAACATATAAGTATCATCACCACCAAGCATATAAGAATATCACAAACAACAATAAGTAACATCACAAGCATATAAGTATCATCACCACCAAGACCGCCACAAGTCACCCAAAGGCTTAAGCGCCTGGACGTCGAGCACCGCGGAGGTCGTCACCGCCAAGTCCGCCGAAGCCCAGGTCGTCACTGCTAGCGGCAGCGGCAGCGCCACCGCCAAGACCGCCACCGCCTCCGCCTCCGTGGATCGGAGTGATCGGGCTCCGTGACTCGGGAGTGCTGCGAAGACCACCACCAACGGTAGACGATCCACCGGTTCCCTGGATGTTGAAAAGACATGTTAACGGGATATATGACTGTGTTGAATAAACAATATGCTTTGGGTGAATAGATTGGGGATGAACTAACCGGTGAGGGGCCAGCGTTCTGTGCCAGAAACTCCTCAAAGGTAAGCACCCTTGGTTGTGGTGGAGGAGATGGTGCTGGTTGCAATTGAGGAACTCTGCCGGCCGCCATTTCCTAAAGAGCGTGCTGCATCATGCGATTGTTCTGCTCATGGAATGCAAAAAGGCTCTCGTGCCACGCCATGGTCTCCTGGCGTGTGTACTACATGTAGGCCTACGGTATGACATGATGGAACTCATAAAACTACTAAATGCGGAAAATAATGTGAGCAATGAAGATAAGAGGGAAAATACTTACAGATTGCCGCTCCTGAAAGAGGGACTGTGACTGCGCATTGGTCATGGGCGTGCTCGTGCGCTGGCTCAGGCTCGAGTCGATCCGACGGAGCTGTGTGTAGGAGATAGTAGGAGTGATCACAGCATCCAGAACCGCGTCCCGACCGTGCTCCTTGGGCCCCATGCCCACCACCACCCTCTCGTCCAGATCTGCCGCAATGGGGTCAGGTGTGTCAGGATGTAACCTCAGATACCCTTCGGAGTAGGCCTTCTTCTTCTGCGCGGTCTTGCCGTAGTACTTGGGCTCGCCAGGCTTGGAGTCCTTCTGCGTATGGGCGATCTCCCACGCCTGCATGTGTGAGAGCGGCCACTTCAGTTTCTCCTCCTGGACCACCAAACAGAGGTTAGTCATACATAAGAAAGTGACGGTAAATAGAAGAAGAAGAATGTTTAATGAGGTTAGTCATACATTAAGTGTCTTGTGGAGAAAGTGGTTTCGGTTTCCCTGAGCATGTACTCCCTCCTTCCCTCGGTTAGCCTTGTTTTTGATGCTCGTAGCTGCCCAGGCTCCATCCTTATCACACCAAAGATCCACCAATGCCGCCCAGGACTCGTCTTTTCCATAACACCAATTTGGACACACCTACATAATAAAAGCATAATGGCATGTCAACACGAAACGGTGAAATGTACCACAAACATCGGAATGAAAAATCTTTTATACTTACCGCCAAGTACTCGTGCCTCTCCAAGGTAATGCCCATCCTCCGCGCTTCTTCCTTGGTCATCTTCACACCAAGAACGTCGTGATAGTATGTCGAGATGGCCACCCAGCGCACCTCGTACTGGAGCTGGCGGGCCTTCTTCTTGGCTTGGCGCAGCACGATCTGGTCGGCTCTGGCCTGGTGCTCCAGAAGAACTCGATAGAATTTCTACAATCATGCATGAAACAAGAATGGAAGAAGCCATGAGTTAAATCATTCATGAAACCACAATGGACTTGTGCTTCTGAAGAGAACTCACCCAGAAAGTAGTGATCACGGCCTTGGCATGGGTCTCATGGTCCGCGTGGAGGGCCGCTTCCCAGTGGTCCCAGCTCGTGGCCAAAACCCGACGGTCCGGGTGCCTGACTGGATCCGGACAGTACAGCCCCGGCCAGTGTAACTTCAGCAAGACGGTGATGAGGTCGTTGGGAATACGGGCCCCTTTAGGATAAATCCAGTTGCTGCAAAAGAATGAAATATTAGCATGTGACAAGCAAAATAAATAACTACCGGAATGAGCATGTGACAAGCAAAAGAATGAAATTCTTATAAAGTGGCACTTACTCTTTCCCCGTGGGCTCAATGAGCCACTTCTTTTCCTCAGTAGCAGGAATCTGCTTTGGTAGCTTTGCGTTACCACGCAGCCATCCCTTGTTGCCAACCCCCTCCGCGCCACCACCATCATCCCCGCCACCACCCTCCTCCTCGCCTGCCTCCTCCTCCTCCTCCTCCTCCCCTCCCCAACTCCTCCCCCACCCTCTCCCTCGCCCCATCCCGAACCTCCTCCTCCTCCTCCTCCTTCTCCTCCTCCTCGTCAGAGGGTACCTCACTAGAGGAGGGCCTCGAAGACAACACCCCTAAGTCGGTGAGGGTGCGCTCTTTCTGGCCGCGACCCCCTGTAATGGCTCTCCCCCCACCACCTCGCCCTCTAGGGGCTCTCCCCCCGCCCCCTCCTCCTCTAGGGGCACCTCTCCCTCAACCTCCCTGTGAGGAGTCATCGTCAAGTAGTCGGGGGGGAGGATTACGTGCTCGACCACTCCGACTAGGCAGGCCGACGACCTTGCGTAGGAAACACACGCAGTCGGCCTTCCCCTTGCCCATGTTCCACGAACCTGCATTGAAAAGAGAATAAGCAATTAGTACATTAATAAAATGAAGGAAAAGGCATAATAATAAGGAATAATAAACACATTAATAAAAAAGCATAAAAAGGCATATTCCTAAACTATAGAAAAAAAGACTTGAAACGTACATCTGCTAGAACCCATACGAATCATCACTGTTGTAACCTCTTTCTCGGTCGGTCTCATCATCACTATCAATCATATCATCTTCGTTGTCTGACGGAGGTAGAGGCTCTTCCTCGTCGTCAACGTCTTCGTTTAACTTTTCTAGCATAAGTATGTCATTTTCATTGACAATGGTCTCACCATCATTCCGTGCATCATCGTCGTTTGGATCCACATCATCATCACCCAATGGTCTAGCGTCATCGTTTCTAACCACATCATCCTCATCAGGTTGCTCTTGATAGAACACTCTCTCATATGTCGTGGGGTTAATGTTGTAGTAATCGTCTTCATTCGGGTCCGGTAGCTTACCATGTGGCGACACCTTGAACACAACTTCCCAACCCTTTAGGTACTCTTTCTGGCATGGGTAAGGCAGATAATAAACTTGTGTAGCTTGGGTAGCCGCAATGAAGAGATCGGCTCCGGCATAGACGGTTGATGGTTTAACTTCGACCAAACCAATGTAAGGCGTATGTTTTACCCCCTCCCACGGATCGAACCATCGGCATTTGAACACAAGCAGACTTAGGGTCTCGCGCCCCTTGCGGAATTTAATCTCGTATATATTTTGTACCCTTCCGTAGTAGTCTACTGAATTTTGACCGGGGGTGTACACTCCGGTATTTATAGTTTTGGGATCAGGCCGGCTGTTCTGGTGCTCCTCTGTATGGAAGCGATACCCATTCACATCATACTTTTTACATGTCATGGCGGCAGGGTCAAAACCCATGGAAACCCATCTCAATTCATCATCCATAGATATGTTCGGATCTTTTCCCTACAAGTATAATTGAAATTGCTGGGTGCATTAGTTCGGTTAACTAATAAATGTTGAACTAGGTATTTAGTAGGGGAATGTGGAAAATTACTTTCTCCATGAACCAAGCAACAAAAATTTTACGTCCAGGGTTTCCATGACGGAGAAGAGTAAGTGCCTCCGCCTCAGTAGGAGGATTCATTCCCGTCCATTCCTCTTGAACGAAATCACTAAAAGAAGAAAAGCGGTGTTAGACCGGGACTAAGTGAACATAGAACATGATGATGTGGAAGACATAAAGGAATGGTGTAGTGGTATTACCTCATCCACACTTCCTCAACTTCCTTGATGTTGTGCAAGATATAGAACATGAGGTCCTCTCACTCTTGTCGTGGCATGTTATAAGATTTCGAGGCCCCAGCCCTCCCACCTTGCACGTTGAATAGATGGAGCCTGGGTTGATACTTGGACTCTTCTATATTGTATCGAGGCACCTTGTTATGTGTAACACCCCCGTGTAATAAACTATGTGACACTCTGTTAAAACTGCCAAGTCATGATCATTTGCAGTGCCATGTCATATGGGTTAATGATCCAATTCAAATCCACATCTGAAAATCAACTCAAATTCAAAGGTGAATTATAAAGTTGATCAAACACTGTTGGGAAAATGTTCATTAAATGGCAAATAATTCAGGAACATTTCTAAAATCAAAATCAAAATATTTGGAGTTGGGCAAGTGACTCAAACAAGATGAAACAGCACCCAAAACAGCACTATTAATTCATTTAAAATCATTACAGATTCAAATGAACTCCAAATCAGTCCAAACCACTTTTTGGTGAGAGATATTATTGCATCACAATATCTGGACCAACTCCCATATTTTTCAAAAGTGCACAAGTGGCCTAAACATTTTGAAACAGAAAAGGGATTAAAAGAAAAAGGAAACAGAAAATAGAAAATGTAAAAGCGAGGCACTGTGCACTGGGCCTTAGTGCACAGTGCCCCGACCGCGGCCCACCTGGCCCAGCTCGCTACAGTCGTCGTCCTTCTCCGTCCCCGTGTCGCCTCGTCCATGGACGCGCGCGCTCGCTCCGGTCGCTGCTCGACAGCGCGACGCCGCGGGTGCCGCGAGAGGATAAGGGCAGACCCGTGCCTTCCCCCTGGTCATTTGCCTCATCCCCACTCGCTCTCCTCTCCCTCCTTCCCTCCAGATCTATATCGCCGAACGCCGTCGCCGCCATGGCCGTGCCCTAAACGCGGCCACCGTCGACCCCGTGCTCCGCTAGAGCGCCCACGAGCTCCGCCACTCTCCGCTGCTTCGTCCTCAACCCTGAGCAGGAGCCCGGAGCCCCTGCAGCCGCTGGACGCCGTCGCCCCCTTCTTCTCTGGCTCCGGCGAGCGTCTCCAATTCCGGTCGCCGGGCTACGCTACTAAGCTTCCAACGGCCACCGTGCGCCTCTCGGTGAGCCTCTCCACCTCCTGTTCCTTCTCGTTGCCCTCCTGCGTAGCCGTAGCTGCCGCGCCATGGACGACCGAACGGAGCTCCGCCGGCATTGGCTTTGCCATCGGAACGGTCGCCGTTGAGCTCGTTCGAGCCCACGGTCGTGCTCGCCGTCGCGTTAGGAGTAGGACTAGCTAGCTGCTGCTGCCTGCCGTGCTTGGAGTCGCCGTCCCCATCTTCCCCCGAACTCCACCGCCGCCAAACCTCGTCGCCGGCCCAGCTCCGGTCATCCCCGGGTCCGGCAAGTGCCCCAGCTGGATGCGCGACATCGCCAGCCTCCGAACGCAAGTAGAATCACGGAGAATAGAGCTCTGTAGCGAGATTCCGGCCAACTCCGGCGACCAACCACCGCGGGAATGGCTCGCCGGAGTTGCTCCGGTGGCCGCCGGCGTGGTCGGCCCGGGGCCACCCCTTGGGTCACTGACCCGTGGGTCCCAGGGGCCCGGCCGGCCAGTTGACCAGTCAGCCTTGCTGACTGGACCGGCCCAGCCGCTGACAGGCGGGCCCCACCTCCCTGATTAATTAATTAAAACATTTCAGAAATAAAAATAAACTAATTAACCTAATGTCTCACTGACATGTGGGGTACACCCCCTAATTAACCCTGGTAATTAAATTAATCCACTGATTAGCCTAAACAGAGGCTGACATGTGGGTCCCACCGGACCCACATGTCATATTTGACTTAGTCAGCCGACTGTTGACTTGCTGACGTCAGCAGCACGCCATGCTGACGTCATAATTCATTTTCTGTAAATAAAAGTTAATTCCAGAAATTCAAATAATCTTTAAAAATTAATAACTTTTAAACCGTAGCTCGGATCGAAAAAGTTAAAACATGAAAGTTGCTCAGAACGACGAGACGAGTCTGATCGTGCCGTCTGTTTCTCCATCGGAACCTCCTACGTAGAAGAACTCGTAACTCCGGACCCGAATCCGACAGATGAATAGTGCACACACGTCGGATATTAAATCCCAGAATAATTCTAAAAATAACTAAAATGACTTAGATGCATATTTAGGCAACCCTGCACTGCATCATAGCATCACACGCACCGTGTTGCATTTGTTTGCATTATGTTTACCTGTTTCTTCCCCCTCTTCTCTCTCGGTAGCCCCCGACGTTGACGTAGCTCCCGAGGCAGACGCCGCACAGGAGTACGACTACGTCCCCGACGATACTACTGAAGACCTTGCCCTTGCCCCCGAGCAAACAGGCAAGCACCCCCATTTTGAACATGCCTATATCGCCTATTCTCTTCTCTCTTATGCTTGCATTAGAACTGCTACTGCTGCTGTTTCCTATATCTGTTGCATAGACTATTTATTGTAACCTGCCTTGCTACCTTACTGGTTATCCTAGACTGCTTAGTATAGGCTGGGTAGAGACACGACAGAGACCTCCACTTGATCCCCACTGCCCTGCTGGATATCAGAAGACCCAATCATCGGGATTGAAGACCAGACCCTGGCACCGCACATCACTTCCCCTTAGTTGCCGACACTGCTGGGTTACCGTCGAGTGCCGAGGGTGATACCTCGTCAGCACTTCTGATGTTAACCTTGTAGGTTAGTTACTCGGTCGTGGTAAGCGAGGGTGATTCCTCCTACACCACCCCCGATAACGACATCGTCGCGCAACTCCTCAAGTGTGGACCTCGAGGGTGATTCCTCCTTCGTTCACCTTGATGATAACATCGAGCGGGAATTCCATCGAGGGTGATTCCTCAGGGTTCCCTTCGGTGTCAGACACACAGTTACTATTGATGAGTGGACTTGCACTAAACCATGATACTAAAGACGGGTCGGCCCTGAGGGGTACCCGCGCGAGCTTATTGCGAAGTGATGTGGAGTCGGGTTGACCTGGATGGTGCCCGCGAGATAACTACGAGGCGTGGCCGGGCATTCTTAGCCCTTGCCGCAAGTCCTCGAGACGGGGCGACGGGGTCACATCGATCGTGAGTCTCTGCTCGTTTCCGCGCGCTCCTAATCCACTACGGTTTGGATATTTGATCCGAGGGGCCTCTGGCCCGATAGCACTAACCATCACGCGGGCATAGTATGGGCGTTCTGCGTCGTATACATCAGCCGAAGCTTGTTTGACGTCAGTAAGGAGCGGCGCACGCCGAGTTGGACTGGTAACGCAACCGCGCTTGTATAAGGGGTTGCTAGGTCTGCTCTCGGTGGCCCCGTAACGTGCAGGAGTTCCCGGGGCGATGGCCCAAGACCCCTGGGGGCATAGGTTTAGTCCGGCGTGCTGACCACTCTTATAAGTCTAGGTCGGGTTGCGGCGTGTTGCTTAGCCGAGGCCGGGCATGACCCAGAAAAGTGTGTCCGGCCAGAGTTAAGTGAGCGTGGTGGGTAAGTTGGTGCACCCCTGCAGGGAAGAAACTTCTATCGATAGCCTGTCCTACGGTAACGGACACTCGGAGTTGTATCCCGATCGGTACAACTAGAACATGTGGTGAGAACTGGATAGTACGGCTCTGGGATTGCTTTCTCGCAGGGAGTCGAGAAAGGATCTCAGGTCGAGGTTGATGATATTACTACTACTACTTTACATTATGTTCATCTGCTCTCTCCTGATGCTGCAAGACTGTCGAAGATTGTTGAAGATGCTAGTCTTCGATAGGACTAGGCTTTCCCCCTCTACTCTGGCATTTCTGCAGCCCAGTCCACATATACAGCCATTCCTTTGACAATGATGCATATGTAGTGTAGATCCTTGCTTGCTGAGTACTTTGGATGAGTACTCACGTTTGCTTTATTTTCTTTTTCCCCCATTTTCCATTTGATGCCACCAGACGACGGAGCCCCTAAGCCAGAAGCCCCAGCCGACGACCAGTACTACTATCCGCCTGGCGAGTACTACTACTACGAAGAGCCGTTCGACGACCAGGAGTAGGATCGGAGGGTCCAGGGCAGGAGGCCTACGCCTTTCGATCGTAGTTTTTATTTTTACCCCGCCTCTGTGAAGGCTTATCTCTCTCTCTGTAATATATCTGTACTCAGATATCTAATGCTTCCGCTGACGCTTGTATGCCATCGAGCTTGTATTCGAGCCCTCGAGGCCCTGGCTTGTAATATTAAGCTTGTATGACTTTATTTTTATGTTTTAGAGTTGTGTTGTGATATCTTCAAGTGAGTCCTTAGGCTTGATCGTGCGCATTTGCGTGTATGATTAGTGCACGATTAAGCCGGGGTCGTCACAGACCTCCACTTGATCCCGACTGCCCTGCTGCATATCAGAAGACCCGATCATCGGGATTGAGGACCAGACCCTGGCACCGCACATCACTACCCCTTAGTTGCCGACACTGCTGGGTTACCGTCGAGTGCCGAGGGTGATACCTCGTTAGCACTTCTGATGTTAACCTTGTAGGTTAGTTACTCGGTCGTGGTAAGCGAGGGTGATTCCTCCTACACCACCCCCGATAACGACATCGTCGCGCAACCTCTCAAGTGTGGACCTCGAGGGTGATTCCTCCTTCGTTCACCTTGATGATAACATCGAGCGGGAACTCCATCGAGGGTGATTCCTCATGGTTCCCTTCGGTGTCAAACACACAGTTACCTTGGATATTATGACTTGACTATGAACCACGATACTAAAGACGGGTCGGCCCTGAGGGGTACCCGCGCGAGCTTATTGCGAAGTGATGTGGAGTCGGGTTGACCTGGATGGTGCCAGCGAGATAACTACGAGGCGTGGCCGGGCATTCTTAGCCCTTGCCACAAGTCCTCGAGACGGGGCGACGGGGTCACATCGATCGTGAGTCTCTGCTCGTTTCCGCGCGCTCCTAATCCACTACGGTTTGGATATTTGATCCGAGGGGCCTCTGGCCCGATAGCACTAACCATCACGTGGGCATAGTATGGGCGTTCTGCGTCGTATACTTCAGCCGGAGCTTAATGGACGTCAGCGACTGATGCGGCACACGCTGGGTTGGACTGGAAACGCAACCGCGCTTGTATAAGGGGTTGCTAGGTCTGCTCACCGGCGGTGCACGTAACGTGCAGGAGTTCCCGGGGCGATGGCCCAAGACCCCTGGGGGCATAGGTTAGTCCGGCGTGCTGACCTCTCTGTTAGGTATTTGGTCGGGTTGCGGCGTGTTGCTTAGCCGAGGCTGGGCATGACCCAGAAAAGTGTGTCCGGCCGGAGTTAAGCGAGCGTGGTGGGTAAGTTGGTGCACCCCTGCAGGGAAGAAACTTCTATCGATAGCCTGTCCTACGGTAACGGACACTCGGAGTTGTATCCCGATCGGTACAACTAGAACATGTGATGAGAATTGGATAGTACGGCTCTGGGATTGCTTTCTCGCAGGGAGTCGAGAAAGGATCTCAGGTCGAGGTTGATGATATTACTACTACTACTTTACATTATGTTCATCTGCTCTCTCCTGATGCTGCAAGACTGTCGAAGATTTTTGAAGATGCTAGTCTTCGATAGGACTAGGCTTTCCCCCTCTACTCTGGCATTTCTGCAGCCCAGTCCACATATACAGCCATTCCTTTGACAATGATGCATATGTAGTGTAGATCCTTGCTTGCTGAGTACTTCGGATGAGTACTCACGTTTGCTTTATTTTCTTTTTCCCCCATTTTCCATTTGATGCCACCAGACGACGGAGCCCCTGAGCCAGAAGCCCCAGCCGACGACCAGTACTACTACCCGCCTGGCGAGTACTACTACTACGAGGAGCCGTTCGACGACCAGGAGTAGGATCGGAGGGTCCAGGGCAGGAGGCCTACGCCTTTCGATCGTAGTATTTTATTTTACCCCGCCTCTGTGAAGGCCTAATTCTCTCTATGTAATATATCTGTACCTAGATATCTAATGCTTCCGCTGACGCTTGTATGCCATCGAGCTTGTATTCGAGCCCTCGAGGCCCTGGCTTGTAATATTAAGCTTGTATGACTTTATTTTATGTTTTAGAGTTGTGTTGTGATATCTTCAAGTGAGTCCTTAGGCTTGATCATGCGCATTTGCATGTATGATTAGTGCACGATTAAGCCGGGGGCGTCACAGGTTGGTATCAGAGCCGACTGCCTCTAGGAATCCCCCTTCCAATTCCTCGGCCGAAGTTGAGTCTAGTGGTCTAAAACTGATTTTACTAACTTGGCTGTGTGGCTTACGGGCCCACGTCGCCAACTGGGTGGTATTAACATCTTTTACTTCTCGATCTTTACTCTGGGATTCTATCCTCTCTTCTATTCGGGTTTTGCAAAATTACTAAACGCCGACACTTAGGATCACGTAATTCATATCCATCCGGAGAGCTGGATTCAGTGCGATTTCCCTGTCATTGATCTGATTAGTCTGATAATCATTTCCTTTCCATTGTTTTGTTTAACCTTTCCTTCCGAGATCGGTTATATTTCTCATTGTCTTATGACAACCCTGAACTTCTCTGTTTCAGATGGATCGACTGTTTCCACCGCGGCCTACGACCCAGCTTGTGCGTCGCACTTGGGCTCGTGATGCCCCTGGATTTCCAGCTGTTCTGATCGCCCTCTTGATCAGGCTGGGATACCGCTGGTGCCCCGAGTACATGGTCTATGAGGTTTATCGTGAGTTCAACCAGGAGCAGTACTATGCTGATGTTCGCATCTACGATCAGCAGGATAACTCTGACACTGAGCTTCACCGTTTTCACGGTATCGGCGTGACGATTGAGATGGCAGTCCATGATGCTGCTTACTCTGCCGTCGCACGACTTCGAGGACAGTTCAGTGCTGACTTGGATGCCTCTGAGTATCGGTACATTCCGTATGCACCTGTTGGAGATGCTACTGGATTTTACACAGCTGTCTGTGCCCCGTACGAGCCTCGATGCTATGATCAGCGAGTTCTGATCCACTATGCTCAGGCTTTGGATCGCACTGTTCGTGCACTTGCTGTCGAGTTGTTTGCCACTCGAGCACGTTACTACGAGGCTATGACACAGTTGCTACCAGCTGTTCGTGCAGGGATACATCCAGAATACATTCTTTACCCGAGCAGGACTGAGATGCCATCAGGGATCGTTTGGCCTGCTGTGGGAGGTCACACGCCTGCACGTGGACCTCTTCTTTCTTCTCGAGACCGGGTTCTGCATCAGGGTGCCCATGGAGCGCAGGATCCTTCTGCGACGAACGTCCGTCGTCCGCACTTGCAGTTACCCCGTTTCAGTGGTTTTCTCCGACGCTGATGTAGCCTTTGCTATGTCGCGTTGTGTACTTCCTTACCGCGTGCCTGCGCGCCGCCTAGCATGTCTAGCTTTTCATTTGCGTCGTTATGCTGCTCGAATGTAACCGACTATGTATGGATCTGTATGTCTTAATGACTACTTCTAGCATCTGTGCACTATTTCAATAATGTCGAGTTACATCATGTTTATTGCTAAACGCTTACATAAGCTATTGCTGAAATACCCCTGTTGAATTAGCAGGATGGCTGACAACAATCCACCACCGCCGCCACCACCTGATTATATGGCAGCGATGATGCAACAGTTTGAACTCAACCGCCAGTTTATGACGGGAATTATGCAGCAGTTCCCTCGTCCTGATGCTAATCAGCAGCCTTTCTCCATCACTTTGCCAGAATTTATGCGGCTCAGCCCATCCTTCTTCCGCAACACAGTCAACCCATTGGATGCCGATGACTGGCTGCGTGACATCTCCCATGAGATGGAGTCTGCTGGTGTCGCCCAAGTCAACTATGTCACCTTCGCGACATACCTTCTGAAGGGTCCCGCTTCCCAATGGTGGGCCACTTACCGACAGACCCTGCCACCTGGTACTGTCGTCACTTGGGCAGAATTCAAGATTGCATTCCGTGCCCGCTACATTCCTCAAGCTGTCATAGCTCGGAAGAAGGCCGAGTTCCGTAATCTTGTTCAGGGCAACAAGACTGTGGAAGTCTATCAGCGCGAGTTTCTAGACTTATCTCGTTACGCTGAAGAGGACATTCCTACTGATGAACGCAGACAGGAGAAGTTTCGTGAAGGACTGCACCATGACATTCAGTTAGCCCTTCTTGTTCAAGATTACCCTGATTTCGCCACCTTGGTGAATAAGGCCATCATGGTTGAAACTGGACTTAAGAAGCACAAGGAAGCGTCCAGACGCACCCGTGAGTCGGGCTCATCTTCGGGCTCGTCTTCCCAGAAGCGACGCATCTGGTTTCCCCAAGGCATGTTCCGTTCAGCAGCTCCTGCGAACAGACCTTCTTATGCTGCACCACGTCTGCCACCTCCACCACCGAGACAGCCTCTGCCAACTCCAGCACTTCGAGCTCCAGCACCTCGTCCTGACAGCGGACTATGCTTCAAGTGTGGCAAGCCAGGTCACCGTGCTAGAGATTGTTCTCAGAATCAGAATCAACTGGCTCTCCCTTCTGCTGGCCGTGGAATTGGCCGTGGTATTCCTCAGCAGCGCAACAATAATGCCAGACCTTCTTATGGTCGTGGGCAGTACTACCACGTCAACATGTCTGAAGCTCCAGATCAACCAGATACTGTGATGGGTACACTTCTCGTTAATTCAGTACCTGCATCCGTTTTATTTGATTCAGGAGCATCGCATTCCTTCATGTCAGAACATTTTGCACGCATGCATGACATTAAATGCGAATACATGAACACACCCTTATTGGTACACACCCCCGCGGGTGGTTGCCGAACCTCTGCAGTTAGCTATAATGTTCCCGTTGAAATCGAAGGGTTGGAGTTCAGTGCGTCTCCCATTATTCTGAAATCGTCCAAGATTGACCTTATTCTGGGAATGGATTGGTTGAAGGCCCATTATGCCTCAATCAATTGTGCCACCAAAGTTGTTCACCTCTTGCACCCCTCGAATGAGATGGTGAATTACCATGCTCATATCACTCAGAACGCCGAGGCTCAAATTTATGCCTTGAACGCGTTGAATGCTTCTCCGCTTGATGGGATTGAGAATATCCCAGTTGTCTGTGACTTCCTGGATGTTTTTCCAGAAGAACTTCCAGGAATACCCCCTGCTAGAGCTGTCGAGTTCGTCATCGACTTGAAGCCTGGCACCACTCCTATTGCGAAGCGTCCTTACAAGATGCCTCCGCACCACCTCATCGAGCTTAAGGAGGAAATTGATAAATCCTTAAGGAAGGGTTTCATTCGCCCCAGTTCCTCTGCATGGGGAGCACCGTCTCTTTTCGTCAAGAAGAAAGATGGAACGAATAGGTTGGTCCAAGATTATCGTCCTATCAACCAGGCAACCATTCAGAATAAATATCCACTTCCCCGGATCAACGATTTATATGATTAACTCGCTGGATCTTCGGTGTTTTCTAAACTCGACTTGAGGTTGGGTTATCACCAGATCCGTGTTCGCGAAGAGGATATTCCGAAGACTGCATTCGTTACTCGTTATGGCTCTTACGAGTACACAGTCATGTCGTTTGGTTTAACAAACGCTCCAGCTACATTCTCCCGCCTAATGAATTACATATTCATGGATTACCTCGACAAATTCGTCGTGGTATATCTGGATGATATTCTGGTTTATTCGAAGAGCAAAGAAGAACATGCTGAGCACCTTCGACTAGTTCTGGAGAGACTTCGAGAGCACCAATTATATGCCAAGTACTCTAAGTGCGAATTCTGGCTTTCCGAGGTAACCTACCTTGGACATGTCATCTCCAAGGATGGTATTGTAGTTAACCCGGAGCGAGTTCAGGCTATTCTTGACTGGACCCCTCCGAAGAATGTCAAGCAAGTCAGAAGTTTCCTCGGGCTTGCAAGTTATTGCCGCCGATTCATCGAAAATTTCTCCAAGATTGCCAAGCCCCTGACTAATCTGCTTCACAAAGGCGTTAAGTTTGAGTGGACAGACAAATGTCAGGAAAGCTTCCAAACCCTCAAGGACAAGCTGATTTCTGCTCCAGTCCTTACTCCTCCAGACTCCCGCAAAGATTTTGTGATCTTCTGCGACGCCTCTCGCCAAGGACTAGGTTGTGTCCTAATGCAAGAGCGAAGAGTTATTGCTTATGCTTCGCGACAACTGCGTCCACATGAAGAGAATTACCCAGTGCATGACATCGAACTTGCTGCTGTCATTTATGCTTTGAAGCAGTGGCGTCATTACCTCCTTGGTAATCGGTGTGAGATTTACACCGATCATCAGAGCTTGAAGTACTTGTTCACTCAACCGGAACTTAATCTTCGTCAGCAGCGTTGGTTGGAAACAATCACCGATTATGACTGTGGAATTTCATACACTCCCGGCAAAGCTAATGTGATGGCTGATGCTTTGAGCCGCAAGTCATACTGTAGCAACCTCATGGTAAAGCAAGCTCAACCCCAGCTATATGAAGAATTGCGCAAGCTGAATCTCTGCATTATTCCGCAAGGTTCTCTTAATAACCTTGTGATACAGTCAGATCTTGAGAAAGCTGTCAAGATTGCGCAATCTAAGGATGCTGAAATTGATCTAATGAAGAAAGAGCTTCACCTTCAAAAGTACAGGGATTTCTCGATTGCTGGAGATGGAACCTTGTACTTCCGAGACCGCATTGTAGTACCTCGCTTCGAGCTAATGACTGACAAAGTCATGAAGGAGGCCCATGATACACCGCTATCTATCCATCCGGGTAGTACCAAAATGTATCGAGATCTTCGTCAAAGGTACTGGTGGTCTAGAATGAAGCAAGATATTGCTCGTTATGTTGCCGAGTGTGACGTTTGTCGTCGCGTGAAGGCAGAACATCAAAAACCTGCTGGAATTCTGTAACTGCTCCCTATTCCTCTATGGAAGTGGGATAAAGTGCAAATGGACTTCATCACTGGTCTTCCCAAGTCTCAGAAGGGTCACGATGCTATTCTTGTCGTCGTTGACCAACTTTCCAAGGTTGCACACTTTCTGCCAGTGAAGGAGACTATTACTGCTAGTCAGTTAGCAGAGCTATATATCTCCAGAATTGTTTCACTCCATGGTATTCCCAAGGAAATCAGTTCAGACCGTGGCAGCATTTTCACTGGCCATTTCTGGGAAAGTTTCCAGAAAGCAATGGGAACTCATATTACCTGGAGTTCAGCTTATCATCCCCAATCCCAAGGCCAAGTTGAGCGCGTTAATCAAGTGCTTGAAGACATGCTTCGAGCCTGTGTTATATCCTTCGGTAAGAAATGGGAGGAATCTCTTCCGTATGCCGAGTTCTCCTATAACAACAGCTATCAAGCCAGCTTAAAAATGGCCCCCTTTGAGGTTCTTTATGGACGTAAATGTCGAACCCCTCTGAATTGGTCAGAAACTGGGGAACGACCTCTTGTTGGACCGGACATTGTTCAGCATGCCGAAGAACAAGTCCGAATTGTCCGGGAGAATCTCAAAGTAGCTCAAGACCGTCAGAAGAGTAATTATGATCGCAAGCGATGGGGTGTGGTCTATCAACCTGATGAACAAGCTTATCTTCGTGTCACTCCAATGAAGGGCACCCGTCGTTTCAGAATCAAGGGCAAGCTAGCTCCTCGCTATATTGGTCCTTTCCGCATCGTGGCTAGACGTGGACAGGTGGCATATCAATTGGAGTTGCCACCGCAATTCTCCCATATTCATGATGTCTTCCACGTGTCGCAACTCCGTAAGTGCTTCAAGGAATCCCCGCACCGTGCAGTGGATCATGAGATGCTCGAGCTACAAGATGATCTTTCCTATAAGGAGCATCCGATCCGCATCCTCGACGAAGCTGAGCGTCGTACTCGTCAGAAGACGACCAAGTTCCTAAAAGTGCAATGGTCGAATCATACTGAAGACGAAGCCACTTGGGAACGCGAGGATCATCTTCGGGAAGAATATCCTGGACTTTTTCCTTCTACCTCCTAAATTCTCGGGACGAGAATTTCTTTTAGAGGAGGAGAACTTGTAACACCCCCGTGTAATAAACTATGTGACACTCTGTTAAAACTGCCAAGTCATGATCATTTGCAGTGCCATGTCATATGGGTTAATGATCCAATTCAAATCCACATCTGAAAATCAACTCAAATTCAAAGGTGAATTATAAAGTTGATCAAACACTGTTGGGAAAATGTTCATTAAATGGCAAATAATTCAGGAACATTTCTAAAATCAAAATCAAAATATTTGGAGTTGGGCAAGTGACTCAAACAAGATGAAACAGCACTATTAATTCATTTAAAATCATTACAGATTCAAATGAACTCCAAATCAGTCCAAACCACTTTTTGGTGAGAGATATTATTGCATCACAATATCTGGACCAACTCCCATATTTTTCAAAAGTGCACAAGTGGCCTAAACATTTTGAAACAGAAAAGGGATTAAAAGAAAAAGGAAACAGAAAATAGAAAATGTAAAAGCGAGGCACTGTGCACTGGGCCTTAGTGCACAGTGCCCCGACCGCGGCCCACCTGGCCCAGCTCGCTACAGTCGTCGTCCTTCTCCGTCCCCGTGTCGCCTCGTCCATGGACGCGCGTGCTCGCTCCGGTCGCTGCTCGACAGCGCGACGCCGCGGGCGCCGCGAGAGGATAAGGGCAGGCCCGTGCCTTCCCCCTGGTCATTTGCCTCATCCCCACTCGCTCTCCTCTCCCTCCTTCCCTCCAGATCTATATCGCCGAACGCCGTCGCCGCCATGGCCGTGCCCTAAACGCGGCCACCGTCGACCCCGTGCTCCGCTAGAGCGCCCACGAGCTCCGCCACTCTCCGCTGCTTCGTCCTCAACCCTGATCAGGAGCCCGGAGCCCCTGCAGCCGCTGGACGCCGTCGCCCCCTTCTTCTCTGGCTCCGGCGAGCGTCTCCAATTCCGGTCGCCGGGCTACGCTACTAAGCTTCCAACGGCCACCGTGCGCCTCTCGGTGAGCCTCTCCACCTCCTGTTCCTTCTCGTTGCCCTCCTGCGTAGCCGTAGCTGCCGCGCCATGGACGACCGAACGGAGCTCCGCCGGCATTGGCTTTGCCATCGGAACGGTCGCCGTTGAGCTTGTTCGAGCCCACGGTCGTGCTCGCCGTCGCGTTAGGAGTAGGACTAGCTAGCTGCTGCTGCCTGCCGTGCTTGGAGTCGCCGTCCCCATCTTCCCCCGAACTCCACCGCCGCCAAACCTCATCGCCGGCCCAGCTCCGGTCATCCCCGGGTCCGGCAAGTGCCCCAGCTGGATGCGCGACATCGCCAGCCTCCGAACGCAAGTAGAATCATGGAGAATAGAGCTCTGTAGCGAGATTCCGGCCAACTCCGGCGACCAACCGCCGCGGGAATGGCTCGCCGGAGTTGCTCCGGTGGCCGCCGGCGTGGTCGGCCCGGGGCCACCCCTTGGGTCACTGACCCGTGGGTCCCAGGGGCCCGGCCGGCCAGTTGACCAGTCAGCCTTGCTGACTGGACCGGCCCAGCCGCTGACAGGCGGGCCCCACCTCCCTGATTAATTAATTAAAACATTTCAGAAATAAAAATAAACTAATTAACCTAATGTCTCACTGACATGTGGGGTCCACCCCCTAATTAACCCTGGTAATTAAATTAATCCACTGATTAGCCTAAACAGAGGCTGACATGTGGGTCCCACTGGACCCACATGTCATATTTGACTTAGTCAGCCGACTGTTGACTTGCTGACGTCAGCAGCACGCCATGCTGACGTCATAATTCATTTTCTGTAAATAAAAGTTAATTCCAGAAATTCAAATAATCTTTAAAAATTAATAACTTTTAAACCGTAGCTCGGATCGAAAAAGTTAAAACATGAAAGTTGCTCAGAACGACGAGACGAGTCTGATCGTGCCGTCTGTTTCTCCATCGGAACCTCCTACGTAGAAGAACTCGTAACTCCGGACCCGAATCCGACAGATGAATAGTGCACACACGTCGGATATTAAATCCCAGAATAATTCTAAAAATAACTAAAATGACTTAGATGCATATTTAGGCAACCCTGCACTGCATCATAGCATCACACGCACCGTGTTGCATTTGTTTGCATTATGTTTACCTGTTTCTTCCCCCTCTTCTCTCTCGGTAGCCCCCGACGTTGACGTAGCTCCCGAGGCAGACGCCGCACAGGAGTACGACTACGTCCCCGACGATACTACTGAAGACCTTGCCCTTGCCCCCGAGCAAACAGGCAAGCACCCCCATTTTGAACATGCCTATATCGCCTATTCTCTTCTCTCTTATGCTTGCATTAGAACTGCTACTGCTGCTGTTTCCTATATCTGTTGCATAGCCTGTTTATTGTAACCTGCCTTGCTACCTTACTGGTTATCCTAGACTGCTTAGTATAGGCTGGGTAGAGACACGACAGAGACCTCCACTTGATCCCCACTGCCCTGCTGGATATCAGAAGACCCGATCATCGGGATTGAAGACCAGACCCTGGCACCGCACGTCACTTCCCCTTAGTTGCCGACACTGCTGGGTTACCGTCGAGTGCCGAGGGTGATACCTCGTCAGCACTTCTGATGTTAACCTTGTAGGTTAGTTAATCGGTCGTGGTAAGCGAGGGTGATTCCTCCTACACCACCCCCGATAACGACATCGTCGCGCAACTCCTCAAGTGTGGACCTCGAGGGTGATTCCTCCTTCGTTCACCTTGATGATAACATCGAGCGGGAATTCCATCGAGGGTGATTCCTCAGGGTTCCCTTCGGTGTCAGACACACAGTTACTATTGATGAGTGGACTTGCACTAAACCATGATACTAAAGACGGGTCGGCCCTGAGGGGTACCCGCGCGAGCTTATTGCGAAGTGATGTGGAGTCGGGTTGACCTGGATGGTGCCCGCGAGATAACTACGAGGCGTGGCCGGGCATTCTTAGCCCTTGCCGCAAGTCCTCGAGACGGGGCGACGGGGTCACATCGATCGTGAGTCTCTGCTCGTTTCCGCGCGCTCCTAATCCACTACGGTTTGGATATTTGATCCGAGGGGCCTCTGGCCCGATAGCACTAACCATCACGCGGGCATAGTATGGGCGTTCTGCGTCGTATACATCAGCCGAAGCTTGTTTGACGTCAGTAAGGAGCGGCGCACGCCGAGTTGGACTGGTAACGCAACCGCGCTTGTATAAGGGGTTGCTAGGTCTGCTCTCGGTGGCCCCGTAACGTGCAGGAGTTCCCGGGGCGATGGCCCAAGACCCCTGGGGGCATAGGTTTAGTCCGGCGTGCTGACCTCTCTTATAAGTCTAGGTCGGGTTGCGGCGTGTTGCTTAGCCGAGGCCGGGCATGACCCAGAAAAGTATGTCCAGCCAGAGTTAAGTGAGCGTGGTGGGTAAGTTGGTGCACCCCTGCAGGGAAGAAACTTCTATCGATAGCCTGTCCTACGGTAATGGACACTCGGAGTTGTATCCCGATCGGTACAACTAGAACATGTGGTGAGAACTGGATAGTACGGCTCTGGGATTGCTTTCTCGCAGGGAGTCGAGAAAGGATCTCAGGTCGAGGTTGATGATATTACTACTACTACTTTACATTATGTTCATCTGCTCTCTCTTGATGCTGCAAGACTGTCGAAGATTGTTGAAGATGCTAGTCTTCGATAGGACTAGGCTTTCCCCCTCTACTCTGGCATTTCTGCAGCCCAGTCCACATATACAGCCATTCCTTTGACAATGATGCATATGTAGTGTAGATCCTTGCTTGCTGAGTACTTCGGATGAGTACTCACGTTTGCTTTATTTTCTTTTTCCCCCATTTTCCATTTGATGCCACCAGACGACGGAGCCCCTGAGCCAGAAGCCCCAGCCGACGACCAGTACTACTACCCGCCTGGCGAGTACTACTACTACGAGGAGCCGTTCGACGACCAGGAGTAGGATCGGAGGGTCCAGGGCAGGAGGCCTATGCCTTTCGATCGTAGTATTTTATTTTACCCCGCCTCTGTGAAGGCCTAATTCTCTCTATGTAATATATCTGTACCCAGATATCTAATGCTTCCGCTGACGCTTGTATGCCATCGAGCTTGTATTCGAGCCCTCGAGGCCCTGGCTTGTAATATTAAGCTTGTATGACTTTATTTTATGTTTTAGAGTTGTGTTGTGATATCTTCAAGTGAGTCCTTAGGCTTGATCGTGCGCATTTGCGTGTATGATTAGTGCACGATTAAGCCGGGGGCGTCACATTATGCAGATGGGGAACGTGGTCTGGATAGTATGATGTCCTAAGGTCTGACACCTCCTCTAGGATAACTGCCTCAGCTATGGAAGCTTCAATCTTAGCTTTGTTTCCACATTTCTGTCGGAGATGCTTGTTCTGTCTCTCAGGGCCGTACTGCCAGCGATTCTGCACAGGCCCCCCCCCAACAATACCTCGTTCACGAGGTGCAGAATGAGATGTGTCATCGGAGTAAAGAAACCTGGCGGAAAGATCTTCTCTAGCTTGACTATCAACTCCGGTGCCTTCTTATGCAATTTTTCAATCACGTCTTTACTTACTTCTTTAGCACAGAGCGTGCGGAAGAAATGGCTTAGCTCGGCAAGCACTCGCCAGACATGCTCGGGGACATAGCCTCGAACCATCATCGGCATTATCCGCTCAATCCATACATGGTAGTCATGATTCTTCAGGCCGGTCACTTTGCCCGTTGAAAGAATGACTCCCTTACTTATATTCGATGCATAACCATCGGTGAACTTCAAAATGTGTTTCAGCCAGATAAGTACTTCCTTTTTTTCTGGCGTTTTAAGGACAAAGTCAGCATCTGGCTTGAACCAGTTTTTTCGACCGCCTGTGGGAGGCTTCATGTTTAGACGTGGTCTATCACAAATTCTCTATTGATCGGCTCTAGCTTTAACGTCATCCTTCGTCTTATCACGAATGTTGAGGATCATGCGAAAAAGGGACTCTGCCACATTCTTTTCGGTGTGCATCACATCTATGTTGTAAGGAAGTTTGAGGTCCTTGAAATAGGGAAGCTGCGAGAAGGGGGTAATGTGAGTCCAGTTGTGCGTCTCACCATATCCCTCGAAGCCTTTGGCTTTGGCTTTGCCTTTGCCTTTGACTTTAGGCTTGAGAGCTTTTAGCTGAGCAAGAACATCTGCCCCCGAAAATGTTGGAATCTCGGTTACTTCATGAACAACCCTGCCTTTCGTGAAGTTCTTTTTGTCTTCCCTGTCTGGATGGTCTGGAGGGAGGAACTGTCGATGCAGGTCAAAGGCTACATACTTGCCACCCTTACTCAGCCAAATCATTCGCAGAGCCTGCATGCACACTGGGCATGGCATCTTTCCACTTGTACACCATCCGCAGAATAGAGCATAGCCGGGAAAGTCATGCATGCAATAGTGCAACCAAACTTTCATCAAGAAATTTCTCTGCAGATCCCGGTCGTATGTCAACCTCGGAAAGTACCAAGAATGGTGCAAATCATCCACCAGCGGCTGCATAAACACACCCAATTGCTTCCCCGGGTATTCAGGCCCCGGAATAATGAGCGACAAGAACATGGTCTTGTGTTGCATTAGGGCACCGGGAGGGAGATTGAGCGGAATTACAAACACGGGCCAGCAACTGTATGGATTGGACGACATACCATATGGATTGAACCCATCACCTGATATGGCTATTCTGACATTCCCAGCCTCGGCTGCTTCCTCGGGGTATTCTTCATCGAACGACTTCCATGCTTCGCCTTCCGATGGATGTACGATTTTATTTGGATTGTACCTTATACCTTCCTTGTGCCACTTCATCATTTTGGCAGACTCCTCCGTGATGAAAAGGCGCTGCAGTCTTTCTATGAAATGGAGATACCGAAGAACCTTAACGGGGATGGCTAGCTGCTTTTTCTCACCATCCTCACCGACCACCTCAATGTACCGAGACGAACCGCACTCCCTACAGTACTTGTCATCCGCATACTCGTGCCTAAACAAAAGGCAATTCTTCAGGCAAACATCTATTTTCTCATAATCCACAGAGAGTGCCTTCATGATTTTCTTTGTAGCGTACATGCTTTTTGGCAGTTCATGACCCTCAGGGAGGCTGTTAGCCCATACTCCCAGGAATGCTTCGAAGCATTTCTGGCTACAGCCGTACTCAGCCTTGACTGCAATCAGTTCATGACCCTCAGGGAGGCGCCGCCGAAATCCTATCTCGGAACGGGGTAGAACATGGAGAACATACCCAATCTACACATCCTCGGGCTGTCCGTGGAAAACGCTTGACAATCCGAAAGAGCTGCGGTGATAAATATGCAATTGAATGCATATTTATCGATGCAACCCTTTTGGACGGGAGACGCCTAGGTTACGCGACTTGACTTGAGAATGAAATCTAGTGACATGAAAAAATGTAGGAGATGGACTTGTAGCTCACCCTCGGTTGTAGGGGAAGGAGTCGAACAACAGCGGGATGCTTAGGGACCAACGCGTTGGACGACGGTCACTCCGATGAAATGCAACACCACAAAGCCTACAAATTCCACCGAGTGAAAAAAAATTAGGTCATCACCTCACATTAAGCATTGACACTTTAAACTATGAAAAAAATCATATTTCGTCAACTGTCAAATTTTGTCCTTCAATTTTTTTAACAAGATCATCATGATAAAATAACCACTCATCTTATACCATTTGGAGCACATCTCACATAGCTATTTGACAACATCACAAAATGAAAATAAAAACTTCATTAGCTATTTTATAAACTAAGTGACTCAAGTTGCTTTTTTAACTATGATAATTCATTTTGGGTCTCGAATTTCACCTACATCACAACATTCATCCATCTATCAATCTAACAACATCTATCCATCTAAGACACATACAACATTCATCCATCTATCAACCTAACAACCTAACAACATCCAACATCCATCCATGCATCCATTCATCCATCCAACAGTAGCAAAATAATGCAAAAAATGATTAAAAAATGGTAGCTCACCGAGGGGCGAGGCAGGGGCCGGCGGTGGAGGGCTGGTGGAGTGCGGGTGAGGCACGGGAAGGCCGGGGCGGGGCGGGGCCGGCCGTAGAGGAGGGCGCCCGCCGCCTCTACCAGCAGCGCTGGTCGGGCAGGGACACGGGCCAGCCGGAGCCACGGCCCGCCATGGTCGGGGCGGCCGTCGCACGGTCAGGGGGAGGACGGGGCGGCGGTGGGGTCGGGAGGTGGCCGGGGCCACGTCCGGTGGCGGCGGCAGCGGTGCGGGTGTGGAGGCGGCGGCGGCAGATGTCGGGGCAGAGTGGGAGGGCGGCTGCAGGGGGCGGGGCGGACGGTGCGGCCGGCCGGGGTGGCGGCGGTGCGGGGTCGGGGTGGGGTTGGGAGGCCGGGGCGGGGCGGGGCGTGGTCGACGCGGTGCGGGTGGACGGCGGCGCGGGTCGACGGCGGCGGATTGGGAGGATGGGGGTTGCGGGGTGTGGCAGCGAATGGATAGAAACGAGTGGAGGGGATGCGCTGCGAGGGGATAAGGCATACTATGCCGACGGCTTAGCCGTCGGCATAGATACAACCATGCCACGTGTCATCTATGCCGACGGCTTAGCCGTAGGCATACTATGCCGACGGCTTAGCCGTAGGCATAGATGGCAACCACTTTTTCTGAAAAAACAGTCCCACCTCGCCTAGGGACAAGCAATTTGACATGTTTAAATAGTTCACTAATCCATACGTTATAAGCTCCGGTATTCATTAGACTTCTATGAAGAAAACGGACTATTACTGTGAAACTTTCAGTGCCCGCGCAGCCGGCCCAGTGCCCGGGCACAAAAGGTTTCACGGTGATAGTCCGTTTTCCATGATGGATGCCGGTGTTTTATATAAATTCAATTATTATTTTTTTAGTTTTTTAGTAGTTTACAGTGTGTACGGGACCCGGTACGATGCCCGTCACGGCGGCAGCGACGCCCGTGAGGGGGGCACACCCCGAATCCCAGTTGACCAATAGATCTAGCCCTTTGACTTTCGCCGGACGGGCTTTGACCGGTGGACTCTTCCACCTAGTTGCGATAGGTCAGCCCATAGCAACATCCCCAAACACGGTCTGGACCCAACCCAACACTAGATTCCCTTCGGTTCCACCGCACCCGGACCATCCCCCTCCAAGTGATGGCGGCACTGCCTTCCGTGGAGGGGGGGCCACACCACGGAGCCCCAAGACGGGCGTCTACGCATGCCACAACACTTTCACACATGCACCACGACCCGTGCGATGTTTCGGTGGCATAGCTACACCCCGAAGGCCACCCCGAATCCCAGTAACCAGTGATCTATCCCTTTGACTTTCGCCGGACGGGCTTTGACCGGTGGACTTTTCCACTAGTTGCGATAGGTCAGCCCATAGCAACATCCCCGAACACGGTCTGGACCCAACCCAACACTAGATTCCTCCGGTTCCACCGCACCCGCACCATCCCCCTCCAAGTGACGGCGGCACTGCCTTCCGTGGAGGGGGGGCCACACCACGGAGCCCCAAGACGGGCGTCTACCATGCCACAAACACTTTCACACATGCACACGACCCGTGCGATGTTTCGGGGCATAGCTACACCCGAAGGCCACCCCGAATTCCCAGTTAACCAGTAGATCTAGCCCTTTGACTTTCGCGGACGGGCTTTGACCGGTGGGCTCTTCCACCTGGTTGCGATAGTCAGCCCATAGCAAACTCCCCGAACACGGTCTGGACCCAACCCAACACTAGATTCCCTCCGGTTCCGCACCCGCACCATCCCCCTCCAAGTGACGGCGGCACTGCCTTCCGTGGAGGCGGGGCCACAACACGGAGCCCCAAGACGGGCGTTCTACGCATGCCAGAACACTTTCACACATGCATCGGGACCCGTGCGATGTTTCGGTGGCATAGCTACACCCGAAGGCCACCCCGAATCCCAGTTGACCAGTAGATCTAGCCCTTTGACTTTCGCCGGACGGGCTTTGACCGGTGGACTCTTCCACCTGGTTGCGATAGGTCAGCCCATAGCAACATCCCGAACACGGTCGGACCCAACCCACACTGATTCCCTCCGGTTCCACCGCACCCGCACATCCCCCTCCAATGACGGGGCACTGCCTTCCGTGGAGGGGGGGCCACACCAGGAGCCCCAAGACGGGCGTCTACGCATGCCACAACACTCACACATGCATCAGGACCCGTGCGATGTTTCGGTGGCATAGCTACACCCCGAAGGCCACCCCGAATCACAGTTAACCAGTAGATCTAGCCCTTTGACTTTCGCCGGACGGGCTTTGACCGGTGGACTCTTCCACCTAGTTGCGATAGGTCAGCCATAGCAACATCCCCGAACACGGTTTGGCCCAACCCACACTAGATTCCCTTCGGTTCCACCGCACCCGCACCATCCCCCCTCCAAGTGACGGCGGCACTGCCTTCCGTGGAGGGGAGGACACACCACGGAGCCCCAAGACGGGCGTCTACATGCCAGAACACTTTCACACATGCATCGGGACCCGTGCGATGTTCGGTGGCATAGCTACACCCGAAAGGCCACCACGAATCCCAGTTGACCAGTAGATCTAGCCTTTGACTTTCGCCGGACGGGCTTTGACCGGTGGACTCTTCCACTGGTGCGAAGGTCACCCATAGCAACATCCCCAACCGGTCTGGACCCAACCCAACACTAGATTCCCTTCAGTTCCACCCAACCCACACCATCCCTCTCAAGTGACGGCGGCACTGTCCGTGGAGGGGGGACACACCACGGAGCCCCAAGACGGGCGTCTACGCATGCCACAACACTTTCACACATGCATCACGACCCGTGCGATGTTTCGGTGGCATAGCTACACCCCGAAGGCCACCCCGAAACCCAGTTAACCAGTAGATCTACCCTTGACTTTCGTCTCGGACGGGCTTTGATCGGTGGACTCTTCCACCTGGTTGCGATAGGTCAGCCCATAGCAAAACTCCCGAAACCGGTCTGGACCCAACCCAACACTAGATTCCTCCGGTTCCACCGACACCCGACACCATCCCCTCATAGGACGGCGGCACTGGCATTCCGTGGGGGAGGGGGGCGGAGGGGGGGGGGGCACACCACGGAGCCCCAAGACGGGCGTCTATGCATGCCACGACACTTTCATACATGCATCACGACCCGTGCGATGTTTCGGTGGCATAGCTACACCCCGATTCCCCCTCTAAACAGATTCCCTCCGTGTCAACCGTTTCCCTCCTCCGTGACACGGCGGCAGCGATGTCCGTGAGGGGGGCAATCGATATACCATTGGGGTATGTTTTTTTGTTTAGATAAGGCACATTTATGTTGTGAATAACCAAGATTCCCTCCGTGTCGGCCCGACGTGGCCGTTTCCCCCCTCCGGGACACGGCGGCAGCGACGCCCGTGAGGGGGGCACACCCCGGAGCCGCGTGTCGGGTGCCTGCGGCTGCCACCACGCTTCCACAAGCGTAGGAGGGCCCACCGCAACACCTGGCGGCATTGCTACCCCCCAGGTACCCCGTCCCGTCTAACCCTGACACAAACGACCGCCGGATCTAGCCCTTTTACTTTCGCAGGATGGGGTTTGACCGGTGGACCTTTTCACGTGGTTGTCATAGCCCAGCCCATAGCTACACCTCCCAACACCGTCCCGGCCCAACCCACCCCAAGATTCCCTCCGTGTCGGCCCGACGTGGCCGTTTCCCCCCCTTCGGGACACGGCGGCAACGACGCCCGTGAGGGGGGGCACACCCCGGAGCCGCGTGCCTGCACCTGCCACCACGCTTCCACAAGCGTAGGAGGGCCCACCACAACACCTGCGGCATTGCTACGCCCCGGGTACCCTGTCCCGTCTCCCCTCTCCGTGACACGACGGAAGCAAGGCCCGTGTGGGGGGGGGGGCAATCGATATATTTATAATCGAGATATGTTTTCTGTACATAAGGCACATTTAAGTTAATCAAATTAGTTTTAGAAAAAAATAAAAAGGAAAAAGAGAAAATAAATAAAATATTAAAATATTATTAGAAATCTATGCCTACGGCAATGCCGTCGGCATAGCTACGGCCACGGAACGGTAGAGCCATGGATCGATGACGTGGCATAGGGCGCAGATCGATGACGTGGCAAAGGCCATGGGCCAGGCCTATGCCGACGGCAAGACCGTCGGCATAGATATGCCACCCCACGGACCGGCGAGCGGCTCGGATCGATGACGTGGCAGACGACGAGAATCGATGACGTGCGCATACCTATGCCGACGGCCACCGTTAGCCCGTCGGCGTAGGCGTCACGCCGTCAAACCGCCGTCGCCGCCCGGGTAGCCGGGCCCACATGGTATGCCGACAGCCTATCCATGCCGACGGCAACCGTAGGCATATTTCTTGCGATGCCGACGGCCGGCCTATGCCGACGGCCCCCGTCGGCATAGATGGATATATGCCGACGGCTTATCTACGCCGACGGCTTTAGGTGGGCCGTCGGGATACACCTATCTATGCCGACGGGGGCCGTCGGCATCGCCAGTAATTACTCGTCGACGGGGTCGTCCTGAAGGGCAGCAAATTGTCGGCTTTGTGTTAATGGGCTAGATACAACTGGGTCATTGAATCCTTGGGCCCTTCTGAGACCGATGTGTCAGAAAAATATAAAGCCCAATGTTTGATCGATTGAGACTAAAAACCAGGTCACTAGGGTAATTACTTTTGACTTAGTCCCATACTGAAAGATTAAGAAGATGAGCTTGGAGAATACGTGTATATAAATGGAGGGTATGGCAACTTTAAAACATACTTACCTGGACGGGGTCAATGGGTGATCAATAAGGCTCATGACCTAGATCATTTACAAAATCACTGCTAAGGCTATCACTAACCGTTTGCGTAGTATGATGGATGAAGTAATAGGGGCGGAGCAAAGCGCTTTTGTACCTGGGCGTTTGATTACGGACAACGTCTTGGTAGCTTATGAAAGTATACATGCAATGAAAAAGCAGAGAAGAGGCAACACTGCTTATTGCGCTGTTAAGTTGGACATGCTCAAGGCCTATGATCGAGTCGAATGGCATTATTTGGAGGCCATAATGTCCAGGCTGGGTTTTTGTGACAGATTTATCCGGCTAATTATGAAGTGTGTGACATCTGTGAGATTCTCAGTCAAGGTGAATGGCACACTTCTTCCTTTCTTCCAACCAACTAGAGGACTTCGCCAAGGGGATCCCAGCTCCCCCTTCCTTTTCCTCATTTGCACGGAAGGCTTTACATCTCTGATGAATAATTTTGGTGGTCCTCATTTTGATCGTGGTATCCGGATGTGTACACGCTCGCCATGGGTTAATCACCTATTGTTCGCAGACGATAGTCTGATTTTTCTCGGTGCTCAGCTGCAAAGTGCCAACAGATTAAATGAAATCTTGAGGATATATGCTGAATGTTCTGGGCAAGCATTAAACAAGGAGAAGAGTTCTATATATTTTAGTCCTAATGCTACTCCTCCTGTTCGTGAAACAATGAAGCACGCACTTGGTATTTTCGTGGAAGCTTTCACTGAACGATATTTGGGCCTACCAACAGCGGTGGGGCGTATAACAAGTGGCTCCTTTGAACATATTGGTGAGAGGAGTCGAGGTAACATGCAAGGATGGGCGGAACGCCTTTTGGCATGTGCAGGGAGGGAGGTGCTACTCAAATCAGTAATTCAAGCAATTCCTACCTTTAGCATGAGTTGTTTTCTACTTACTAAAAAAGTTTGCAAACAGCTCACGTCCTCCCTGGCAAGATACTGGTGGAGCAGTTCCATTGACAGGCGATCTTTGCATTGGATATCATGGGATAAATTGGCAACACCAAAGGTTCAGGGTGGTATGGGATTTAGGGAGTTTCAGAAGTTCAATCTCGGACTACTTGGCAAGCATGGCTGGCGACTCCTAACTGATCCAAACTCACTGTGTGCGCGCGTCTTGAAGGGGAAGTACTTCCCATATTCAGATTTTATGCAAGCCCATGCACCCTCTTCGGCGCCGGCCACTTGGAAGGCTATCGTGGCGGGACGATCGGCGCTTGAACTTGGTCTCATTAAACGCATTGGCAATGGCGAATCAGTTTCTATATGGAATGATAGATGGATACCATCTACTCCCACCCTCAAACCTGTGGGCCGACAAGGGAATGATCCCCTAGATCGTGTTTCAGAATTGATTGATACTGACACAGGCACTTGGGATGTGGAGTTAGTTAAAAGAAAATTCTTGGCTCTAGACGCTGAAGTGATATTGAATATCCCAATTCGAGCAAGAGGTGGCGAAGATGTTTTGGCTTGGGCCTTTGAGAAATCGGGTGAATACACTGTAAAAACGGCTTATCGTGCTCTGGTGACTCGTGACGAGCGGCATGCTCTAGAGGATGGGACGGTAGCGGAGATTTCATCGTCAGAAAAACAGTTGTGGACAGCCCTATGGAAGCTCAAAGTAATCCCAAAAGTTCGTGTATTCTGGTGGAGAGTTCTTCGTGGTATTCTCCCTGACTATGACACCATGAAATACCGGCACATAAGAACTACTTCAGTATGTGATCTTTGTAAAGCTATGGATGAAGATCTAATGCATGCCCTAGTGCATTGCTCTCATGCTAAGAGTTTTTGGGCAGCAGTGAGGGAGGTCTTGGACCTGAAGCTGCCGTCATTGCATCCAACCACATGGTCCCGAGACTTAGTGGTGGATACAAGGTTTTCCACGACGGAACGATGTCAGATCATCACGATCATGCATGCAATATGGTCATCGAGGAATCGTTGGACCCATGATGAGGATGGATATAACCCAATTCAGGCAGTCAAGAGGGCGAGGGAGGATCTGGCTCTCTTGGATCTTCCGGGAGATAGATCAAGCATTCATGAAGGTCATGCTTGGCGACCACCGGAACCTGGCTGGGTTAAAATTAACACCGATGGATCGGTGGATGCTTTGATGCAGGTAGGAGGAGGAGGCGGGGTAGCACGGTCTCACCTCTCCATTTTGGGCGTATGGAGCAAACCTCTACCTGGTATCACTGACCCTTTCATTGCCGAAGTGCTTGCGCTACGCGAGGGAGTTATATTTGCCCAATTGAGGGGCTTCTCGCATGTGGTGATGGAGGTCGACTGTTTAGAGGTGGTGAACCTCTGGCTTTCGCGTCATAATACAAGATCTATTGTGACGCCTATCTTCGAGGAAATCAGGGAGAGAGCTGCAAATTTTGCTTCTTTTTCGGTGCAACATGTTAGTAGGGATGCCAACGGCACGGCCGACCTTTGTGCCAAACATGCTACTTCCTTAGCGGTATCCGAGTGTTGGATGGATAACTGTCCATCCTTCATTGTAAGCAGCCTTAGGGCTGAGTGTAACCGAATTTCTTTCATGCAATAAAACTCCCATGTTTCACGTAAAAAAAAAGGCTCATGACCTAGATCAATGGATCACATTGCACATGGTGAGCGCGTTGATCTACCCTCTCCCATTGATCAATGGGAGAGTGAACGTCATAATTTGTGATAGAGGGGTACACGTCCGCGCGGTCCCTACCAAGTTTAAATTTAAATTTTGCCTTGATTTTTGTGTTACACGACTGTTGTGCTATGGTGAACCCATAGCACAAGTATTATTTCGTTTTTGAATTCACTTTTTTCTTTTGCTATATTTTGCTGTTGCTAACTTTCATGGTTTGATAACTTTGCTTTTGAGTTTAAAAATCACACCGTCATGGATAACCAAAGACCACAATTAATATTTTGCACCGTGTCCCGGTGCCCATGCGCGGCTAGTTGCAATACCATGAACCGAACATGGCAGCATCGTTGCCCATGCTAAGGGCATATCCGCGTCCATCCAGATCGATCCTTCTTCCCATGCATTCTCTAGACGAGATGCATGCACGACACAGCCTATAAATGCTGATCGAACCCGCACACAAACGTACCAGCCAATCGCTCTCACCAATCTCTGCTCCAACACTTCGATCGCCAACACCGGGCAAGCAAAGCAAGTCGCCATGGGCAACAACAAGGCCGCGGCGTGCGTGCTCGCGCTGGTCCTGTGCGGACTTCTCGCCGCGGACACGGCGGCGGCGGCGGGGTGCGACGCGAGCGCGCTGAGCCCGTGCGTGGGCGCCATCATGCTGGGCGGGGCGGTGACGCCGGGGTGCTGCGCGCGGCTGCGCGCCCAGCGGGCGTGCCTGTGCCAGTACGCGCGCGACCCGTCCTACCGCGGCTACGTCAACAGCCCCTGGGCGCAGAGCGTCGTCGCCGCCTGCGGCCTCCCCAGGCCAAAGTGCTGATCGCCGTCGTCGCCGCGCGCGCTATACAAATCGACCCCGCCCCAAGTGGCCAGCCACCGGTGGGCGGCGGTCTACGTAATGTAATGTGTGGTTAATTATACGGTCGACGACGCCATCGAGCTGGCACGTACGTACGTGCCCGTGCGTGCGTGTACGTTTGAGTTGTGGACGTCTGTCTAAATAAACGTGGTTTGCTCCAAGCTGCGCAGGCATATATACGTGCGTGTGAGTTGTGGCAGTTCGTTGTGTACGTTCTCATGTTTTGCTACCACCTATGAATAAAGTTTCTCTTCGGCGTAAGAGCATCTACAGCCATGGACAGTTGGACACCAAATCCGCCCACTCAAACGCACCGGGCGTGTCCGCGAGCAGTGACTCGGCACGTCCCATTTGTCTGCTCTCACAGCCGCGTTCCTCATATTCGAAACCCGAAACTCAAAACCCATGCAACGCTACGTATACAAAGACGACAAACACGCTTAATTCATTTGATACAGTCGGATCATAGTTCATCCTCGGACAATAGATCAAAGTTCATCGGCAGACAGTGCAGACTCATACTACAAACGACTAAAAACATAAATACAACAGAGATAAAACGGTGAAGGGCGGAGGAACTCACCGTTTCCTCATCGGCCCCTTCCCCTTGCGGTTGCGTATGCGGTTGTGCCCCTACGTAGGTGTCGGCGTGCGGCGGTGCGTCATCGTCGTCGGAGCTGGAGCCGTTCGCCACATAAGAGCCGTCGGAGCACCTTTGGCCTGTCACTCTTCGGAGCAAGCGATCCTGCTCCTTCGCATGCCTTGGCCGTCAGGGGCGGAGCTGGAGCAAATGTTACCCGATGCACCACTCTAACGAGGCGTAAAATTTTCAAGCAACGATGTATTGAAATGCCCTTGAGCCTATCTGATGGGCATTTCCTATTTGGCGCTGCAGGCGCCCGTTAATGTGTATTCTGCAAACGGGCGCCTGCAGCGCATCGAGCTGGGCCAGCCCATACAGTTTGTTTGCAAACTGCAAAAAATGTGCAGGATTCAGGTTTCGAACCCACAACCAGTTCGTAGTGAGAGATTCGAACCAACCACTAGGCCACGCCTCGCTAGTTGAGTAATTTGTCCTCCTTTCCTCTTGTTATTTAGTTCGGTTTTGCCTTTTTTCTTATCTTTTTCTGTTTCATCTTTTTCTTTTCTTTAATGCGTGCTATTTTAAAATTCACGAACCTTTTTTTTTTCTAAACTGATAAAAAAATTAAATTCGATGAACTCTTTTCAAATTCGATGAACTTTTTTCAAATTGGAAGAACTCTTTTCAAATTCGATGAACTTTTTTCAAATTGGAAGAACTCTTTTCAACTTCGATGAACTTTTTTCAAATTCGATGAACTTTTTTCAAAATGTATGAACTCTTTTCAAATTTGATGAAGTCTTTTTCAAATCTGATGAACTTTTTTCAAAATTCAGTGACCTCTTTTTCAAATTTGATGAACTTTTTTTAATACACTGGTCAATGTGTACGTGCAATGCACGTTAATTTGGAAGTATATTAAGTGCATGCGGATATTAAGTAGGATATTATTTGCGTGTTATTATGTGATTAGCACTATATTTGGCATGAAATTAACTGCATGCTAAACGTGTTGAGCGCTCGACGTTGAAGCAGTCTAGGTCGTTGGATTGATATGATTTGATGGCCGAGATTAATTGGATCTGCCCCTTTGGGTCTTTTTATATTGGTATAGATGAACTTTTTTCTAATTCGTGATGTTTTTTAAATCTGTGGACATTGAAATTTTGTTCACGTTTTTGCTTGAAAATAAATCAAGTTTTTAAAATAGCGCGGCTACTGCTTTATTCTTTAGATGTACGCGCACTAATATTACCACTAAGGCATTGTGGCACAAGTGGTCAGCTGCCCGCGCTATTATCTAAATGCCACCGGTTCGATTCCTCCTGTAGCCATTTTTTTGGGTGTTTTGTCGCACTATTTAATACCTTCTGCGTTGCTGTTCCTGGGCCGGCCCACTGGCGTGCCGCAGTGAGCGCCAGTTGGCTCCACTGGCGCCTGAAGCGCTGATTAGGAGGTCCCTACCTGATGCACTGGGCCTTTTTAATCGATAGCTACAACTAGCAAACTTTTGGACCTATATTCCTGTGTATACGGGTCGGCCCAATGGGCTCCGCCCCTGTTGGCCGTCACCTCCTTGGATGCCTCGTGCTCCAACGGCTCGATGGTGAGCCGGAGCGCCTTGACATTATTGCGGCAGAGGCGTAGCGCATCTGTCTCCGCCGTCGTGAGGGAGCGGTGAAGGATCAACGGGAGGAGCACGTCCTCGGGATCCACCGACGCTCTCGCGCGTGCCCGACGCACAGCCAACGCCTCCCATGTTGCCGCTCGCGACGGGTGCTTGCTCTCTCGCAAGAGTGGTTGGGATAACACAAGTGTAAAGGTGATGTAATCTAGCAGTAAGTATTTTCTTCGGTTAGAGAACCAAGATTAATCAAACCAGTGGTATCCACCTAGTAAACAAAGTGAGTGTTACCTGCGTACAAAGCACAAAACACGTTTGTCCCCAACACAGCAAGAGGGTGTCAAGCCTCTTGTCCTGCTGGTTACATGATTAAACATCAATTGATAGAGATAGTTGGTAGCAAAATAAAATGGTAAAGTAAAAGTAGAAATTGTGATGAAGATTTCGATAATGAAGAATAGACACCTGGGGTCATAGGTTCAGTAGTGGCCTCTCTCTCAACCAAGCAAGTGGCGTGGTGAACAATTGCAGTTGAGCAACGATTAAATTGTAATATTTATATTTATGACTATGATCATTTATGGTAAAATTTCATATAGACATTACGTTCATGATAAGTAGACTGTTAATTAAACTGCATCTACCATTAATGCTTCACTTAAAACTATTATCTAGCATGCATCCCAAAGTATTAAGTTTACACGAAAGAGAGCATTGCAGTAAGCATGATGACATAATATCAACAGCAAGACATCAAGTAATATGGCGAGACACCATTGTTTTATCCTTAGTGGCAACAATATAATACGTGTCTTGTCCCCATTCTGTCACTGGGATATAGATTACCGCAAGATTTGAACGCACTACAAAGTACCACTCCCTCTGAAGAAAAACTCATCGAACATGGCCAAAGAATATAGATAGATATGACAGCATGCAAAGCTACCTAGCAAACTTGATCAAATAATGTAATGTGTTTGTGGACTCCGAATAAAAATGATTCAAGGGAATAATCTATAATTGATAGCAAACAAGTAACATCAAAATGTGCAAACAAAATTACTCTTGCTTTTCATGGTTCACTGTTTTCATGTAATACCAATCAATACTCGTATGTATCATATTCATAGTTCCAATCACTCAAGGCTTTATCAAATTCAAACATCTTATCATAACATAACCCAGAGCTTTAGTCGAATAGCCAAATCCATGACAAGCCCTTTCAACTACTTAGCACTTTGCTTGATGCCCGAGCTACAAACATGCACACTCTAAATGATATCACACTTTTATTTACTCATAACACAGAAATAATGACTACAAATGAATGACTCTGACAGTGTACCAGAATGTAGAATGATTTAGTGTGACAGTAAAACAATGATATGAACAGTGTCTTGACATAACTATCGTGTTAGCTATATATGAGCATGCAAAGCAAAAATAATAATGAACTCAAGTCATGTGAAATAACAATGGAAGTTGCATGACAACAAATGAATGCCTCTCACACTTTTGCAGCGATCACACCGCCGCTATCCGTTTCTTCATCTTCAGAAGGTCTTTCATTGGCTTGGTTATGATTTACATGACATAAGTACTAAGTTGCACTGATGCATACATTCTAAGTGAATCTGCAACAGGAGACATGGCAGAGAATATGATCTGGATGCTTTGCGAGATATTCAATTCCCAAATAAGTGGCTTGAACTGGGAGGGTGTGAATTTTATAACCATGAATGCAACAGAAGGCGACATGCCAAAGAAACTATTCCATCGGTGCTGGGTCAAAACAACTCTGTTGTAGCGTGTGCAGACCTGACCACTTATCAAGGAAACGGGATTTTGTCTGCACAATCACCATACCTAGCTAAACAGAATCACCTCATTCTCCGTGGAAACTTGAAATCTTCTGCTGCATGACTGGAAAAGTACGAAATGTTATTTGTGGAAGGCAGGACAGAGTAGTCGATTTCCCTTGTGCATGACTGAAAAATGCACTCACCATCCGTTTCGAAAAGAAAAAAAATGCACTCACTACAGTGGTCAGCTATCATAAGGTGAGTTGATGAGAATTTGATGAAAGAGACAAGTGCAGTCATCCAATTGAATGCTACTCCCTCGCGCTCTTATATTATGGGACGGAGGGAGTAGTACAAAAGAGTTGCTAGAGGACCGGTTTTGTTCCAGACCCACAGAATCACAACAATCATGTCACCATTAGCGAAAACCCACCATTTTACAAAACGTTGCAAAATTCACCGCACCGAAAAATTGACAAAAAAACACTGACAAAAATACTAAGTACTTTATTGACATTACTAATTGGCCGAACCCGGCCGTCAGGCTGAGTTGAAAAAGAAAAACAGCCACGTAGACAAATTGACTTGATCTTCTTCTTCCTCCTCTCCCTCTCTACTTGGCATTTCATCAAACACCACATGTCCAGGTCTCGGCGAGACGTGCACGTGCTCCTGGTCTCCTGTGCATTACTTTTGTTTGCTGAGCCTCAGTAAATATGAGCACTCAACTCTCGGCCTGGAAAAATACACCTTGTCCCCTCCCCTCCCGTGTTGCGCCCGCTTCGCAACCGGGGGGGGGGGAGGGACCCTAGCGCCACCGGCCCCCGACCCCCCTCCCCATCCTTCCTCCTCGTCGCCGTCGGGCAAAGTCGGGCTAGCGGGGGGGGTGAGGGGGGGCTTCCTCACCTCCTGCTCGGGGTCGTCTTATGCCGGCAGACGGCGTTGGCGTGGGGCATGCTGGCGAGCATCTGGGCGACGGTGTCGTGGTCGTCCTACTCGGGCGCGGTGGGCTACGCTGGTGGTGGTCTCCCGTGGCGCAGCGGCGCCTTTGGATCGGCCTGATCTGGTCGCGGCTGTTGCGGGGGCTTCAGCGCTGCTGGTGGGGCTCCCTTGGTGGTGGGCTCCATCTCTCTCCTCTGCTCTGGCGCCTGGGAGGGGCCGAGGGGTGCGTCGGTGGGTGTTGGTTGCGACTGGTCAGATCCGCTAGGATCTGGCCCTGGTCTCCAGCGAGCGGCTCCGGGTGTTGGCTGCGGCGTTGGACCTGTGCAGCGCGTGCTGGTGGCGGCGGTGGCCGGGTGGGTCACCGCGTGGGGTGAGCTGCTACTACGTGGTAGTGGCTCACGGTGGTATGCAGGCTGTGGAGCAACGGCGACTGGGCTTTCCGGTTGAAAGACCGAGGATGTCGCCTAGAGGGGGGGTGAATAGTCGCTTTAAAATAATTACGGTTTAGGCTTGAACAAATGCGGAATAAACCTAGCTGTTAATTTGTCAAGCACAAAACCTACAACAACTAGGCTCACCTATGTGCACCAACAACTTATGCTAAGCAAGATAAACAACTAAGTGATAGCAAAATATATGACAAGAAGCAATATGGCTATCACAAAGTAAAATGCATAAGTAAAAGGGCTCGGGTAAGAGATAACCGAGGCACGCGGAGACGACGATGTATCCCCAAGTTCACACCCTTGCGGATGCTAATCTCCGTTTGGAGCGGTGTGGAGGCACAATGCTCCCCAAAAAGCCACTAGGGCCACCGTAATCTCCTCACGCCCTCGCACAATGCAAGATGTCGTGATTCCACTAAGGGACCCTTGAGGGCGGTCACCGAACCCGTACAAATGGCAACCCTTGGGGGCGGTCACCGAACCCGTACACTTTGGCAACCCTTGGGGGCGGTCACCGGTACCCGTCAAGGGTACCAAGCACCCAAGAGTAATAAGCTACTCAACTTCACTTCCACGTACCACCGTGGAGAACTCAAACCGATGCACCAAATGCAATGGCAAGGGCACACAGAGTGCCCAAGTCCTTCTCTCTCAAATCCCACCAAAGCAACTAATGCTAGGGAGGAAAATGAGAGGAAGAACGAAGAAGAGAACACGAAGAACTCCAAGATCTAGATCCAAAGGGTTCCCCTCACCTAGAGGAGAAAGTGATTGGTGAAAACATAGATCTAGATCTCCTCTCTCTTTTCCCCCAAAAACTAGCAAGAATCCATGGAGGGATTGAGAGATAGCAAGCTTGAAGAAGGTCAACAATGGGGGAAGAATAAGAGCTCAAAGGATTAGGCTCAATGGGGAAGAAGACCCCCTTTTATAGGAGGGGAAAAAATCCAATCGTTATCCCCTCTCTCAGCCCGCGCGACGCGGTACTACCGCACACGGCCGCGGTACTACTGCACATGGTTGCGGTACTATCGCTGCAGGGTGCGGTACTACCGCTTGCGCTGTAGTGACCAGATGAGGGCCTGTTGCATAGGGCAACGAGCGGTACTACCGCGCGCCCCTACGGTACTACCGTAAGGCAGGGCTCAGCTGGCGCAGGAATTGCACGGAAGTAAAAAATTACTTCCGTGACTACTTCCGCTGAGGTTGGAGCTGAGCAAAAGTCCGGCACGGTAGTACCGGACAGGAGTCGCGGTACTACCGCGTGGGGGCGGACGTAAAAAATTACATCCGCGCCTACTACCGCATGCGTCAGCGTCAGGGCTAGAGGCAGTGGTACTACCGCTCACTAGGAGCGGTACTACCGCTAGCCCCTGCGGTACTACCGCTCCCTTGAGCAGTACTACCGCACGCCACAGAGGCTTTAGCACTTGGCTGCCTTCATATCGCAGCAAAAGACAACAGAAGGATACAATAAAACCAGAACTGCCATAACTTCTGCAAATGAGCTCCGAATTGAGCAAACTCAAGCTTGTTGGATAGAAGACAACGAGTAGCATCAAAACAATGACTGGTTATAGTAAGAAGAGGCAGGGGAGGTATGCCTAGCTTATAGAGGAGTGAAACCTCCAACAGAGAAGAACCGGCATAACCTCCAACATCGAAAACATCATAGAAGATGCAAGTGAACTCCGTTTTCGATGAACTCGAGCTTGTCATCAAGATGACCATAAGCTCTAAGACTCACAAGGAGAACGAAACAAGAACCAAGAAATATGATGCAAGGATGCAATGGTTTGAGCTCTCTACGAACGATACGATCAAGCTACTCAACGAGAGCCCCCCTTGATAGTACGGCAATCGATCCTATAACCCGGTCTCCCAACTACCACCATGAGACCGGAAAAATAGAAAACCTATCAAGGGCAAACCTTTGCCTTGCGCATGATCCACTTGAGCTAGATGATGACAATCTTGTCCTCCTCAAGATGGACCACCTTTCTTGATTGCATTGGGTCGATGAAGACTAGATGATTGCTCCCCCATACTCCACTATGGGTGAGCCACTCTTCGGCACATCTTCACAAGTCCATTGACACCACAATGGACGGTAAGCTTCAAGCACTTGATATCTTTGTGATGCTCCACTTGAACTTGCACACGGCAATCTAACCCCACAAAGAACTCTCACGAAGACCATGGGTTAGTACACAAAGCGTAATTGACAATGCTTACCATATCATGGGATCACTTGATCCCTCTCGGTACATCTTCTACGCTTTGTGTGTTGATCAACTTGATTCACTCTTTGACTTAGTCATGATCAACCTCTCACATGACCAATCTTTAGGTAATTCCTTGAATAGCACCTTGGTCATCACAAACTCTCCTTGAAACCAACAAATGGACTCCAAGAAAAGCCTATGGACAAATCCTTCAAATATAACTCAAGGCAACCATTAGTCCATAGAGATTGTCATCAATTACCAAAACCAAACATGGGGGCACCGCATGTTCTTTCACCGGTGTCGACTCGTCTCGTGTGGTTCCTGTGGATGCTCCTGGCTCTCTTTGGTTGGAGGTTGTGGCCGGTTCCGGCTTCTCGCGCCGTTGAGCGGGTGGACGGTTTGTGCCAGGTGCAGATCCAAGCAGGGAGCCCTAGTTGGGCGTTAGGGGTGACGTTTGGAGAGGTGACGGGAGAGATGGGTGGCGCCCATGCGGTCGGGCCACCCGTCACCGGCAAGGGTGCCGCACGACGACGTAGTCCGCTCCCGCCTCACCTCTTCTTCGACCTGGGTGGCCGTTCTGGTCGCTGGCGGCTTTGTCGGCGGTCGGAGCTTGCCGGACGGTTCATCGCCCATAGCCATGGAGGACCTTTGGGGCGTCTCGGTTTCTGGGTGGCGGCTCGGCTGGTGGGAGCTGTGGTGCTCATGGGCTGAGCCCGCGGCTCATGTGCGGGCAGCTAGTGGCCATGGCCGTGTGGTGGCTGGCATTTCGACATGCCAGACCAACAGAGGTGGCACTTGTGGGCGTCGTTGGCTTCATGAAGTCTCCGTTGTGGTTGCTCCCTCCATTCGTTGTGCTCCGGATGAAAATCTGATCTTTGGATCGGAAGGTGATGGTACTACGGTGTCGTGTCCTTCCTGAAGGCGTCATATTGGAGCGCACAGTATCGTCGAATCTCAACTTCACCTCTTCGCGATATCTGAAGGTCGCCGGAGGCTCCGTAGTGATGCGTGTTGTCTTCTCTTGTAGTCTACGTTGAGTCTTCGGTGTGTTGTGATTGTAGCCCTTTGACACCTATGTATCTGCCCCTGGGTGTGTGTGAGTTTCAAGTGGTGTGTTCTGGTTTGTATTGGTTCGAATGTTGATGGTCGTTGCTTTACATATAAAGTGGGGCAAAAGCCTTTTTAGATAATATGAGCACTTGAACAACATGCACTCATTACCTCACTGTCAGGGCATCAATACGTTATCAAAGATGTACCATGTGAATTACCCAACATATCTCGGAAGCTAAAAATCAAGAACAAAATGGATCAATCAGACGTGAGAGGGAAGAAATCTAAAATAACTCACCAGGGTGCCATGAATCTGCGAATAGCAGATCACAATATGGCGCACTCAAAGATAATCTGTGACAATGAATTGCTCGATCAGGCACAAAGGCAGATCTGGACGCACACAAGAGAAGGAAATCAACATATATATAACTAAACATGAACCCACGTCAACAATGAGGAAGTAGGACCACTGTTCCTTTCAGCTACTTCTTGCTCTGGTTTATCTAGCCTCGGAACTAGAGAGAGCAAAATTTATCCTTCTAGTACTGAGAATAGGATTACAGGGCTTTCCAGTGAGTTAAGCTAACAGAGACACAACAACTAAAATATGACTTGAAAAGGTATACAGCCAAAATAAGATACTCCCTCCCTAAAGAAATATAAGAGCGTTAGATCACTAATTTACGGAGGGAGTACCCACCAAAAACTGGAAGAAAGAACATGTCCTAAGTTAATCAGTCTACCATTCATACATATCTTATGGTGCCAATAGCACTGAACTCATAGTATATGACACTGACTGAAGTCTTCCCTAGCAAATTGCATATGACAATGTTCAAAATGATTAGCTCACATGGACACCATTGCTGCACTCACCTTTTTATTTGCTTCCTCCTCGGAAGTTTTGCTTACCTATGATCCTGGGATAGAACAATAGTGTTGTGGGACAAAAATAAAGCATATCTTGCTTTTTTTTGTGAAGCAAAATATTTATTACTCAGCAATAAGGAACTGTTGCTTCACAAATAAAAAGTGAAACAATAGTTATCTGATCATTATTTTTAACTAGCAAACATGCACGTGCGTTGCAACAAGAGAAAACAAATTACACGTTGGTGAAATAAGTATGACTCAATACCCGACATATGAGTGTCCTCTATTTTAACACGATGGCTCACCATGTTGCCAATTATCTTTCTTCTCACTCTCATTGATGATGGATGCAATATCCACGTGATCGCAATGTATTCAATGTGGTAAACAATGAGCTTGTCACTGCACAACACACTTGTCATTGTCTCGCGCAAGGGAATGTTTAGAACTTTAAAAACAAATCTCATCGACCACGAACTACTCGCCAACGCCAAGACATATAAAGAATTTCCAAAAACTAATCAAATCCTAGATGTAAAATACTTCTGAATCAGAAGAGTTTTTTGAATCAACAAACATTCTTTTTAAATTTAGGCATTTTTTAAATTCACGAACATTTTTTTAGACGAACATTTATTGAAATGCATGAATAGTTTTTGAATTCATGATGACTCAGAAAACGTTTTTTAAATCGATGAACTTTTTTAAAATTAGGGAACAAATTTGGAATTTCACAAAAAAATATTTGAATCTTGCTAGTATTGGTAGAAGCTGGGGTTCAAACCCTGGTCTCCAAGGTGGAAGAGACAGGATCGAGCCACCGCACTGCTGCTGTATCTGTGCTTTATGTTGGATATTACATATATAAAAACATTCGGCACGACGGCGACTTTGAAAAGAAAATTCAAATCGTTTTCTTCACTTACGGGTGGCATAGCGGGTAATTTATAGCAACTTCGGGGGGCAATTTTTTTGACGTACAGGCAGAAGCAATATCTGCTTTATTAGTAGGTATAGATATAGATATTGATATAGATAGTTCCAAAGTTGGTTGCTCCAGCATGAATAGCACCTATTTAATTACAATGAAACCGTAGTGATCTGATCGTTATAATGACAAAACTGAGGATTCAATCAAAGGGAACAAGTCAAAAGGTCTTATCTGAGCGGATCATAAGACTGGAAAAGGTAAATTACAGAAATGAAGACAATTGAAGACCCTGCACTCAACCTTAGTTTGCAATGGCTTTCACCATTTCTAGCTGCATGTTTCTGTTGCCCACAAAAAATGAATAACCTCCATGGAGTATGAATACTAGGAATCCAATTTTTTGCTATTAATCAATCATCTACTACTCCGTCCCATAATATAGGACTTTTTTGCAAGCTTCCACTGGACCAATTACTTTGTGGATCTGCTAGCCTGCGGTGCAATTCACTCCAGACGTCAAGAAGATGATACAGAAACAAAGTCCCAGATTATTTTATTAACCCATCAGGCAAGGAAATCAGAAGCATCTGAGTCGCTGTTGTTTCCTTGCACACGAGAGTCGAAACATCTGCAATATGAGCTACAGATCCCTTCCCGACGCTGCTGACAGTATTTGAACCTGTTGCGCATGGACAAAGTTCAGAAACCCAAACCTATTAACAGCTACAGTTACACGTGGACTAAGTTCAGAAATGCAAGGCTACTAACAGTTGCACATGGACTAAATTCAGGAACTCAAGTCTACCAACAGATGACCAAAATTTCTGTGCATTTGTTGATGGTTTCAATGCGGATAAACAAACTAACTAGAAACTTGAATATCTGCTAGAAGTTGAAGAATGTGTAGGAACTCAGAGTTGATGGAGGCAGCAGCATTTTTAGGGTGGCAACCACAACAAGCGGCATATGAGACGGGGAGCTGAGCGCTGGAGAGCAAGAGTTGGCCAGGGGAACGCCGTGGCATGGTAGTAGCGTCGAGCGTCGGCCGTTGTGCTGACGGTGCCAAGGGCGTGGACGCCATCCATGATAGCGTCCATGCTGCAAGCCATGCTCTCTTCTAATCGCATCCTGTTGGGAACACTGTCCTTCCCAGTTTTCTAATAATTCGTATTCCCCTTTTCACAGATCTGTTATGCTGAAAACGCAAAAAAAAAGGGGCACTTCATTACAAAGGTCGCTGATTATGCAGTGGAACGTTCTTCTCTGTGTGAGATATTTTGTTTGTTCGCCAAGTGAACTAAAGCCAGCTTTGTGGTGCACTAGAATGTGATGTTCAGTGCGAATTTCTGGTTCATATGAACCCAGAAACTAGAAACACCATCAAAACCGATACTCCAGAGTAGTACTCCCTCCGTTCGGAATTACTTGTCTCGGAAATGGATGTATCTAGAACTAAAATACGTCTAGATACATCCATTTCTGCGACAAGTAATTCCGAACGGAGGGAGTACAAGCTAGACCTGGCTTCACCAATTTAGGGACAAATGAACTGAATAAGATCTGAAAGGTTCCATAACACATTGTTTGGACCGAAATGTTGCTTCACGCATAACCCCGCGTAACTAACAAGTTGCAGCAGCCAACACAAACTAAGAGTACCAAATTAGTAATTACTCCCTCCATTTCAAAATATTTGAAGTTCTAGGATTGTCCTAAGTCAAACTTAATTAAGTTTGACCAAGTCTATATAAAAACATATCAACATCTATGAAACCAAATCAACTACATTAGAATCATTATGAAATGTCATATCATATCATATACATTTGATATCGTAGATCTTTATGGATTTTCCTATAAACTTGGTCAAACTTTAAAAAGTTTGACTTAGGGAAATTCTAGAACTTCAAGATAACTTGGGGTACGTGCGGCTAGCTGAAACCTCAATCTCAAGAAAAGCCACTACTTAACAAGTGCTTTATTTGGACCAAGGTCTACTAAGCTATATCACGAGATATGTGGTGTGACTTGCCGTGCGTTGCCCGCTAAACGGCGGGCAACAAAATACGAATAACCGTATTGATATGAATATATGATGCTAGCTGTTATTTTCATTAGGCCACTTTACTCAAATACTTCACGTAGGAAATTTCAATCTGTCTATAGATAAAAAAAATGTTATCTCGCAAGGCATGTCCAAAGAATTATCATCAAAATGAAGGGATGTAGCCGGTGTTTGGTAGCGACCACATAAGCAACTCTGTGCAAGAACAGATCGACCTAAGAAACAAAGTACGCCCTCTGTCCCAAAATGTAAGACCATTTTTGACATTATGATGGTGCCAAAAATGGTCTTACATTTTTGGACGGAGGGAGTAGCATCTATCTCAAAAAATTGCTCCCATGCTCTTTTCAAGTCTGTTGCTAGATATCAACTCTCAACATAAATTCTCCATGAAATTATATTTATCATCTTAGAACTATTTTTGCACAACATACATAGTTAGCACAAAGCAGACAATTAGCAAATAAAAAGAGATAATAACTTTGTCAAATTATTTAACTCTGAAACTTGCAGCCATGGCGCTGAGAGGAAATGTGTTTACAAAAATAGGAAGGTAACACTAGAGGCAAAATTAATTATGTTTCCCTTAGATGATGAAGCCCCATCGTTAACCCTCTAAGCCTAAAAAGCACAAGCCCAACTGTAAGCCTAAAAAGCACAAGCCCAAACATACAAAAATAGGAAGGTAACACTACAGAGGCAAAATTAATTACCATGACTTGCAGAGGATGAACCATCTTATAAAATGAATGCTTGGTTTATACCATCATAGATTGATACTTGTACTGCGATAAGACATAATTAAAGAGGGAAATATAAGAATAAATAATAAGGATAAAGCAGCTCAAATCACAACAGGAAGTATTTTGTTCAGTTTGACATGAATATCAATACCAGGAGAAAAGATAGCATATGGTACACAAAGAACAAATTATTAGAGTAACACATGCAGTGTGATAACACAGAACTGAAGCTTTCCCCCTGTCCAGGGCTACTCTCCCATGACTTGTCCAAAAACATGGGTTGTATTCTCAATAAGGAAGACAGTAAAATTTGCATCAAGTAGCAGGCAGTCTCCATGGTATTTTTTTTAATGGAAAAGGTAACGTGGAAGTAGGATATATCTGATACTTTGAAGTATCATATCACAATATGCTACAAACAGGTATACTCGTGCTCTTAGTGCCTTAGCTAAAAAGACATTATGTTTCCCTTAGATGATATAATGCAGATTGGTACCACAACTTGTATGTTAGCTCAAGTGAGATATTGTGAATAAATTCTTTATTACTGAATAACACATAAATTCATCATGAGGAAACCATGGCACCTCATTTCTCAAACAATATCAGCAATCAGAACACTAATACCGATTAGTAACTATATGCAATATCATTTTTAGAGACAAATCTACTTTCAAAGTCCCACAATGGGGGTGTTTCATTCTAAATCAAGGAGTCATCATCAATTAGCTATAACAACGTACCAAGATAAAATTCTCACTTGAAATAAACATGTTCATTACGTGCAGCTGTAGAAATCGTGCAAGTGCAAAAAGGTCTGCAATAAAGAAATGAGCTAGATTTTATATCCTACATGTTCAGACAACCAAGAAGTAATGTGTCATCAGAAACAGCAAAAGAAAACACTTCTCTGGCTTTCAGTTAAGTCATTTACAGATTTGTTCATTGCATTATCAGTGAGTTGCAGAGATTAGTGTCAATAAATGCTTCTGGACTAATCAGTCAATAAAAAATAAATAAGTCGAGAGTATAATGCACATAAGCATTAGTGTTCATTTTTTTCAGAATCAGAAATATGTGGTCCTTACAATCAACTCGAAATATTCATCATTAATTAGCTAAATACTACTCCCTCTGTAAAGAAATATAAGAGCACTTAGATCACTAAAGTAGTGATCTAAACGCTCTTATACTTCTTTACGGAGGGAGTACTATGCTAAGTCAGCTCTGAGAGCTCTACAAAAACTTTAGTGTATTAACATATCTAGAGAAAAACACTTTGTAATGGGAAGGTTAAACTCACATAATAAAGAGTGGTATATCGTTGCCCAATAGCATCTCGTCCAGAAACCATCTGCACTCCAGGAGTGGCATGCATAAATGATACACTTGATGGTGCGACCGACCAAGATGTAGAATTTACTAATATAAATCCAATTATAAAATCATTATGTTACTCCAAGGAAGGTTGACTCATTTCAGCAAGCAAAGGTAGCTCTTTTCCTTTTGGTAAACCTTCCAATACCAAAACACAACAGTTACTCTGAACTCTAAAATATGTAAGCTATTAGTCAAAGGCAAACGGACACATCACTGTGCCACAAGAACCAATTTTAGAGTTAGCCACACTGCATGCTACAGCATCAGTTACACTAATTTTATGTGGCGTGCTGCACGCCCATGATTGAGTGCTGGGTATGGACTTTCCTGTGGCTTAGCTATTCTGTTTGCTCAAGCATTTGGTAAAGAAATGTTCAGCTTCACATAACAGAGCTATGCATTTGATCTATTGCCTCTATTAGTTCTTCATCTGAATATAGGGCTTATCATCAGTTAAACATTACTCAAACTGGAAAAATCAGCTATTTGTCTCTTGGTTCACATGGACAAAATATTTCTTTAATGCTGGAAATTCAAATCGATCCCGTCTTGAAAGGTTACCGTTCTGATAAAAAAACTTCATTAACTAAGCAAAGTGGCACAAGGAACAATCTGACACTAAAATAAGAACCCTAGTTGCTACTCTAGCTGAGGCAAGCTGCAAAAACAGAGCAAACAAAAGATGGCAGCCAAGTAAGTCTTCTGGAAAGAATTGGAGCACGAGCAAACTTGAAAGGTTTCGGCTGTTTCCCAATGGAGCAGTCTTTGTCAGACATAGTAAATTTTGTTACAGGAACATGGTTAGCCTTCAAGACAAGCTGAATTTAAAGGACATGAGTATTCAATGGAAACACTATACAACCATGAAAGCGCAGTTCCTTGTCCATTAAAGAAATTAAGTTGGATATGGAAGCATTTCAGCTAAGTTATCACACTCTCAGTTTTCTTATTTTCTAGGAAACAAAGAATTGCAGAAAGGAATATGTTAATATACCAATGATTTGCTGGCAACAACCTGTAGGCACTAACATAAAAACCTAAAATATATCCTCTTAGCTTATATGGAAAAAGGGAGTCAACACAAATAGTATGCCCAGTGCAGAGTAAATAACATACATCAAGACACATAAAAATGCAGAACTCATTGACATGGCTCATAAATGGCTTCTAAAGAGCTTAATGCATCTGTACCAATTCAATGGTTTCCAGGCATTAGAGACTAACATCAGAGACTGAAGGCAAACATCTGCAGATCTTCTCCATCTATTTTTTGGGTGTGAATCAGTATATTTCTTGATATGTACAGAGCTCAACAGCAAGTAAAATCTAAACCCTAAATACCTCGGTCAAAAGCAAAGCACATGTCAGGCAACATTCTAACAAGAAATGCCACATCATTCACTGCATTGGTGCCACAATTGGCACTGTCCTTACCAACCTCCAAAACTAACCTTCACACACAACCATCAAGCTGTCAGAGAAAAGAAAAACATAATGTTGGACTATGTTTATGCAAACAATATTTTTCTTTTCTAGCAAATTCACAACTAAGACACTGAAATGGCCACTATTTACTACCATGCATATACACGTAAATATAAATTTCTTCTTCAAAGGTTACTAAAATTAAATGAATCTGTGAACTAAAAGAATGAATAGAACCAACTATAATTTGTGTACTGAGCATTTAAAGTACCACCATGTGGAAAACTCTAGTCAAACACATGATGAACAAATGCTTATCATAAAAGGTCAGTAACCTACTAATTATAACACTGACATCCGCTACCAAAATTAAATGAGTACTCGCAGATGCATATAGATAGATGTGTTTGCCAGGAATGTCCTACATTTTCTATGATGAAGTAGAGACACGGCAGAGAGGGAAGGTGAGAAATAATACTACACTTCTCTCATCGTCTCAGCTAACCATATGAAGCAACATGCATGGAACCAAGGAGCACGTTGAAATGATATCGGCGCAACATTTAAAAAAATAGCCTAACTGTCCACCAGATTCTGCACTATAATACTAATTAATAGAATCTGCGTGATAATACCAAACTTTGAAGTATATTCAGTTACTGAACATCATAAGTCATAACTACGATTCGTTTCATTAATGGAGTGAATTGCACTGCATACATGACTTAAAACTATATGAAAAGATTACCGAAGGCACATAGATTGAAGATTCATTTCATTATAAAGGATAGAACAACAAAGGTTCCATTAGCAAATGAGTAAGAAAATATTGTAGTTTCATAAAAAAATATGCCACCATAGAGTTGCCAATACACAATTGTAGAGGTATAGTGAGTGAACATAATATTTATTTGAAAGATATAAAGGAAAAAATATACGACACAACACATGTAGCAGAATGAGGTCAGTGTAAGGCATGACCTGGGCACCAAACAGATGCATTGCTTTTTTGTGAAATTATGAGGTGACAGTACCGTACGCAAATGTACTGGCACTCAATTCGCAGTACATAAATAATTAATCCATAGGTGCAAGTCAAAGATATTTCACAGCACTAGTACAATTCAGATATCATCATCACATTTTTTCCGGAGTCAACCAGATATTGACCAATGAACAATCTGTCAGAACACTAGTACAATTCAGTTATCTGATGCACCAGGGAGAAGGATACCACTTCGTTTATGAACATCCTGTGGTTCACATTGACTGATGTCATCACCGTTACTTCGCATGAGAACACACTGAATTAGCCAACTAAAAACCCAAACAGCAGCTAAAGATTATCATCATCACATTCTTTCCGGAGTCAACCCAAAACATCAGTAATGTATACTAGGGAATGTTAAGTATCACGGATTCGACCTTCATAAAAGAAGGTATAATGCAACAAATAATTGAAATCACAGGTAATAAACATCCCATGACAAGCAAAGTTGTCACCAAGCATCCAAGAACACCATGTAGGACGTGGATGTAAACAAAGTCTCGTAATCGAGACTACCAGCCGTGTCACGCAACCAAAACGAAAGGGGGGCGAGGGGCGGGGGGCGGGGCGCTCACCGTAGAAGATGAAATCTCGCAATAGAGCCGGTCCAGTTTATGAAGGCACTCCACACCTTCCACTAGAACTACGAGATGGTGTATAGCCGAGGCGAGGCATGGCGCCGGGGTTCCCCGCCGCCGCCGCCGCCGCAAAAACAAATCTAAGCCCTAGCTATGGGCCACGTGCCCCCTTCATTCCCCCGAAACGAAAATAGTGTATCTATATTTACAAAAACATCGATCAACTATGTTTACAGAAAGCACCCGATATTTATGCAGATCTCAAAACTAGTACAATTCGTCCAAAATTAAACTGAACCAGTGTAGCGGCACCAATGCCATCCGTCTTCGGCATAGTCGCCGACTCGCCGGAGAAATCCAATTGTGTACAGAACCGGAACTACTCCTACCTGAAAAATGAGGCGGCCACGGCCAATCATCACGCACTCAGGCTGGAACCTGAGTCATCATAGCCAGCTCCCTCTTGAGGAAGCGCAGCGCCTGGACACAATCAGAGGCCGAGTAGGCGGCGGCGATGAGCTCCGATAAGGTGGTCTTGCCGTTGGGGCTCCTGTAGTCCCGCGCATCTAGAACCCGAGCGACCGCGATGGAGGAACGAAGGGAAGCCAGAGCATCCTTCGCCTCCGCCAAGCACTGCGCGAGGTGAGCACCCCCCCATGCACGCGACGACGTAGCCTGGTGTGTCCCTGGGCTGGTCCGCGCGGAGCTGCGGCGGAAGATTCGTGGCGACCCCCGCGAGGACTCCATAGCGGATGGCGAGCCGCTGCTCGGCGGAGCGGAGCGGCAGCAGCGCATTGCCCAGGCCTATCGCCGCCTTGCGCAGCGGCTCGGAGGTGAGCGGCAGCGGCAGCGGCTCCCCGTCCTCGTCCTTGTCCGCGACCAAAACCGGCACCATGGCCAGGCACGCCGCCATCCTCCCGCGGACGCGAATCGTCTCTCTGCCGGGGTCGACGTGAAGCCGGGCTGCACTCCTCTCCCGCACCCGCATGTGGTCGAGATGCAGCGCCGCGAAGTGCGCGGAGAGGAGGTCGGAGACATCCTCCACCTCCTGGAGGGAGGAGAGAGACTGCCTCCTGCAGGAAGGCGAGCCCCTTCAAGGCTCGGCGGATGATCACGGAAACGTCGTCCATGGAGGGGACGAAAACCTCCATGGCTCTCTCTCTCTCTCTCTCTCTCTCTCTCTCTCTCTCTCTCTCTCTCTCTCTAGTTTCTGTTGCAGTCTGCCTTCGGTTTGGTTGGTTGCTTTTGTCGACTGAGAAATGAGGAATCGGTATTTATAGAGGATTGCTGGGCAAGGCAACTCCAGTTGCTCGTGTTGTTCGTCGCCGTCGTCCTCCTGTTTTGTTTGCAGTATGCCCTTCCAGTTTCTGTTGATTCGAGTATTTTGTGCTGCTGGCCTGAGGATTGGGGTCTCTAGAACTTTCGTTTGCGACAATAGAGAAATTTTGCAGCAAAGATCTCTGAAGGGAGCACTTTTTATTATTATTGATACGGCGGCAGCCATGAACTTGAACGGCCACGACGCCGCTGTTGAGGACGATCACAGAGGTAGGCGAAGGGCTAAAAGCTGGGCCTCAGACCGAATGCCAGTCAAGTGGGCTTTGCTTGCGGCTGCATTGCCCAACTGGGCCTATCTGGGCCGCCAGTTATAAGCTTATTGTATCGTAGCAACTAGCAAAGGGGGGTACAATCCTAGAGGTTACTCATCCTCTTCTTCTCTTTTATTTTTTGCATGGTACTCATCCTCTTCTCTCCATGCGCCTCGTAGCACAGCAGCTACGATACGCAGCACGCCACCGCCATGATTTTGTCCGACAGTTTTCTTTGATTCGAAGAACTGCATTCATCCTTTGGATTTGAAACTCAAACACAATACTACATTTCAACATGTGTCCAAACTACACATACATACACTAAGCTTATAGAAGCTGAATTACTTGTTATAATCTCTCAAATGAAAAGCCGACGTTCTACGTGATGGATGTCATGTCCGTTGTCGGATGTACGTAACGGACAGTAGATGCTATGCATATCGCTTTTGGGTTTTGGCACATGCACATATGGACATGTCCATTTCTCGTATGAAAATTCAAGCGTCAATAATCCATGACTACACCTCGTGGGTTGTTTGAGCACACTATGGGTGTATTTTGGGTTTGCGAGTGGAGCTCCTCCTATCACCACATGGATGATGGATCACAAGAGACCCTGGAGGCGAGGAGATTGCGATCCCGTTCCCTCAACTTGATGACATCATCAATCTCGATCTGTCCAAAGCTCATGCTGTCATGAAGAAACGTTGGATGGCAGTGGGATACTTCCATTCCCTCCTACCGTTGGGAACCGAGGGGCTCTTCAGAGCGCTTAAGTGCAAATGGAATTTGCGCGGCGCCAGCGACTACTAGCAGCTCCGGCACAAGCACTTCCTCCTGGAGTTCTAGGGTGAAGGAGACCTTCGCATCATCCTCAACAATGGGCCATGGACACGTCGGAATGATGCATTCCTGGTCGTGTCATATGATGGTCGTGCCAGACCGAGGGATGACATTATAGGCAGTGTCCCTTTGTGAGCACGAATCTATGACACTCTTTTTTTTATTTAGGAGGAAGAAACTAGTTGGAAGCCTGGAAAGAAATTGGGTAAGGTATTTGAGGTAACCACTGATAAAAATAAGAGAATTTCGTCCGAATTTATTCTTGTAAGGGTTGAATCCCAATGAGTGGAGTGAATTGCAAAAAACCACCACATTGACGCATAGGTTTGCAGAAAACACTGGTTTACGAATTTGTGCCAGAAACCACTGATTTTTGGCCTAATTTTTCGCAGAAAACACTGAGCGGTCTCTTTAGGCATTTTAACCATGATTATGACATGTGGGTCCCACAAAAGCTGATGTGGCATAACTGTTGGTCCTTGGTATTTTTGCATAAGCACCCTTGAAGAAAAAATGGAAAACGCAATCAGCTCCTGCTTTCGCGCCGTCGCGTCCGCATCGGGCGGGCGTTGGCTGGGTCAGTGCGCGGCTGCTGCTGCTTGCGCGCCGCCGCACAGCTCCGCTGTTGCTTGTTTCTGCTCCGCTGCCGCTGCTTGCGCGCGCGCGGCTGCTGCTGCTGCTTCCGCGTCGCCGCGCTGCTGCTGCTGCTTGCGCGCCGCCGCACGGCTCCGCTGCTGCTGCTCCCGTGTCGACGCGCCGCCGCCGCTGCTTCCGTGACGCCGCGCCGCTGATGCTTGCTCCTGCTGCTTGCGCGCTGCCGCATCACTGCTGCTGCTTCCGGGCGGCCGCGCCGTTGCTGCTTGATCTGCTGCTGCCGCTCGCGCGCCGCCGTGCCGCTGCTTGCTCCGGTGCTCCGCGCCGTTGCTCACGCCCGTGCTGCGCACCGCCGCTTCTGCTTGCTCCAGTGCAGGCCCTGGATCCTGACGACCACAAGGGCGAGGACTTGCGGCAGCGGCTGGACCTCGCCGACGTCGAGGGCGCACCTCCTCTTCTCTCTGGATGGAGGTGGGGAGGGAGAGTTGTTTTTGGGAGGGAGGTTTTTTTTGGAAAAAGACCAGTCATCAAATGAGAGGCCCACATGTCATAATTGTCATTAAAATTGTCTAAATCATCAATCAGTATTTTCTGCAAAAGATTAGGCAAAAAATCAGTGATTTCTAGCCCAAATTCGTAAACCAGTGTTTTCTGCAAATCTATGCGTCAATGTGGTGATTTTTTGCAATTCACTCCAATGAGTGAGCCGCTGAAGCGGAAGATTTATTATAGAGATTTTTAGGTGATGATCAATTTTATGCATTGTAGAGGTCAAATATGAGTGTGTGCCACGTTTCGTACTTTGTGCGTATGTTGGTCGGAGGATGGTGCTAGCAGAATTTTTAACATTCTCGAAAGATATATCGCCGAGGTTCAGGCCAGCTCGTGAACAGAAGAAAGTCAGCTATATTTTTTAGCGCGAACTATGATGCTGACAGGAAACAAAGGGTACACAATGCTTCGGGTACAGCGACTGAAGCCCTGATGGAAAAGTACCTTGGCCTCCCAACAACACTAGGTAAATCGACCGATGCACATTTTGAAGGCATTATATCTTCCCTCCAAAAATTGTGCAATGGCTGGACTCCACAATTGCTAAATAGCGCAGGTAGGGAAGTCCAAGTAAAAGCAGTATGTCAAGCTATCCACCTTTCACTTCTGCTTCGGTAGAACACATGGACGGCTTAGATTATCCGATACCCCTTCATCGGTAAGGGCATGATGGTCATGTATTTGTAAAAGTGGCCCGCCCGCCTGCGCACTCGTATATGTATTCGTATTTCCGCGGTGCAAGGCGCATTTTTTTCATCCGCTGGTGTGACGTGATTTGTTTTTGAGAAAGTAAAAAAAAGACGGCAAGCAGAGTCAAACTTGCGACCTGTTGCACGGTGGCCATTAGCACATTTGAACTAGCCATTAGGATACAAAGGCTTTGTGACAGATTTTAGGCTTTTTTGTTTTTCATCCACAGGCAGCAGTGATTTATTTTCTATTTTTGTCGGCGCCGGGTCACGATATTTGTGTTGCGTGACGCGCCGTGGCACGCGGGGCGGTTCAACGTGACCGGCTGACAATCACGGCTGCACCCCCTGCTGCTTACCGCTGTCGTCTCGTCTGCCGTGCCACATCCGCTGCCGCCTATAGCTCGCATGCCGCATCGCCCGCCCCGCCATTAAGTCATCGCGTCGCGCTGCCTGCCCTGGCATTCACACCGATGTGGCGCCCTCCAACACCCCCTCCCCCCGCAGCCCCCAGGCTATAAAAAGCTGGGGTCGGCCAGCCGCCGCACGCCGCCCCTCCTCCTCCTCAGACCCCCGTCGCCCATACTCTTCTCGATGGCGAGCTCCGGATCCGACAGCGAGACGGTCGATCTTGGCCGTCAACTCTCTCGTGGCCGCATGCAGAGTTGAGCCGCTTCAGACTGCTCATTCCATCGTCGGCACGGCTGTCGAAGGAGTGGCACATCACCGCCGATGGATAAGCGACATTGGGGCCCGACACAACACTGGAGCAGCTCCGCTCCCACGCAAAAATGAATGAATTCGGACAACGAACATGTTCCGTCATGCCAGGCCTGTATTTTGGGGTTTTTTCACCTAAAAAACCGTAGAAAATGCATAGAATGCCAGAAATGAATGAAACTTGGCATGCATGCTGGCCATGGTGATGCCATTATGTGGGAAAATTTTGGGTACATTTGGTGTAGGTGAAAAAAAGTGCTTCAAGACTTGCACTATCGGCAGACCCGAACGGTCACGGTCGAACAGGCTGTATTTGTTGTCATGCACGAAATGACATCAAATTTGGCCAGCATGCTGCACACCCATGGTAATTCCCCAAGCAAAAATTGAACGAATTCGGACTCCAAACACACGTTGCGCCACATCTGCCCTGTGTTTTAGGGGTTTTCACGTCTGCCCTGTGTTTTAGGGGCTTGCTCTAGCTTCTAGTCGGTGGAGCTCTAGTATATAAAGGAGACTAGGAGGGTGCTGGTCAAGAGGAAATGCATCAACCATGACATGCATTGAATGAGTAAAATGAAAACGTAATAAAATGCCAGAACCGATGGGTGCCTGAGTTGGTCGGGTTACTCGATGCCAGAACCAATAAAAGTTCGAAATTCTAATTTTGTGCACTTTCCAAAAAAATTATCATGTTAAAAAAAGTTCTCCATATTGAAGAAAAATGTTCACCATGCATTGGAAAAAATATTCACTGTGTATAAGAACATGTTCATCGTGTATAGCAATTTTATTTAGCGTGCATTTCAAAAGTTCACCATATATTTGAAAAATGTTTGTTTTGTATTTGAATAAAGTTCACCGGATACAGCGTGCTCTCAGACGGAGCCTTGTGGCCACCTGAGCACCCTCTATTAAAAATGTTGTTTGTTTTGTCTTCCATGTCAGGTTTGAAGTAAAAAAGTATTTACAATTATTATCTAAAAAAGTAACCAAGTTTTAAAACAATAATAAAGTTCAAAATGCAGAAAAAATAATTAACAGAAAAACAAAAAAATATAAAAGAAAAAAATGCTTAGGCTTTGGCCCAACTAGGCGACAACATCGCTCTTGTCAGGCACCTGTTAGGCCGGCCTAAGCATTCATGGATTTTAAAAAGTTCATCAATTTTTAGAAAAATGTTCACAGATATGAAAATTTTCATTGATTTTAGAAAACGAAGTTCACTAAAGAAAGTTGCAAAAAAATGTTACCAGTTTTGGGAACCTCAGCTTGCCAACCGGCTTTTGAAGAAAAAAATCATCGATTTTGAAAAAAAAATCTATGTGAAAAAAGTTCATCAATTTTGAGAAAAGGTTCGCGCATTTAAAAAAAGTTCACAATTTTTTTTAAAATTAAAGATCCAAAAAATTCACAGATTTGGAAAATATTTCATAAATTCAATAAAAGTTCACGAGTTTTAAAATAGAAAAAGAAAATGATTAAAACGAGAAAAAAAACAGATGAAAACTCGGCCAAAAACAAACTACTGATTATTATAACTAAGAGAGCTTTTGTACCTCTAAATATCACAAGTGCTAATATGGCCTGTTGGTCACGTTGGTGTACAGTCCAACAGGAGGTCCCTAGTTCAAACCTTGTTGGCTCCTTTATTTTTACACTTTAAAAAATGTATATACATACCGACGAACCCTTTATTTTTACACTTTAAAAAATGTATATACATACCGACGAACGACTCATTATACATACGAAAGTGTGGAAGGTCCATATTACCCTTTTATACAGTTTGTAGGGGGGGGGGGGGGGGGGGGGGTCTACCGAAGCGGGTCTCTCCAACTTTTTCTATGAGCTGTTTTCGGTTATCAAAGAATATGTGTAAAAAGATAACAAGTATTTTGGCTCGCTATCAGTGGGGAGGTGATGAGAAAAAGCGAAAGATGCATTGGAAGAAGTGGATTGATATAGCAGTGCCAAAGAGTGAAGGGGGCATGGGGTTAAGAGATATTCAACTCTTCAACCAGGCAATGTTGGCGAAACAAGGTTGGAGGTTATTAAGGTCTAGTTTGGTTGGAGTCCACAGCTTCGTGCCTGGGAAAAAGTTGAGCCTGGCTTCGGCCTGAAAATTTGAAAAAAGGTGCCTGGCCAGGCTAGCCTGGTTGGCGTGTTTGGATGGAGTCCCGAGCCAGGCCAGCAATAATTTAAGTTGTCATCCATAAAAAACTGTTGACCCATCACTTCATCAAGTAGCAACCGATGAAAAGTGGATTTTAGCATCCCAGGCAACCCCCAGGCGACCACTTTTGAGCGCCTGGGCCAGGCTAATGACCCTGCCTGGTACTCCAGCCAGGCTAATGACCCTGCCTGGTACTTCAGCCAGGCTAATTATCATGGCATGCTCCAGGCCAGGCTTATTCAGGACACCAAGCAAACAACCTTCAGGCAGATCCCAGGCAAGATCCAGGCTAGGCAAATTTCTGCGAGGCCTCCAACCAAACTGGCCCTAACTAAACGAGATTCCTTGTGTGCAAGGGTACTAAAAGGCAAATATATCCATGGCTACAGTTTTATGGAAGCAAGGAACAAACGTAATTCCTCTCACACTTGGCGAGCAACTTTGCATGGCAGGGAGGCGCTTCGCATGGGATTAATAAAAAGAGTGGGTGATGGGAGCTCTATAAGGATTTGGGGTGATCTGTGGTTGCCTGAAAGTTACAGTAAACAACCAATTATCAGACTCCCAAACGCTTCAGTAACTCTTGTGGAGAAGCTAATGGATTTGGACAGAGGAGAATGGATTCCTTTAGGCAGGGCATATGAGGACTTTTGGGCATGGCACCCGTACAGATTGGGTAATTTTCTGGTGAGATCAGTTTACAAGTTGCTGGTATCGGCACAAAGGAATAATGAAGTATCAACCTCGGAGGGGCTTGACAAGCTATTCTGGAAGAAGCTTTGGCGACTCCAGGTGCCCCCCAAAGTCCGTAATTTTTGGTGGCGTGTGATTAAAGGTTTTGTTCCGACAAGGGGGGTTTTGTGCAACAGGCATATTGAACAAATTAGTTTTTGTGATGCGTGCGGACAAGAGGAATCCATTAGGCACACTTTGTTCGACTGTACTTGGGCAAGGCTTTTCTGGCAGGAGATCAAACTTGCTACAGGCATCAAGCTGCCTACACTACATCCTAACACTTGGGCTATGGATATAGTTGAATGCATCAAGGTGGAGCAATTAGAGGCATGCATCATTCTATGTGGGTCATGGGCAGTATGGACGGAGAGGAATGCACGAATGCACGGGGAGAGCACTCGATCTGTGTTGCAGGCTGTCAAATGGGCATTGGACGCGGCTGCAGACCTTGTTGAAATAGGTGTGCAACAGGCAGCCAAACCAGGCAAGGAAATGCAGCTTTGGAAACCACCAGATGAACCTTTTCTGAAGATTAATGTGGATGCTTCTTATGATAAAGATACACACCGGGAGGAACTGGCCTTGGTGTTCGCAACCATGAAGGCCGACTCTTTCGCGCTTAAGCACTCTGGTACGAATCTAGGTTGTCAGCTATGACTATGGAAGCTTTCTCTATAAGAGATGGTGCCCGGCTTGCAGCTGATTTGGGGTTCGGGAAGGTGATCATAGCAAAAATGCTAAACACACAGACGTTTTACAGGGCTGTTACGGGGCTTACCATAAAATCTCTCCACCGCCCCCTGTTTTTCAGGTGGGTGGGGCCCAACCTCCCCCTTAATCCAATAAGAACTTGCCATGTCGAAGGGACTCCGTAAAACCCCGTAATAGGCCCATGAATGTAGCATTGTTGGTGATCATAGAGTCTAATGCACAACTAGTGGTGAAGCAGTGGTATTCTTCAAGAGTTGACCGCTCGGAGATCACAACCATTTTGTCTGAAATACAAGAGCTAAGAGGGAAATTTGAAGAGTTTAATCTGGTGTTCACGGCAAGGGAGGCCAATGAGCTGGCACATCTTTGTGCCAAGCAATGTAATTCTACTAGAAAACGATGTTTATGGAGAAACTATACCCCAGCCTTTCTTACGGCTTGTGTAAGAAAGGAGTGTAATTTCGCTGGTTGATTAATAAAGCTCTTGATTATCAGAAAAGACCGTGGACTGACTGAAGACCTCAAGAAGACCAGATTCATGGCGGGCCTGTGCGTGTCGCCATTCAAGAGCGAAAAGGTATAATTTCCCCCTTAAATGTGGCCAATCGGATCAAATCCCCCCAAGATGCCCGCCAAGATCTGGAACCGGTTATTTAAGCCCCTCAAATCTACAAAACCGGATAAATCTTCCTCTAGGATGGTTTTGAACATAATTTAAGGTGGTATTGTCTTTAGAGAAAAGTATGTTTTTGGTCCCTCAAATTTACAAGTAGTACATATTTTATCCCTCATCTTTTTTCTGTCGACATTTCATTCCTCATGTTTCAATTCCATGTTTGGTCCAAAACCAGAGACAAGGGGTAAACTGCTGATGTGTCACTAGTTTTCTGGTAAACAACAAAACCCATTCCGTAAATAACAGATAAACCAACGGCTAAGCTGAAAATATCCGAAAGGATATGATCTTTCTGCCTCTGGTGTGATTTCCTGGTAAAAAATCATAACAGTCTTAACGATGTTATATACGTGAGATCTTGCATTAAAACCCGTGCAAAATTTTCTTTTCAGTTTTTTCCTTTTCTCTTTTACATGTTACTAGAAGGAAAAGCGCGCTTTGTCGCGCCGTTTTCTATTTGTGTTGTTTTGCACAAACAAAACCACAAAGAATTGTTACCATATCATATAAATATACGAATTACAAACATCTCAGCTATTGCTTTGCACAGGAAGAAGAATATGTGGATTAGTTATACATTAAAAATAATATATAAAATAAAATCTCAAACATATTGGGTCTTGAATCCCATATACAAATTTCAGAATTTTGTACAAAATTATAATCACGGAAGGTGCTTTCAAATACTAATCAAATGGTGTCAAAATTGTATACTAAGATAATCCAAGTATTTGAGTAGTAACGAAACTGCTACCATAGGAATTCTGGCAACAATTCCAAAAGAGTATTTCTCTCTTTACTGAAACAAAATCCAGATCGAGTTAATTAAACATGTTTCGTACTCACAAACACATTGACCAGGTAATCTTTTCAAGCTAATCAAAGTGCTTTGAATGGTCCCGAAATATACAAACAAAGTGCTTTAGTTGCACATTCTTGGATAAATTTGCCTTCGAGAGTATATATGAGATGATGGTCAGGAGCTTGCATGTGCTTTCATGGCACATTCTCGGACAAAGCGGCAATGTTATGCCTGGCAGCGGTAGTCACAAAGATAAGATGTGAATTACCAAACCATACATTAGCATCAAAGGGGTGCATCGATCTGCATGTACTGTGTCCAAAAGAAAAATGATGTCCTTGCTATTCTGCATTAGCTTCTTCCAAAAATACTCAAATGGCAGCGAGCTTTCCTGAAGGAGTAACATATGTGTCTTCTCGTGATCTCAGACCGTATGCTTTTCCTGAAGGAAAAATGGATAAATTAATTCAAATGACAGGAGAGAAGGACCTCATTACCTGAACCAGTTATTGCATGGCTCACAGAGTCTGACAACATCTGCTCTGCATGATAAAGGAATGGCAAAAACAAAGAGATCCAACTTAGAGTGAACCTCCAACTTTGTCACCGGTATTGATAACATGGCCTGCAGCTAGCGAAATTTACAAAAAAAAAAGAAGTAAACATACACTCACATGATTAAATCCAAGTACAAACAGTACATGCAAATTAAACCAAATGCATACATGCAGAGAAGGCAAAGGAACCGGCACAAGCCGGATGAGTTCAACTGCAGATCTTCAGCGACAAACGACACTGAAAGAAGATTACTGGAATTTCCTTAATTCTGCTACATAGTTGCTGATAGAGAGTAACTGATTCAACAGTCACGAAGTTGGAGGCAACAACTATTGCTCCAGCTTATTGATCATCCACTGGCTTGCTTGACATGTAGATGGTGTTGTCCACCTAGATTCCTTACATGTAGCATATGAGATTGGTGAAGGAGGGGGCGGTGGGGAAACGCGGAGAGGAAGTGGAGAAGGCCAGCAACATTGCTACATACCTTGATACCTAGGTACTAATTGATACCCTCCAACTCCATCGAGGGCACTGACGCTGAAGATCCCAGATCGAAGAGCGTGTCGGCTCCCACTTCCCATCACGCTGGCTTTGAAATTTTCAAGCACCGCCAGAACCGCGGCAGCCGAGTCAAAGTCCTCCTCTAAGACATGACGCCGTCGATCGGGGATAAAGGCCAGAGGTGGATGGTGGGTGAGAACAAATCTTGCTATCACCCTGGTCTGGGTGGGTTGATTCAGTGGCGCAACAGGCCATGAGGACGACGCATTCCCACTGGCCGGGGAAACGAAGGACTGATCCGAGGAGTCAGGGATCGATCATGAAGACCATCGCAGGCGAACACCTCGGCGGAGACAGAAGGCTTAGGCTGCAGGCTCCGGCGCGGCGAGGGTGGTCTGAAGCCGGCGGGGAGAGGCACTATGTCGCTGCACCATCGCCATTGATGCGCCGCCGCCGCTGCACCTAAGATTGAGGCGATACCGTCATCGGGAAGGGGGTGGGCGACATCAAGATCCAGGGTCGAAAAGGAGACGGGGAGGGCCGAGGCACCGCAGAAGGTAGCACCACACTAGAGCTCCGACTCGAGCTCTGTTTTCACGGCCTCGGAACAACGTGAATAGGAGAGCGTCGGCCCATTTGCTTCTGGCCGATGCCGTCGCGCGAGAGAGACAAGAGATGAGAGATGAACATGCACAGCATGGATTGAGGAAAAAAGCTGTCGAGCGGCTTCCCAAAGAGTCGCGTTAGGCCGTAACAAAAAAATTGACACATGCGTCAACACGTATGCCTGTGCGAATAGAAAGGGCGCTCACCAGCTGACAACCCGGGATAACATCGCCACCACAGCCCAAATCGCTGAGAGCCTCCTATTTCTTGGGAGCTTAGTAAGGCCCTGTTCGGTAATTACCCACTCTCTGAATCTGCGAAGCTGAGAAACTGCAACTCCGCCATTTTGAACTCTAGCTACGCCAACTCCGGGAGCGGAGTTGTGGAGCGGAGTGATACCGAACAGCATCTAACTGTACTGATGTCACTTGACTACTTGACTGACACTGAGACCTAGCCACACCCAAAACATAAAGCTGTCGCCGCCGTTGAGCAACAACGCCACCCGTCGTCATCGTAGGCCTTCCCGATGGCCACGGTGGCCGCGCCAAAGAGCGCCGCCTCCACCACGTCGTGGCAGCTGTTGGTCATGATCGCGTCCAAGCCCAAGCCCGTGCCGCTACAGGGGAGTTCTCTGCGCACCGCTGCCGCTACAGTCGGGCCAGTGCGCTGAGGTCGCTGATGGACCCTCACCAAGTTGCCATGCTAGCTGCGCGAGCTTAGGGACGTGGCCAGAGGCGAGCGGGGCAGGGAGCTCGCCGTCGCGTCCCCTGGCGCGGTCGCCGCCCTGCTCGCCGTCTTCGTCACGTCGGCGACATCCGCGCCAGAATTCGCCGCCACAGCGCTGGACGTCGTCGTCGATAGGGATGGCATGACACTCGTCGGTGCGCTCGTGTCCACGCTACAGTGGCGCACCAACTGCAGAGGGGAGAGGACGAGAGGTGTTGGGTGTGAGCGGTCCGCTGCAGTCGGTCTTTCCACGCTGGAACACCGTGCCATGGACCGAAGCCCGTACGTGCAAGAAGAAGACCCGGCCCTAGCAGCGAGGGAGATGGATGCCACGCATGGCCGTGAAGGAGGGCCAGCAAAGAGCGCATGAGCCGACGGCCACGACCCAGCAAAGAACTGCATGCCAACCGTTCGACAAAATGCCTACTAGGGAGTACGAAGAAGGAGATGACGTGGCAAACTGGAATCTGAAAACCGGCAGCACCGTACCGCTTCACTTCTGATTTTGGACGAAACATGTCTGGTATTGAACTATTGATACATCAGGGAGTAAGACGAGGGACTAGATGTATATTTCTTCTAAATTTAAGGGACTAAAAACATACTTTTCTCTTGTCTTTAAGGGCATCTCCAACGCTGACCCGTAAATACGCTGCGGCATCCGTCTGTGGACAGGGGACCAGTCGGCGGACATTGATGCGGGAGTCTGTCATCCAAAGTTGTTCACGTACATTTCATCAACTATTTGAACTAATCGGACGGAATTCATGTAAAGACGACGGATTTCATTAAACTTTGGATATAATTTACATAAACGGATGATTTTTTACCATTTTAATAAAAAATATTAAAAAAATTGCCCTGTACCGGACGACCACCTCGTACGCGTGACCGCCCTATCCTGCCACACCGCCGTCATCGTCCCTCCAGCGGCGCAAGGCTGCCGGAGGGCCGCGACAGCCTTGTCCGGCAGCTGTCTGCCGCTCGCGGAGGAGCCGCTCCGCCTCCTGTTGCACGGTGCAGAGGGCAGCCTTGGCCACCACCGATAACGCCGGCAGGGCTCTGCCGGCGGCCTTGCCCCTGCTGGCGTTAGCGGAGCAGTCGCTAAGCGTCCACTCCGCCAACGCTTAGCGACTGCTGGTCCTCCTTGTCGCGGGAGGAGCCCGCCGCAGTGGATGCAGAAGGGCCCGAAGACCGAGTACGGCGGTGCCACGATCCAGCTGAAGAGAAATTTCCACCGGCTCTGCCTGCCGGTGCGGAGAACCAGGACTTTGGCATCGCTGCTGGGCTCGGGGAGGAGGAAGGGCTTGAGAACGGTGACGGGAAGGGGGGAGGGGGACGGTGATCGGGGAGGGGGAGTGCCACTCTGTGCGTCGCCGGCGCATGGCTTAAATAATCGCAGCCAGGCTAGGCAAAGGGGTGGTCAGCTCGCTTCAATGCGGCGCAGCGACCGGAGTTGGTTTCTCAGGACATGGCGTCCGCATTGAAGCAGCAACGCCCGAGAGGTCATGTCCGTCTGTGCCGCCCTCCCATCCGGTCAAATTGCGAGCATCAATGCCGGCCACTGCATGCTGTTGGCCGGCATGAATGCGGCGCGGCAAGCGGCGCGGGCGTTCGATGAAAAGCGGGGAGAGGTGGGTGGGATTTTTTGTGTGTGCCAGGACGGTCAGAAGCGGACGTGGCAGCGGTCTGGATGCCCGCAAAGCACCCCTAGTTTGTCTTCGGTTTGTGGGAAAAAAGACTTTTGGATCTCTCGGCGAATCGATACAGGCTCGTGTTGGATGACACAACACATTTGGATCATGCTGTGTGGACGCATGCGGGCGGTTCGAGGGTCGGGGTTGGATCAGGGGCCGCCACCCCGCCTTCGCACCTCACGTCCGAGTGCATCATGGCCACCACCGGCCGATCCACAGCCGCCGTGAGAAGCACAACCACGGACGGCCTCGGCGTGTGCTGCCGCAACAAGTGCAGCGGGAAGAGATCGGTCGTCGGTCGCGAGGTCGAGTCCCCACCATCGTGTGCCTCAGTGTCTGGGCGAGGGCCACTGCACACACTGGGAGTCGCATGCGTCCGTGACGAAGTCGAAGAGTCGCGGTCACCGCCCCACCTTACGCGTCTGGGCGGGCTGGAGAACCACGCCGCTGCTGCGGTTCATCGGGTGGGGCGGCCTGCACTGGGAGCACCAGATTCCGCGTCTCCGCCACGCCCCGGCGCCCCCGCGGCTTCGCTCACCGTCAGGAACTTGACTGAAGAAATCAACACCTTAGCTCTATTTTCTCTGAAGAATTCGGCACCACCATGTCGGATTTGTCTCAGCCGTTTGACGCCAATCCATCGACAACTTACCGCAGCAATCTTACATTGCATGTTCTCTGATCAGGGCATGGAACAAACAGATAGCACGCACGCTCGTTGCTACTTCTAGAGATTGCGTTGGTTTTTTCCTTGAAGAGGAAATGGTGATGCAGCAAAGTAGAGACAATTATTTCCCTCAGTTAAGAACCAAGGTATCAATCCAGTAGGAGGAACACACAAGTCTCCAATAATTGCACCTGCACAAACAAACAGATACTTGCCCCCAAAGAGATAAAGGGGTTGTCAATCCCTTCACGGTTACTTGCAAGGATGAGATCTGATAGTGATAGATATAAAAGATAAGTAAAAGTGTGAAATAAAATAAGAGTAAATAAATTGCAGTAAGGTATTTTTGTGTTTTTTATTTTGTAGATCTAAAAATAATATGATAAAAGATAGACCTGACAGCCATAGTTTTCACTAGAGGCTTCTCTCTTGAAAGAAAGCATACAATGGATAACAAATTACTGTTGAGCAATTGATCATGTATATAGGCATCACGGCCGAGACAAGTAGACCGATCCCGCCTACATCTACTACTATTACTTCACACATCGACCGCTATCCAGCATGCATCTAGTGTATTAAGTTAACAAGAATGGAGTAACGCCTTAAGCAAGATGACATGATGTAGAGGGATAGATCCAATCAATATGAACAAACCCCATATTTTTATCCTTAATGGCAACAATACAAATATGTGTCATGTCCCTTTCAGTCACTGGGATTGAGCACAGCAAGATTGAACCCATTACAAAGCACCTCTCTCATTCCAAGAAAAATCAAGCTAGTAGGCCAAACCAAATCAATAGAATGGAGAGAAATACAAAGCTATATAAATCATGCATAAAAGAGTTCAGAGAAGACTCAAATAATATTCATAGATAATCTGATCATAAACCCACAATTCATCAGATCTCACCAAACTCACCACAAAAGAACATTACATCGAATAGATCTCCAAGAACATCGAGGAGGACATTGTATTGAAGATCAAAGAGAGAGAAGAGTCATCTAGCTACTAGCTATGGACTCGTAGGTCTGTGGTAAACTACTCACACATCATCGGAAGGGCAGCGAGGTTGATGTAGAAGCCCTCCGTGATCGAATCCTCCTCCGGCAGAGTACCGAAAAAGGTCCCCAGATGGGATCTCATGAAGACAGAAACTTGCGGCGGCGGAAAAGTATTTTTTTGGTATGCCCTCTGGTCTTCGGGGAATAGTTGGGTATTTATAGAAGGAGAATTAGGGTTAGAGGAGCCATGGGGGGCCCACAAGCTTGTGGGGCGCGGCCCCTGAGCTTTTCGCCGCCTCGTGGCCCTTCTGGCCTCCTCCCGAAGCTTTCAGGGTGTCTTGTGGTCCAAGAAAACCCGTCAAAAAGTTTTGTTCCATTTGGACTCCGTTTGGTATTGATTTTCTGTAAAAATAAAAACAAGGAAAAAAACAGCAACTGACACTAGGCACTAGGTTAATAGGTTAGTCCAAAAAAATGATATAAAATAGCATAATAATGCATATAAAACATCCAGGATTGATAATATAATATCATGGAGCAATAAAAAATTATAGATACGTTGGAGACGTATCAAGCATCCCCAAGCTTAATTCCTGCTCGTCCTCGAGTAGGTAAATGATAAAAACAAATTTTTTTATGTGAAATGCTACCTAACATGTTTTCATGTAATCTTTCTTTATGTGGCATGAATGTTCAGATCCATAAGACTCAAAACAAAAGTTTAATATTGACATAAAAACAATAATACTTCAAGCATACTAAAAAGCAATCATGTCTTTTCAAAATATCATGGCTAAAGAAAGTTATTCCTACAAAATCATATAGTCTTGTCATGCTCCCTCTTCTCAACACAAAGTATAAATCATGTACTACCCCAGTGTTAGCCAAGCAATTGGTTCATACTTTTTAACGCGCTTCAGCTTTTTTAACTCTCACGCAATACATGAGTGTGAGTCATGGATATAGCACTTTAGGTGGAATAGAAGGTGGTAGTAGACAAAAAAGAAGGGAGAAATTCTCACATGAACTAGGAAAATTAATGGGCTATGGAGATGCCCATCAATCGATATCAATGTGAGTGAGTAGGGATTGCCATGGAACGGATGCACTAGAGCTATAAGTGTACGAAAGCTCAAAATAAAACTAAGCGGGTGTGCATCCAACTTGCTTACTCATGAAGACCTCGGGCATTTGAGGAAGCCCATCATTGGAATATACAAGCCAAGTTCTATAATGAAAAATTCCCACTAGTAATATATGAAAGTGAAAAAATAGGAGACTCTCTATCATGAAGAACATGGTGCTACTTTGAAGCACAAGTGTGGAAAAGGATAGTAACATTTCCCTTCTCTCTTTTTCTCTCATTTTTTTTCTTTTCTCTCTTTTTTTTCCTTTTTTTGTTGGGCTCTTTTTTATTTTTTTTATTTTTGTACGGAGTCTCATCCTGACTTGTGGGGGAATCACAGTCTCCATCATCCTTTCCTCACATGGGACAATGCTCTAATAATGATGATCATCACACTTTTATTTACTTACAACTCAATGTGACAACTCAAAATAACGGAACGGTGGAAGTTGCATGGCAATATATCTCGGAGTGGCTATGGAAATGCCATAATAGGTAGGTATGGTGGCTGTTTTGAGGAAATGTATAAGGAGGGTTTAATGCACCGGCGAAAGTTGCGCGGTACTAGAGTGGCTAGCAAAAATGGAAAGGTGAGAGTGTGTATAATCCATGAACTCAAAATTAGTCATAAAGAACTCACATACTTATTGCAAAAGTTTATTAGCCCTCGAAGCAAAGTACTACTACGCACGCTCCTAGGGGGGAGGTTGGTACGAGTTAACCATCGTGCGCCCCTGACTTTCACTCAAAGGAAGACAATCAAGGATAAATTGTGCTCCAACTTCATCACATAACAGGAAGACCATACGAGCATGCTACGGGAATCACAATCCTTAACGCAAATATTCTTACTATTCCACAATTTACTACTAGCATGACTCTAATATCACCATCTTTATATCTCAAAAAAATGCAAGGAATCAAACTTCTCATATATTCAATGATCTTCATGAAAGTTTTTATTATATCCCTCTTGAATACCCATCATATTAGGACTAAATTCATAACCCAAGCAAATTGCCATACTATTTATAAGACTCTCAAAATGATATAAGTGAAGCATGCGAGTTCATCAATTTCTTTAAAATATAGCCACCGCCGTGCTCTAAAAGATATAAGTGAAGCACTAGAGCAACTGCCTAGCTCAAAAGATATAAGTGAAGCTCAAAGAGTATTCTAATAAATTCACGATTAATGTGTGTCCCTCTCAAAAAGGTGTGTCCAGAAAGGATGATTGTGAAAAACTAAAAAGCAAATAAAGCAAAGACTCATATAATACACGACGCTCCAAGCAAAACACATATCATGTACTGAAAAAAAATATAGCCTCAAGTAATTTACCGATGGATTGTAGACAAAAGCGGGGATGCCATCCGGGGCATCCCCAAGCTTTGACGCTTGGTTGTCCTTGAATATTACCTTGGGGTGCCATGGGCATCCCCAAGCTTAGGATCCCCATGCCCATCGAAACTTCACTCAAAACTTGAAAACCTCACAACACAAAACTCAACAGAAAACTCATGAGATCCATTAGTATAATAAAGGAAATCACCACTTTAGGTACTATTGTAAACTCATTAAAATTTTATATTTGCATTATATCTACTGTATTCTAACTTCACCATGTCTCATACCACCGATACAACCCATAGATTCATCAAAACAAGCGAACAAAACAATGAAAACTGAATCGGTCAAAAACAGAACAGTCTGTAGAAATCTGGACATTAGCCAAACTTCTGTAACTCCAAAAATTCTGAAACATTAGGACAACGTAGGAAATTTGTATATCAATCTTGTGTAAAAAATTCAGAATTTTACAGCAAATTTTAACAATTCTGCTACTGGACGCAAAAGTTTCTGTTTTTTCATAGAATCAAATAAACTATCACCCAAATCATCCCAAAGGCTTTACTTGGCACAAACACTAATTAAAACTAAAAGACCATCATAACAGAAGTATAATGGTATATTTATTAAAAAACAGAACAAAAAGCAAGAAAAACAAAAAATTATTGGGTTGCCTCCCAACAAGCGCTATCGTTTTACGACCCTAGCTAGGCGTACTGCATAGATATAGGTTTTGTCATCTTTGGTATTCAATCCATAAGTGTCCCTCATAAAAGATTCATATGGTAACTTAATTTTCTTTCTTGGAAAGTGTTCCGTGCCCTTCATTAATGGAAATTGAAATCTAATGCTTCCTTCTTTCATATCAATAATTGCACCAATCGTTCTAAGGAAAGGTCTACAAAGAATTATAGGGCATGTAGGATTGCAATCAATATCAAGCACAATGAAATCTACGGGCACATAATTCCTATTGGCAATAATAAGAACATCATTAATTCTTCCCATAGGTTTCTTAATAGTGGAATCCGCTAAGTGCAAATTTAAAGGAATCATCAAGTTTATGGAAGCCTAGCGCATCACATAAAGATTTTGGAATAGTGGAAACGCTAGCACCCAAATCACATAAAGCATTGCACTAATAATCTTTAATCTTAATTTTAATAGTAGGTTCCCATTCATCATATAACTTTCTAGGGATTGAAACTTCCAACTCAAGTTTTTCTTCAAAAGATTTCATCATAGCATCAACGATATGTTTAGTAAAAGCCTTATTTTGATCATAAGCATTAGATGAATTAAGCATAGATTGCAACAAGGAAATACACTCAATCAAAGAAAAATTATCATAATTAAATTCCTTGTGATCCAAAAGAGTGGGCACATCACTAGTTAAAGTTTTGACCTCGCCAAACCCACTTTTATCAATTTTTTCATTAAGATCATCACCCTCTAAATTATTGGGGCGCCTTCTAGCTAAAGTTGACTCCTCTCCAGTCCCTTCTTTATCAAGTTTTATATTAGCAAACAAAGATTCAATAGGAGTCACACCAATCACTTTAAGATCTTCATCATGGTTATCGCAAAAACTAGAAGAACATGCTTTTTCTAGCCATTCTCTCTTAGCTCGCATTCTAGCGGTTCTCTCCCTACTTTCATTAATAGAAATTTGAATAGATTTCAGAGACTCACTAATATCAAGCTTGGGTGGCATAGATATAATCTTAAGGGAATCAATCTCATGAGAAATTCTATCAACGTTTCTAGCCACATCATCAAACTTAAGCAATTTTCTTCTATCATGGCATTGAAAATCTTTTGAGAGTTAATAAAATATTTGATATTATTCTCAAGATCAGAGGGAATCTTATTATAATTTCCGTAAGAATTGTTGTAGGAATTACCATAATTATTAGAGGAATTACTAGGAAACGGCCTAGGATTAAAATTGCCTCTATAAGCGTTATTACCAAAATTGTTCCTACCAACAAAATTCACATACATAGATTCATTATTATTCTTAATCAAAGTAGAAAAAGGCATATCACTAGGATCAATAGTAGCACTCTTGCTAGCAATCAATTTCATAAGTTCATCTATCTTTCCACTCAAAGTATTAATTTCTTCAATAGCATGCACTTTTTTATTAGTAGAATATCTTGCGGTATGCCACTGATAGTAATTTGCCATGATATTGTCTAGGAGTTTAGTAGCTTCTCCTAATGTGATTTCCATGAAAGTACCACCCACAGCGGAATCTAAAAGATTTCTAAATGCAAAATTCAATCAGCATAAAAAATTTGTATGATCATCCATAAACTTAAACCATGAGTAGGGCAATTTCTTGTCATTAATTTCATACTCCCCCATGATTGTGCAACATGTTCATGATCAAGTTGCCTAAAATTCATTATGTCATTCCTAAGAGAGATGATCTTAGCGGGAGGAAAATACTTGGAAATAAAAACATCCTTACAATTATTCCCTGAATCGATACTATTTTTAGGCAAGGATGAAAACCAAGTTTTAGCACGATCTCGTAGTGAGAACGGAAATAGCTTTAATTTGACAATATCATTATCCACATCTTTTTTCTTTTGCATATCACACAATTCAATGGAAGTATTAAGATGGGATGCAACATCTTCATTAGGATTACCAGAAAATTGTTCTTTCATAACAAGATTCAACAAAGCGGCATTAATTTCATAAGATTCCGCACTAGTGGCGGGAGCAATCGGAGTACTAATAAAATCATTATTATTAGTGTTGGAAAAATCACACAACTTAGTGTTTTCTTGAGACATCATGACAAAGCAAGCAATCTAGCACACAAGAAAACAAAAAGGAAAACGAAAAGGCAAACGGAAAGAAGGCAAATATTTTTGTATTTTTTTGAAAATGTTTTAGAATTGAGGGAGAGGAAAACAAGAGGTAAATGGCAGATAAAGTAAATACAAGAGATGAGAGTTTATGATAGGTACTTGGTAGGCTTGATGTAGATCCTCCCCGGCAACGGCGCCAGAAATTCTTCCTGCTACTTCTTGAGTTTGCGTTGGTGTTTCCCTTGAAGAGGAAAGGGTGATGCAGCAAAGTAGAGATAAGTATTTCCCTCAGTTAAGAACCAAGGTATCAATTCAGTAGGAGGAACACACAAGTCCCCAATAATTGCACCTACACAAACAAACAAACACTCGCACCCAACGCGATAAAGGGGTTGTCAATCCCTTCACGGTTACTTGCAAGGATGAGATCTGATAGTGATAGATATAAAAGATAAGTAAAAGTGCGAAATAAAATAAGAGTAAATAAATTTTAGCAAGGTATTTTTGTGTTTTTGATTTTATAGATCTAAAAATAATATGATAAAAGATAGACCTGGGGGCCATAGTTTTCACTAGATGCTTCTCTCTTGAAAGAAAGCATACGGTGGGTAAACAAATTACTGTTGATCAATTGGTAGAAAAACACATAGTTATGACGATATCCAAGGCAATGATCATGTATATAGACATCACGTCCGTGACAAGTAGACTGACTCCTGCCTGCATCTACTACTATTACTCCACACATCGACCGCTATCCAGCATGCATCTAGTGTATTAATTTAACAAGAACGGAGTAACGCCTTAAGCAAGATGACATGATGTAGAGGGATAGATCCAATCAATATGAACAAACCCCATCTTTTTATCCTTAATGGCAACAATACAAATACGTGTCATGTCCCTTTCTGTCACTGGGATTGAGCACCGCACGATTGAACCCATTACAAAGCACCTCTCCCATTGTAAGAAAAATCAATCTAGTTGGCCAAACCAAATCAATAAATCAGAGAGAAATACAAAGCTATATAAATCATGCATAAAAGAGTTCAGAGAAGACTCAAATAATATTCATAAATAATCTGATCATAAACCTAGAATTCATCGGATCTCAACAAACACACCGCAAAAGAACATTACATCGAATAGATCTCCAAGAACATTGAGGAGAACATTGTATTGAAGATCAAAGAGGGAGAAGAAGCCATCTAGCTACTATCTATGGACCCGTAGGTCTGTGGTAAACTACTCACACATCATCGGAAGGGCAGTGAGGTTAATGTAGATGCCCTCCGTGATCAAATCCCCCTCCGGCAGTGTACCGGAAAAGGTCCCCGGATGGAATCTCACGAAGACAGAAACTTACGGCGGCGGAAAAGTATTTTTTGGGATGCCCTCTGGTCTTCAGGGAATATTTGGGTATTTATAAAAGAAGAATTAGGGTTAGAGGAGCCACGGCGGGCCCACAAGCTTGGGGGGCGCCCCCCTGGGGCGCGCCCCCTAAGCTTGTCGCCGCTTCGTGGCCCTTCTGGCCTCCTCCCGAAGCTTCCAGGGTGTCTTGTGGTCCAAGAAAATCATCAAAAAGTTTCGTTTCATTTGGACTCCATTTGGTATTGATTTTCTGTAAAGATAAAAACAAGGAAAAAACAGCAACTGGCACTGGGCACTAGGTTAATAGGTTAGTCCCAAAAGATGATATAAAATAGCATAATAATGCATATAAAACATCCTAGATTGATAATATAATAGCATGGAACAATAAAAAATTATAGATATGTTGGAGACGTATCACTCGTCGGTCTTCCTCCGACATTAGTTTTCTTTCTTTTTTCTAAAGAAATCCATGAAATTGTTTGCAGGATCAGATTCAAATTCAGTATCCAGTTTGGCTGGCACCCCCCTCCAAACCTTGTGTTCGAATGTCCAACACGATTATGATTGATCTTTTTCTGCAAAAAGTTGGTCATCAACCAACCTGGTATCTTCTTGCTCGTGCATCTCAGTGTCTAGGCTTATCAAGCTCATCAGTGGAGGATGCTGGATTAGTAGATTCACACACATCAATGCCTAGCGCAATAACTACTTCATGAGAGTCTGTTACCTGCAACTGCGGAGATGTCACTGCCGCCGGAGGAGCGTGGCGCCATGGAGGGGCGCGGCGCCGTGGAGCGTACGCCCCGGCGAGTTGTTTGACCTGGATCAGGGAGCTGCGTGGCCCTCGACGCACCATGGGCCCATTCCCGGCGTGGCGGCGGTGCACGGCCACCTTGCGTGACTCCTCCCCGGCGCTCGGTGAAGCGGCATTTTCTGGCGCTTTCTCTTGCACCACGGCTGGTCAACGACAGTGGCAGCCAACGGCCCGTCTCCACGCTCCATGGCGGTGGCTGGCAGCGACGTCCTCGAGCATCACCACGGAGCGGCACGTGGCTCCGACGAGGTCTCTTCCTCTTGCGCGGCAAGCGACCAGTCATATAGCCACCTGCCCAGTCAGCACGGTCAAAGACAAGTTAGAGGTAGATTTATCTGGTTTACCACATTTTAGAGGCCTAAATAACCTGTTTTAGAGAGTTTGGGGGGTATTTGATGCCAATAGCCACACTTGTGGGGGAGATCTATACTTTTCTCTTCAAGAGGCAAAATAACATCAGCTCAAAGGCTCTCCGCAAGGCCCTCTGGTTGCTCGCTACAAGCTTTGCTGAGAAAAGAACAAAGTGTTAACACACGAAAATGTCACGTGTACCCTCGACGCCGGGGGTGATGCACCGCAGCTCACGTCGAAGGAGACCCGACCGACAACGTGATACACAAGACAGTCGGCGGGTGCTTTTGAAGATCTAAAACCCCACACGCCTGGGAGGGACCCCGTCAGAGAGTGCGGCGGCTATGGGCTTCCCTTGGTCAATTCGCTCGCCCCTAGAGCCTTGGAATTTGCAGCTCTCAAACATGAAGAACAACGAAGAACGAGAGAGAGAAACGATGGCGAGATAAAACATACATGAAAAGTTGGTATATTGATTTGTTTGATTGTGTTTTGTTCAATTGGCCGTCACCTCTCATCTATGTGTGAGCCGGCGGGACTTCCTGTACAAGAAAAGGACTCCAAATCCCGTCAAAATCTTTCCAAAATTACCGGAACTCGAATTTAGGTAAATCTGAGACAGCAGTTCCATTTTTTGTCTCTCACAGGCGACAAACGACCTTGGATGAAGATGAGACCAAAAGCAAATTTAACCGTTTTGACGAGACGAACAACTTTCATGTTGAACATTTTTTGATTCGAGGCCATCTTCAATATCCTACGGGGCCTTCTTTAACTTCCGGTCGGACTCAGTCATGCAGTTTTCCTGTCTGTCTGAGTTTTGTAGCAACCTTGCAGGCCGCATACTATCTCGTACTAGTAAGATTGCACGTGCAACACACGTCTCCATTATAAACACAAAAATCATTAAAAAAATGCTCAAATTTAGATTATATTGCATGGTAATACTCTCTATATGTACAACTAATCGACATGGAAAAAACATCAGAAAGGAACATCTTTTCAGGATGGTCAGGTTGGATGGAAACCACTATCAACAAGCTAAAAGAAAGTCATGTTCTCAAGTCAGGTTCAGTGCAGACATTGTTAACAAAACTATTGCAATTAGTAACGGGTTAAACTTCAGAAAATCTTTCAATTGTAAGTGTGCACGTACAGTGCACGCCATGTGATGGCGTAAGTGCTTCCTTTTTTCCGGAGCAAGTGCTTATGATGTCAAGGAAAGTATACACGACCAAGTTAGGCCTGATGTATTTATGGTTTCATAGAGATATGCCCATACACTTATTTTCGTCATTAAACACATCACAACTACACAAGGTAGCAATGGAAATTATAGGAAGAAGTTGATGCATTTCTAAATTTGATGTTTAACAAAAAAATCAAACATTCTTAAGCCAACCAGCTATGAACAAAAAATGGTTCCGAGACAAATTAACAAAATTTTGCCTCTCCACCGAAAACAGAAGTGTAAAATTATGGCGCGAAATAAGATGGTGCAACCAACAAACTGGTACTGACAGGTGACTGCTATGTACAAAGGCATGGATCACAATTCACATCTCCATAATAGCATTTTGGCACATCGTTGACTTTTTTATTTACTACTAATTCTCATGTACAATATTTGCCTTCTCAAATATGAACTTCCATTCCTTGTACTTCTGTGATTCCTCATAGTCCCTCTTGCACTTCCACATGAGCACCTCACGGCAACGAAGGTATTGGATATTGGCGACCATGTGAAGCCCCCTCATGAGCTGGATGTTCTCCTTCACCCCAGTAGCGACATTCATGGCATGAGGGACATCCAAAAGATCAAAGGAGATAGTATTAGTATTTATCCTCCAGACACAATGAAAATTGAGATGTAAGTAACAAGTTCTTCATCTGACAGCTCATAGCATATCGAGTTATCGTTAGGTCGTGTGACAGCCTCAAACATGCTGGCATATACCACAATAACTCTGATATGCCAGTACCTTCAAATTCATTGAAACAAATGCTAAAATCAACTACAGAAACATAAATGCATGGTTACTATAATTTTTCTATAGAAAATGACTGCAGTCCATGCTACGACGAAGATGCTTGATGGTGCAATGATCTTAAGAGATGATCTGATACTGAATCACTTTAAACAATGATTCATAGAGCAACCTTTTGTTTTGTTGAGTTGGCACACAATCATATCATGCTTCTGCATTGTACCTTCTACATAAATTGTAGCCAACCAAAGGTTATGCCAGAATCTGTATCACATTTATAATAATTCTAGAAAACGAACCCTTCTCATTATGTACAACTTGTAACTGAAGTACAGAGTCCAATTCCCGCATCACTCACCATAAATATAGTCTTTATTTTTTATGTAACTGAAATACTCTTAACTTACCTTTACTGCCTTCACCATGATTTGGGCATTTGCGAAAACCAGTTTCCTACCTGAATCGTTTGACCAAACGCTGCTCTCATTTCTTCATCCATATTACCCTGCAGTGAAGCAAATCGCCTTGGACGCTTTCGATGTATCAGAAAATAAGAATGCCATAGCAATTAGTAATCAACAGTCATGCTACTGAAAACTACACTTTGTCATGCACGCAACTGAACACAACAAAAAGGTCCATATATAGAACAAATAATCAGCGCCTCTACCTCAAGCACAGCAGAACTGAAATGTTAAAAACTGCACACAACCAAAATGATAAAATTAAACCAATGTGATCGGAATCCAGTATGGGCTTTCAAAGTTGGCAACGAAGTCTCATAATGTACTTGGGTTTAACGAACACAACTAACCAGTGCCAAGCTACATGATAAACACGACGTGTAAGAAAAATTGCCACTTCAGATGTGAGAGCAAATTAATATTCCAGACAAGTATTGCAATTTTTCAAGTTACATCGTCAGCTAAAATAATAAAATGTGATAAGTGCTGCAACTTTTTCATCTGAAGATCAGTGAGCAACATTTCAAAATTAAGATCAGTGACGACAGAGAATATTCATATGCTCCAAATTAATATGGCTTTTGTTCCTACAGACCTAAAGTACAAGCCATGCTACTATCTTCCTCTAGACAAGCATCATTTCTGAACCTTTAGTGACATGAAAAGTTTGACAGAAAGCTTAATAAATGGAATTTCATTGTACCTATTTTTTTATAACTTGACAAAACTCAACGGATAGGGATCATAGAACTGCAGTCCAATTATACCGAACATACATCCGTATAACCATTTATTTCATTGACTAAAAATCTGCAAAAAAATTCAGCAAAACATGCATTCTTGCTCATGCAACTTAGGTGTGTGCTAGGTGTGCGTGGCGTCGGTGCTCTGGAGGAGGAGGCGGCGTCTTTGCTTTTCTTGCTGGAGCTCCTTCCTCCTCTCGGCGCTGGTCCTCCTAATGGCGCTGGGGGGCTCCTGGCTGTAGATTCCTGTCGGCCCGGTGGGACGACGAGGCTAGGTGGCCAGGTCTTGGTTGCCGTGGCGGCGGTGGTGACCAAGGCAGTGGATTTTGTGCCGGGGCTCCTTCCCCGCTTCGCTGGCGTCTGCTCCGGCGACGGCGACGAGCTCTGCGGCTTGATGTACAGGAGTGGCTCCAGATCTGTTTCTCTTTGGCTTGCCGGCGAGGGCGGGCTCTTCTCTCTGGTGGTGCTCCGGCTTGGCGCTTCTCCGACGTGCTGGTTCGCGAGGACTGAAGTTGTCGACTTCCCGTCCGTGATGTTCCCGTCCGCAGATACAAAGATCACGCCGGCTCCAGGTGGGAGCGGCGGCAGCGGTGCGGCGGCGCGCCGTCAGCTCGCGTGGGTGGATGTGTTGTGCCGGCTCCCCAAGGACCCGGGTGTAATTTCAGTTATTTGCAGGGTGCTTTGTACCACTGGAGGTCCTTATGAATAGATCTGGGGTGGTTTTCGCAAAAAAAAACTTAGTATGGCAACCATATATAGAGTTAATTGCTTAAAATATTTATAGAACCTTATTCGATGAATACTGACAGCTTGAGCCAATTAAATCACATATGACAATACAAAATACGATGAAATCGATCTGTATGTAACCTCTCAATGAGTGAAGGTAAAAGCAAGAACAAAGTGATTTCAGGCAACCAATGAGAACATATGCCCTTGAAATAAAGTCGCTGAACTGTTACGTCGAGCGGAAAAAGGCCCATCTTTTATGATTAAAATCCCCCACCTAGAGCTCCTTTGGTAACTTCTGAATCAGGTAACCTTTACAACAAGTCAACAACTAAGTCAGAATAAGAAAACTGTAAAAGAGACGCATCAATGAGTACCTCGCTGCGTCAATCACTTGTTTTTGGGAATATTACCACAAACATCATGTGCTCACAGTATACACAGTACAGAGCAGACACTGAGAGCAGTTCGAGAATCAATAATGAAGAATAAGAAGCATGATTAAAAAAACTGTTCAGTAAGCTCTTGCGACAAATTTCTACAATAGCTGATTCACAATCCTGCATATTCCTCCTCCACACTCTGCTAGAATCATGATCAGGGAGAGAGAAATAATATAAATTCGAAGCATACAAAACACAACACCAAACCAGTGCTTCGAATCTGTAAGCTAGCCCCAAAGTACCCCAAGTAGTGCAATTGGTGCACCCCAAGTGTTGATTACAGTGTTAACATCCAGCTCTATTTGCATGCAAATAATCACAACATGGATGAATAAATATAGCGCAGTGGACGCGGGTTCGCGTGGCGGAGGCCTCAGCGGAAGCCGGTTCGTGTGGCAACGGCAGGCTCGCATGGCAGCAGCCTCAACGGAGGCGGGCTCGTGAGGCGACGGCGGGCAGGCTCCCATGGCGGCGGCGGGCTCACGTGCAGGTGTAGGGCGGCCGCGATGTTGCAGGGAATCGGCGTGCACGAGGACAATCAGATCTCGAATAGGGGAGAGGACAGGATGATCGTGGAGGAGGTGACGGAGGAAGGGCCTGCGGACGTGGTGATTTTCAGCCTGGTGGAGCATGGTCAGCCTAGGTAAATTGCTAAGCGTACCCCAGATCACGATTAAATTAATTATATGGCTGTTAGATTGAGTCGTCTGGGCTTAATCCTGTGGTGGTAATGTGTCCACAGACGTTTGGTTGGGTGCGCGTAGAAAAGATAATGTTTGATTGTTTATTAGTAGTAGAGATGATGATAACTCCAAAAGCATAGTTGACTGTTTCGACGATGTGCACAATTTTTGTGTAGACCACTTTTTCATCTGAGGCAATCTAGATGATCTTTTCAGCCCATCTTCAACTCCTGGTCGGATTGGCCCTGACAGTTGCTGGCAGCTTTTCACGCCGGCAAGTTTTTCATGCCTCCAGCAAACTTTTCACGTCGGCAACCTTTTCATGCCGGCAAGCTTTCCATGTCGGCAACCTTTTCATGCCGGCAAGCTTTTCAAACTGGCACGCCCTTCACTCAAACCGGCAAGCCTTTCACTCAAACCGGAAGCTTTTCTCTTGGCCGGCAAGCCCTTCAAAACCGGCAAGCACTCAAAACCGACAAGCATCCAAAACCGGCAAAGGCCAAATAGCTCGTGCGACCCATCAGACACCACCTAGGTGGGTGTCTGGTCCCTCGCGTCACTTTTTCACTCAAGCTTGATACAAAAAGGCACCCCAATATAATATTTCAAAAAGGCTCAAGCATCTAAGCTTGGGGATGCCCCGGTAGGCATCCCACCTTTCTTCATCAAGAATTATCGGTTAGTATCGGTTGAATCTAAGTTTTTGCTTCTTCACACGATATGTGCTATCCTTGCAATGTCACTTTATTTTGTTCTGCTTGCTGTTTGAATAAAGTACTTAAGATATGAAATTCTTTTATGAGAGAGAGTCTTCACATAGTTACATAATTATTCGACTACTCATTTATCTTCACTTATATCTTTTGGAGTAGTATGTCATTTGCTCTAGTACTTCACTTATATCTTTTTAGAGCACGACGGTAGTTTTATTTTGAAGAAATTGTTGAACTGTCATGCTTCACTTATATTATTTTGAGAGTCTTTAAACAGCATGATAATTTGCTTTGGTTATGAATTTAGTCCTAATATGATGGGCATCCAAGAGGGATATAATAAAAACTTTCATATAAAGTGCATTGAATACTATGAGAAGTTTGATTCCTTATGATTGTTTTGAGATATGAGGATGGTGATATTAGAGTCATGCTAGTGAGCAATTGTGGATTGTAGAAATACTTGTGCTAAATTTTGTGATTCCCGTAGCATGCACGTATGGTGAACCGTTACGTGATGAAGTCGGAGCATGAATTATTTATTGATTGTCTTCCTTATGTGTGGCGGTCGGGGACGAGCGATGGTCTTTTCCTACCAATCTATCCCCCTAGGAGCATGCGCGTAATACTTCGTTTCGATAACTAATAGATTTTTGCAATAAGTATGTGAGTTCTTTATGACTAATGTTGAGTCCATGGATTATACGCACTCTCACCCTTCCACCATTGCTAGCCTCTCTAGTACCGCGCAACTTTCGTCGGTACCATACACCCAACATTTACCTTCCTCAAAACAGCCACCATACCTACCTATTATGGCATTTCCATAGCCATTCTGAGATATATTGCCATGCAACTTTCGACCGTTCCGTTTATTATGACACGCTTCATCATTGTCATATTGCTTTGCATGATCATGTAGTTGACATCGTATTTGTGGCAAAGCCACCGTTCATAATTCTTTCATACATGTCACTCTTGATTCATTGCACATCCCGGTACACCGCCGGAGGCATTCACATAGAGTCATATTTTGTTCTAAGAATCGAGTTGTAATTCTTGAGTTGTAAGTAAATAAAAGTGTGATGATCATCATTATTAGAGCATTGTCCCAGTGAGGAAAGGATGATGGAGACTATGATTCCCTCACAAGTCGGGATGAGAGTCCGGACAAAAAAAAAGAGAGAGCCCAAAAAAAAAAGAATGAGAGAAAAAGAGAGAAGGGGCAATGCTACTATCCTTTTACCACACTTGTGCTTCAAAGTAGCACCATGATCTTCATGATAGAGAGTCTTCTATGTTGTCACTTTCATATACTAGTGGGAATTTTTCATTATAGAACTTGGCTTGTATATTCCAATGATGGGCTTCCTCAAATTGCCCTAGGTCTTCGTGAGCAAGCGAGTTGGATGCACATCCACTTAGTTTTCTTTGAGCTTTCATAAACTTATAGCTCTAGTGCATCCATTGCATGGCAATCCCTACTCACTCACATTGATATCTATTGATGGGCAGCTCCATAGCCCATTGATACGCCTAGTTGATGTGAGACTATCTCCTTCTTTTTATCTTCTCCACAACCACCATATTCTATTCCACCTATAGTGCTATGTCCATGGCTCACGCTCATGTATTGCGTGGAAGTTGAAAAAGTTTGAGAACATCAAAAGTATGAAACAATTGCTTGGCTTGTCATCGGGGTTGTGCATGATTTGAATATTTTGTGTGATGAAGATGGAGCATAGCCAGACTATATGATTTTGTAGGGATAACTTTCTTTAGCCATGTTATTTTGAGAAGACATAATTGTCTTGTTAGTATGCTTGAAGTATTATTGTTTTTATGTCAATATTAAACTTTTGTTTTGAATCTTATGGATCTGAACATTCATGCCACAATAAAGAAAAAATTACATGGATAAATATGTTAGGTAGCATTCCACATCAAAAATTCTATTTTTATCATTTACCTAATCGAGGACGAGCAGGAATTAAGCTTGGGGATGCTTGATACGTCTCCAACGTATCTATAATTTTTGATTGTTCCATGCTATTATATTATCTATCTTGGATGTTTTATATGCATTTATATGCTATTTTATATGATTTTTGGGACTAACCTATTAACCTAGAGCCCAATGCCAGTTTCTGTTTTTTTCCTTGTTTTTGAGTTTCGCAGAAAAGGAATATCAAACGGAGTCCAATTGAGCTGAAAATTTACGACGATTGTTTTTGGACCAAAAGAAGCCCACCGAGTATCGGAGATGCACCAGAAGAGTCCCGAGGCCACCACAAGGGTGGAGGGCGCCCCCACCCCCCTAGGGCGCGCCCTCCGACCTTGTGGGCCCCTCGTGGACTCCCCTGACTTGTTCTCGACGCCAACACCTCTTATATATCCCCAAACCTCCAGAACAAAACCTAGATTGGGAGTTCCGCCGCCGCAAGCCTCTGTAGCCACCAAAAATCAATTGGGACCCTGTTCCGGCACCATGCCGGAGGGGAAAACCATCACCGGTGGCCATCTTCATCATCCCGGCGCTCTCCATGACGAGGAGGGAGTAGTTCACCCTCGGGGCTGAGGGTATGTAACAGTAGCTATGTGTTTGATCTCTCTCTCTCGTGTTCTTGATTTGGCACGATCTTGATGTACCGCAAGCTTTGCTATTATAGTTGGATCTTATGATGTTTCTCCCCCTCTACCTTCTTGTAATGAATTGAGTTTTCCCTTTGATGTTATCTTATCGGATTGAGTCTTTAAGGATTTGAGAACACTTGATGTATGTCTTGCATGTGCTTATCTGTGGTGACAATGGGATATTCATGTGATCTACTTGATGTATGTTTTGGTGATCAACTTGCGGGTTCTGTGACCTTGTGAACTTATGCATAGGGGTTGGCACACATTTTCGTCTTGACTCTCCGGTAGAAACTTTGGGGCACTCTTTGAAGTTCTTTGTGTTGGTTTGAATAGATGGATCTGAGATTGTATGATGCATATCGTATAATCAAACCTGCGGATACTTGTGGTGACATTGGAGTATCTAGGTTACATTAGGGTTTTGGTTGATGTGTATCTTAAGGTGTTATTTTAGTACGAACTCTAGGGCTGTTTGTGACACTTATAGGAATAGCCCAATAGATCGATCAGAAAGAATAACTTTGAGGTGGTTTCGTACCCTACAATAATCTCTTCATTTATTCTCCGCTATTAGTGACTTTGGAGTGACTCTTTGTTGCACGTTGAGGGATTGTTATATGATCTAATTATGTTATCATTGTTGAGAGAACTTGCACTAGTGAAAGTATGAACCCTAGGCCTTGTTTCGAAGCATTGCAATACCGTTTTCGCTCACTTTTGTTACTAGTTACCTTGCTGTTTTTATATTTTCAGATTACAAAAACCTATATCTACTATCCATATTGCACTTGTATCACCATCACTTCGCCGAACTAGTGCACCTATACAATTTACCATTGTATTGGGTGTGTTGGGGACACAAGAGACTCTTTGTTATTTGGTTGCATGGTTGTTTGAGAGAGACCATCTTCATCCTACGCCTCCTACGGATTGATAAACCTTAGGTCATCCACTTGAGGGAAATTTGCTACTGTCCTACAAAACGCTGCACTTGGAGGCCCAACAACGTCTACAAGGATAAAGTTGCGTAGTAGACATCAGAACCCAGATTCCACTCTTGAAAGTTGCTCCCGGGTGAGAACCTTTGACCTCTTTGTTTTTTAACACTTTACAAACTGTCATATTAACATCTTCATATGTCTTACTTTCAGTGGCCAAGCCAAACCCAGCAAGAAGTTGAGGATGAACAAACCGGCCGAAGACCCCAAGGTCACTGAGCAAACCATATCTGAAGCTTCTCATCATACTCCGGACGTTACTACCGATGACCCACCACCAGAGACTCTCAATGTCACAGTGGATCTAATGGGTGTTGATCCGCCCAGTGCTAAGCCGCCAAGTCCCGCCAAGCCTGCTGAAGAAAAGGCTGAAGATGTTGTAGTCACTGGGACTGGCTATACTGAGCCAAGCAACCCCACGGTCTTGTCAAAGCACGGCGCCAAAGAAGAATTTTCAGCTGCTGACAAAGGCAAATGGAAATTGGACTTGTAAAGCTATGCCAGCTTCAACGCTAGTGAGATTCATGCGGGCTACTTAAGCCGCCTTCATTCCGGCCGTGACATGGAAGCCGGCTTGGTTAATCTGATGAAGGAGCGCTTTGAGGTAAACACTGAAATCCTTCTCATATGAATATATGTCAGCCGCCAAGTCTAAAGGATATGAAAGAATTGAAAATGCTGTAGACTTAGATAATATCCTTGATCTTGTAGCTTCTTCATACCAGTTTATCTTCATTAGATTCAAATGAGTAGCCCCCAAGGGCCGGTTTAAACTGAATAGTTAAGCCGGGACTTAAGACCATATTGTAAGAAATCCGAATATGTAGCCCCCATGGGCCGGCTCAATTTTTTTTTTAAAATTGAACCGGGCCAGTATTCTTATGCAAAAATGATCCACATTAGCCCCCAAGTGCCAAGTAGAGTACTTGTAATGTGCTTGGGACTTCAAATAAATATCATAATTCCTAAGTACTGCTTGATTATCTTTGCAGGTTGAATTAAGTATGAAGGAGTCTCAGGTGGTCGATCTACGGCAGAACATCAAATTGCAACAATCTGAAACGTCAAAGGACAAATCCGAACTGAAAACCGCCTTGGAGGTATCAGAAAAATTGAAGACGGACTTCAACACGCAGAGAGCCGGCTGGGAGACCGAGAAAGCGGCTCTATTGAAGACAGCTGAAGACGCTGAAGCTGCTCTTAAGCCAGTGACTGAAGAGTTATCCGATTTAAAGCAACACGTAAATCAGATGACAGCCGCCATCTTTGGTAAGTGACATTACATCACACTCTTACACCAGTAATTTACTTTGACCCGCCTGGTGACTTATCATATGTTTGCACACGCAGGCCCTAGAAGCTCCAATCTTGGACAAGACATGTTAGTGAAGCTGAAGGCGGTTTACACTTTGGTGGAACAGCTGTACACAGGCACTCAGCGAGCCATAGTGGCCATCTCGCACAGTAAACAACCACCTTCACTCATCAGGGAGGTGCTGGATAAACTATCTCTCATGCCCAAGAGAATTGAAGAGATCAAGCGATCATCAGCCTGAGCCAGTGCCATCCCTGCTTTAAGCCGGGCCAAGGCATGGCAAGCGGAGTTAGACCCAGAGGAGCTGGCCACTGGCTGCACGAGCCTCAAAGAAGATGGGTCTCCCTTTGATGCCAGTCATTTTACCAAATGTGTAAAAGAGATGCGCCCTCTGGCAAGCAAATTGGCTGAAGAAACGGATCTGTCCAAGTATCAGGCGGCTTACATGATGGAGAACTCCAAAGTGAAAGCGCCGGCTTATGACATTGTGGATCTTATTCCTCCAATACGTAAGCATACTTTTGCTCCTGACATCGATCCATCCACCCTTATAGATGACGAGGCTGTGTTCCAATCTTTAACCGGCATCGACTGGACATCATCTGACTTCCAGACGATGGAGGAAGAAGAAGAAGAACCGGCACAGGATAACCCGGAAGCTTCAACTCATTAGGACTAAAACAGCTGATCCAAGGGGCGGCTCTCAGACCACGGCGTGGCGCTTCTTTTTGAAAAAAATCTTAATCATTTAGGCTTTGGAAAGCCTTGTAATAGGCTAGTTGAAATAATGATCTGCCATGCCATCGTGCATGTCTTATCCTTTAAATGTTTAAACCGTCGTGCTTGATTGTTATCACTCGCCACTTGTGCGCATAATATTATCAGTTGTGTGGATCAGATCAAGCAGCATCATTCTTCCTGTATACAAGGAAACATCATATACCCCGGCGGTTTACGCTAGGGCGGGTCACAAATATCTTTTGAAAGAAACCTGATATAATGGTCTTTGATAAAAAAGACTAAAAGGCTATTTAAGCTGGAAATATACCGGCGACTTAAAGTCGAAGGCTGGGTGGGTTAGAAAAAACCCTAAATATCTTATTCAAATATGAAAAGTCATACCTGTAGGTAGATATCATAATGACGCTGTAGTGATTGTAATCCAGCATGGGTATTAACCCGTAAATATGAAAAATCATCACTTGATTTTACTCAAGGCAAATCATCCTGGCGACTTAAAGTCTGCTTATCAGGGCGGGTTATTAACCCAATATGCTCAAATATGAGTCATAGAATCAAGGCTACATGGCCTGAATTGTGAAAACCATATATTAATATGGAAGAAGGATATGAAACCAAAATTGCCAGAAAGAATAGCAAACCAGAAAAAACAAGGCTTTCATAGGCCGCCAAGCCTAAAACTTCAAGTGCTTTCATGGGCCGCACAACCATCGAGTTATTTTCCAGAACACCTGTAAGCCGGCTCTCACATGACAAACCGTCAGTTTAACTTTAACAAGTTCAGGGTCTTATTTAAAAGATTGACTATTAAGAACACGGTGGGTCATTCCAGGATTACCTGCGCGGAGTAATAATGACATACAGGCCGGTTAACCCAAAATTTGGTGTTTACACCTGGCATGTAAGCCGGTCAAGAGGGTAATCATGGCTCTACTCATTGAGTAGGTAGCCCCCAAGTGACCAATGAGACAGCATGTAAGCTGGATAAAGAGGGTAATCAAGGCTCTGCTCATTGAGCAGGTAGCCCCCAAGTGACCAATGAGACGACATGTAAGCCGGATCAAGAGGGTAATCAAGGCTCTGCTCATTGAGCATGTCGCCCCCAATTGACCTTATGAACAAATAATAAAGGCTCAGACACTTTGTAATGGAAACGACAGAGGCCCTGAATTATCAGGGATGTCAGCTTTATTATAATGATCATAATATGTACACTGAAGAAACTATGTACAGCACAAGAGCCGGTGGCTCAGGTGTAATAAGGTCGAAGATGAGCAATATTCCAAGGCCGGCGTGTCTCCTCGTCGGATGTGCGTGAGTCCTTGTGGCCTCGAATATCAATGAGGTAATATGACCCATTGTTCAAGTTCTTGCTGACCACAAAAGGTCCTTCCCAAGGTGGTGACAACTTGTGCATATCTGTTTGATCTTGGATGAGCTGGAGCACCAAGTCACCTTATTGAAAGGTCCGGGTTTTAACCCATTGGCTATGATAGCGACGCAGATCTTGCTGGTATATCGCCGAACGAGCCGCCGCAAGGTCACGCTCCTCATCCAACATATCAAGAGCATCCTGACGTGCCTTTTCATTGTCAGCTTCAACATAAGCTGTCACCCGGGGCGAGTCATGACGGATATCGCTTGGAAGAACCGCCTCTGCCCCGTAGACCATGAAGAAGGGCGTGTTGCCTGTGGACCTGTTGGGGGTGGTATTAATACTCCAAAGTACTGAGGGTAATTCCTCAACCCAACAACCCGACGTTCTCTGCAAAGGGACCATAAGCCGGGGTTTTATCCCTCTCAAGATTTCTTGATTGGCCCTTTCAGCTTGACCATTGGACTGGGGGTGATCCACTGATGAGACATCAAGACGAATATGCTCTCGTTGACAGAACTCTTTCATATCACCCTTAGAAAGATTAGTGCCATTATCAGTTATGATACTGTGAGGGTAGCCAAAACGTAAGATCACTTTCTTAATGAATTGAACCGCCGTTGCCGCATCACAGTTGCTGACCGGCTCTGTCTCAACCCACTTGGTAAACTTGTCAACCGCCACCAAGAGGTGGGTCTTTTTGTCCTTGGATCTCTTGAAAGGTCCAACCATATCCAGCCCCCAGACTGCAAACGGCCAAGTAATTGGAATCATCCTCAATTCTTGAGTCGACACATGAGCTCGTCTAGAAAATTTCTGACAGCCGTCACACTTGCTAACCAGATCTTCTGCATCAGCATGAGCCATCAACCAATAAAACCCATGACGAAAAGCTTTAGCCACAAGAGATTTAGAGCCGGCGTGATGGCCACAATCTCCTTCATGAATCTCCCTTAGAATCTCACGGCCCTCTTCAGGAGAAACACAGCGCTGGAACACACACCTGTGACACTGCATCGGTGTAACTCGCCATTGACAATAGTCATCGACTTAGACCGACGGGTTATTTGCCTGGACAAAGTTTCATCCTCACGTAACTCTCCCCGGGTCATATAAGCCAAATAAGGAACTGTCCAATCAGGAATAGCATGAAGAGCCGCCACCAACTGTGCCTCCGGGTCAGGGATTGCAAGATCCTCCTCTGTTGGTAGCTTGACTAAAGGGTTATTTAATATATCAAGAAAAACATTTGGTGGTACCGGCTTACACTGAGACCCCAACCGGCTTAAAGCATCGGCCGCCTCATTCTTTCCGCGATCAACATGTTCCACTTGATAACCTTTGAAATGACCAGCAATACTGTCAACCGCCCGGCGATAAGCCGCCATGAGCGGGTCCTTAGAATCCCAAGTTCCTAAGACTTGCTGAGCCACCAAATCTGAGTCGCCGAAGCACCTGACCCGGCTTAGGTTCATCTCTTTGGCCATCCAAAGACCATGGAGCAAGGCCTCATACTCAGCTGCATTATTAGTACAAGGAAACATCAGCCTTAAAACATAGCAAAATTTGTCACCTCATGGGGAAGTCAAAATAACTCCAGCCTCCGAGCCTTCCAACTGCCTGGACCCATCAAAATGAATAGTCCAATACGTATTATCAGGCTTCTCCTCAGGCATCTGCAACTCTGTCCAGTCATTGATGAAGTCCACAAGAGCCTGAGACTTGATAGCTGTCCTAGGCATATATTTCAAACCATGGGGTCCAAGCTCAATGGCCCACTTGGCCACTCGACCTGTGGCTTCTCTGTTTTGAATAATATCCCCTAAGGGGGCAGAACTGACCATAGTAATGGGATGACCAAAGAAATAATGCTTCAACGTGCGACTGGCCATGAACACCCCATAGACTAACTTCTGCCAGTGTGGGTATCAATGTTTAGACTCAATTAAGACCTCACTGACATAATAATCCGGCCATTGAACCGGATATTCCTTGCCTGTTTCCTTCCTTTCCACTACAACCGCCATGCTGACGGCTCTTCTGTTAGCAGCCACATATAAAAGCAGGGGCTCCTTCTCAACAGGCGCTGCAAGAACCGGTGGCTCAGCTAATTGTTTTTTAAGTGCCTCGAACGCCTCACTAGCAGCATCTCTCCATACAAAGTGATCCGTTTTCTTCATCATCTGGTACAGAGGAATAGCCTTCTCTCCCATGCGGCTTATAAACCGGCTCAAAGCCGCAATACGACCCGCCAAACGCTGGACATCATTGATGCACGCCGGCTTAGCCAGTGAAGTAATAGCCTTGATTTTCTTCGGGTTAGCCTCAATACCTCTCTCAGAGACCAGAAAACCCAAAAGCTTGCCCGCAGGCACACCAAAAACACATTTGGCCGGGTTAAGCATCATCTTGTAGACTCGGAGATTATCAAAGGTCTCCTTCAAATCATCTAGCAAGGTCTCCTTCTTTCTGGACTTCACAACAATATCATCCACATAAGCATGAACATTGCGTCCTATCTGGCTGTGAAGACAATTCTGAACACAACGCTGATAAGTTGCCTGGGCACTCTTGAGCCCAAAAGGCATAGACACATAGCAGAAAGCTCCAAAGGGCGTGATGAAAGATGTTTTCTCCTGGTCCTTAACTGCCATCTTGATCTGATGATAACCAGAATAAGCATCTAAGAAGCTCAAACGCTCACAACCCGCCGTAGCATCAATGATCTGATTGATACGGGGAAGAGCAAAAGGATCAGCTGGGCAAGCTTTGTTAAGGTATGTGTAATCCACACACATACGCCAAGTGCCATTTTTCTTAAGTACTAGCACCGGATTAGCCAACCACTCAGGATGAAAAACTTCAACAATGAACCCGGCTGCCAAGAGCCGGGCCACCTCTTCTCCAATAGCCTTGCACCTTTCCTCATTAAAACGACGAAGGAATTGCTTCACCGGCTTAAACTTAGGATCAATATTGAGAGTGTGCTTAGCGAGTTCCCTCGGTACACCTGGCATGTCTGAAGGCTTCCATGCAAAGATGTCCCGGTTCTCACGGATGAACTCGATGAGCGCGCTTTCCTATTTCGGATCCATATTGGCACTGATAGTGAACTACTGAGATGAGTCGCCAGGGACAAAATCAACCTGCTTGGTATCATCCGCCGATTTAAACTTCAACAAAGGGTCATGCTCTGTGGTTGGCTTCTTCAATGGAGTCATATCAGCCGGATCAATGTTGTCTTTATAAAACTTAAGCTCTTCCATAGCACAAGCAGACTCAGCATAAGCAGCATCACCTTCTTCACATTCCAAGGCTATCTTCCTGTCACCATGTACCGTGATGGTGCCCTTGCGACCCGGCATCTTAAGCTGCAAATACACATAACAAGGCCGCGCCATAAACTTGGCGTAAGCCGGCCGTCCAAACAGAGCATGATAGGGGCTCTTGATTTTAACCACTTCAAAATTCAATGTCTCAGCCTTGTAATCATGTTCATTGCCAAAAGCCACTTCCAAGGCTATCTTACCCACTGGATAAGCCGACTTACCGGGCACCACCCCATGAAAAACTGTAGAGGACGGCTTAAGATCTTTGTTAGTCAGATTCATCCGACAAAAAGTATCATAATAAAGGATATTGATACTGCTGCCTCCGTCCATAAGCACCTTAGTGAACTTGTAACCTCCAACCTGAGGAGCTACCACCAAAGCCAGCTGACCCGGATTGTCAATCCGGGGCGGATGATCCTCACGGCTCCATACAATTGGCTGCTCAGACCATCGTAAGTATCGAGGGACCGCCGGCTCAACCGCGCTCACCGCTCGTTTATGAACCTTCTGATCTCGCTTGCGCAGGCTTGTGGTGGAAACATGATATTGGCCACTATTCAGCTGCTTTGGATTACTCTGATACCCTGACTGTTGTTGCTGATTCCACTGATTGGGTTACTGGTTATAATTGCCCTGATTGCCCTGGCCTTGAAATCCAGAATTTGAACCGCCACCTCCAAAGCTGGGCCCGTGTGAGCCGGATCCTTCCCACACGACCCAGAAACCGTCGGGGATAGGCGAGCGGCTACTAACGATCGCCATAGAATAAACGTATGAGAAGCCACCCCACTCGTACATGTTACATCTCGACATTATGTTTCTGATTCGAGAGACATCCCAAACGATTACGCCACTATAGTCATGTGAAAAAGGTGGACATCAATATTTAATCTACCGATATGTTTGCGATAGGTACGTTATCGCACACAGTTCAAGAATGTAAAATGTGTGCGGTGCCTCTACTAACGCCAACTTGTCCATTTTCATAACTGTGTGCGATAGGTATTCCTATCACACATGCACACTGGTTTGAAACGTTTGCCGTATTACCATGAATCGCACACGCATATGAGACGAAACCGTGTGTGCGTCTGTCGGGCATCGCAAACGTTTCACGTCAAAGAACCGTCTATTCTCTATTTTTCATCGCACACGCTGTTTTCTTACTAACCGTGTGCACATTATTTTATTTGCTCCTGTATAATTTTATTTTCCCCTGTAATTTATTATTCGAATTGGAAAGTTTGAAATATGAAACATGGAATTCAAATTCTCAGCACAATGGTTCAACAACGAATCCATAAATAAAACTGTCCGTACAATATGTTCAGTAATTACAAGATTAGACAACAATTAACTATCATGAGCCACAATATTTAGAGGCAGTAAAGGTGAAGAGACAAGTGTAAATCATTTTGGCTGCCGATGGTGTTGAAGAAGCGGAATGCCCATAATGTGCCCTCCTGCATGCCATAGGCACGAACAACTTTTGTCAAACCCCTTGTGACGATCGCCCGCCCATCCTTCACCGCCTTCAGGAAAACTTCTAGAGCATTATCATGGTAGCATGAATTATATACTTTAACCTTAGTTGCCTCCACTCCGGTCATGTAGTTTGCAAGGTAATCATCAGTAAATAGCTTCGAAAACCACTAAAAAGAGAAAAAAATTAGATACTGAGGTCTAATAGAGTAACTTGTTGTGGGCAGGGGGAAAAGGCAACACATTACTTACCATCCTAAAATTTGCTGTTGTCTTGGACAAAGTGTAAATAAAGAGCTTAATTCCCATCACCCATTTCTTTTGCCTAACAATCTTTCCTAGTTTCCTCACTTGACGCTTGTTCATGAATATCTCATTGCCCCACACGCAAAAGGGATCGAAGCATGGATCAGTACCGCTCATATATGTACCTACAAGCAACCAGTAAATGTTAGAAGCTAAACTGAGATTGCACAAATAATGTAAAATACAACTACCTACGTTCCTAAGTACAAGTATTTTTAGATATTTCAATATGAACTACATACAGATGTATATAGAATTATAGATATAGTTTAGACTAGAATCTAGATTCAGTCATTTTGCTCTGTATGTAGTCTATATTGGAATCTCTAAAAATACTTATATTTAGGAACAGATGGTGTATAAGACATGGGATGCAGCTAACCTCGACGGCAAACAACATCGCCCATTGTAGCCTTGTGTAAGTACATGGAAAGCCAATGTTAACTACAACAGGGTTAACATCCACCAAAAATAGCAAATGGTAATAAAACGGCAGCATCTGTAGTGATATCTTCATTGCGAAAGAGTAGCATGGTAGCAAAGGGACGGATTAAAAAATGGATAGAACTGTTTACTGCAACAGACAACCTAGTATAGCCATTGAAACTGGTACTAATAGAAATGAAATTTCGGAGCTAAACATCGCAAGGCAGGTGCTACTAGAGCAGAGAATGGCCCTGTTGTCTATTAAAAGGTACGGAAAATAGATAAGACGGGCTAGGCGTGTTTACTACAACATGCTTAATACATGAACCGTACAAGACATGGCCATTGCAACTAGTATTGGTAAGATTCAACTGGTGAGTTCATACTTGGTAAGTCCTGATGGGTAGTGACTGGGGCACTTCATATGGACAAGAGCCCGCCCCAAGTTGGCCGCAGCGGAGGCAAGGTGTTCATCCGGGTCGAAGAGTGGATCAGTGCCGCTGACACGTGTACCTACAAGAAGCAAGTAAATGTTAGAAGCCAAACTGCAATTGCACAAATGATGTAAAATACTGTAAGACATGGGATGCAGCTAACCTCGATGGCAAACAACAACATCGCCTGTTATGGCCCTGCGTAAGTACATGGAAAGACATGCTAAGTACAACAGGGTTAGCATCCACTAGAAATAGCAAATGGGCAGCATCTCTAGTATATCTTCATTGCGGAGAGTAGCACGGTAGCAAAGGGACAGATTAAAAAATGGATACAACTATTAATTGCAACAGGCTTAACAGCATCCTAAGTCATGTTTTGTAAGTTTGTAGCGATTGAAATATAACTGTTTAAAAATGGATACAACTGTTAATTGCAACATGCTTAATAGCCATTGAAACCGGTACTGATAAAAATGCAATTGGCAGAGTTAAATATCGTAAGGCAGGTGCTGCCAGAGCAGAGAATTGCCCAGTTGTCTATACAAAGGTAGGGAAAATAGCTAAAACATGTTAGGCATGTTTACTACAACATGCTTAATACATCGACCGTACAAAACATAGCCATTAATTGCAACTGGTATTGGTAAGATTGAACTGGCGAGTTCATACTTGGTAAGTCTTGAGAGGTAGCTGCTAGGGCACTTCATCTAGGCCAGAGCTCACCCAAAGTCAGCGGCGGGGGAGGCGAGCTGTTCCTCCAGGTCGAAGCGTGGATCAGTGCCACTGACATGTGTACCTACAGGCAACCAGTAAATATTAGAAGTTAAATTGCAATTGCACAAATGATGTGAAATACTGTAAGACATGGGATGCAGCTAACCTCGACGGCAAACAACAGCATCGGCCGTTATGACCCTGCATAAGTACATGGACAGGCATGTTAAGTATAACAGGGTTAGCATCCACCAAAAATAGCAAATGGGCAGCATCTCTAGTGATATCCTGAGTCATGTATTGTAAGTTTGTTGCTGGTATTGGTGAAATTGAGCTGGACAGTTAATACTTGAACATCACACAGTGTGCAGTACTGAAATAAACAAGGCACGAACATGCTTAATACATCAACCGTACAAAACATAGCCATTGCAAGTGGTATTGGTAAGATTGAGCTGGTCAGATCATACCTGGTAAGTCCTGGGGGGTAGTCGCTGGGGCACTTCATCTGGACCAGAGCCTGCACCAAGTCGGCGGCGACGGAGGCGAGGTGTTCCTCCGGGTCAACACGCACAGCGGCCATCACGCCATCGACCGCCATCTGCCTCTCGACCTCCACGTGATATGTGGTTGGGCTTGCGCGGCGATGCTCTGGAGGTAGGGGCGGTGGGGATTTGGAGGCATTAGGATGTTTCTGTTGGAAATATGCCCTAGAGGCAATAATAAAATGGTTATTATTATATTTCCTTGTTCATGATAATTGTCTGTTATTCATGCTATAATTGTGTTATCCGGAAATCGTAATACATGTGTGAATACATAGACCACAACATGTCCCTAGTAAGCCTCTAGTTGACTAGCTCGTTGATCAATAGATGGTTACGGTTTCCTGACCATGGACATTGGATGTCATTGATAACGGGATCACATCATTAGGAGAATGATGTGATGGACAAGACCCAATCCTAAGCCTAGCACTAGATCGTGTAGTTCGTTTGCTAAAGCTTTTCCAATGTCAAGTAACTTTTCCTTAGACCATGAGATTGTGCAACTCCCGGATACCGTAGGAGTGCTTTGGGTGTACCAAACGTCACAACATAACTGGGTGGCTATAAAGGTGCACTACGGGTATCTCCGAAAGTGTCTGTTGGGTTGGCACGAATCGAGAATGGGATTTGTCACTCCGTGTGACGGAGAGGTACCTCTGGGCCCACTCGGTAGGACATCATCATAATGAGCTCAATGTGATCAAGGAGTTGTTCACAGGATGATGTGTTACGGAAACGAGTAAAGAGACTTGCCGGTAACGAGATTGAACAAGGTATCGGTATACCGACGATCGAATCTCGGGCAAGTATCGTACCGATAGACAAAGGGAATTGCGTACGGGATTGATTGAATCCTCGACATCATGGTTCATCCGATGAGATCATCGAGGAGCATGTGGGAGCCAACATGGGTATCCAGATCCCGCTGTTGGTTATTGACCGGAGAGTCGTCTCGGTCATGTCGGCGTGTCTCCCGAACCCGTAGGGTCTACACACTTAAGGTTCGGTGACGCTAGGGTTGTAGAGATATTAGTATGCGGTAACCCGAAAGTTGTTCGGAGTCCCGGATGAGATCCCGGACGTCACGAGGAGTTCCGGAATGGTCCGGAGGTAAAGAATTGTATATAGGAAGTCCAGTTTCGGCCACCGGGAAGGTTTCGGGGGTAATCGGTATTGTACCGGGACCACCGGAAGGGTCCCGGGGGTCCACCGGGTGGGGCCACCTATCCCGGAGGGCCCCATGGGCTGAAGTGGGAAGGGAACCAGCCCCTGGTGGGCTGGTGCGCCCCCCTATGGGCCTCCCCTGCGCCTAGGGTTGGGAACCCTAGGGGTGGGGGGCGCCTCCACCTGGCTTGGGGGGCAAGCCACCCCCTTGGCCGCCGCCCCTCCCCTCAGATTGGATCTGAGGGGGCCGGCCCCCTTTCCCCTTCCCCCTATAAATAGTGGAGGGGTGGGAGGGAGGACACACCCCAGCCCCTGGCGCCTCCCTCTCCTCCCGTGACACCTCTCCCTCTCGTTGGTGCTTGGTGAAGCCCTGCCGAGATCCCGCTGCTTCCACCACCACGCCGTCGTGCTGCTGGATCCTCATCAACCTCTCCTTCCCCCTTGCTGGATCAAGAAGGAGGAGACGTCTCTCCCAACCGTACGTGTGTTGAACACGGAGGTGCCGTCCGTTCGGCGCTCGGTCATCGGTGATTTGGATCACGACGAGTACGACTCCATCAACCCCGTTCTCTTGAACGCTTCCGCTCGCGATCTACAAAGGTATGTAGATGCACTCCCCTCTCTCTCGTTGCTAGATGACTCCATAGATTGATCTTGGTGATGCGTAGAAAATTTTAAAATTCTGCTACGATCCCCAACAGTTGGCATCATGAGGCTAGGTCTATGCGTAGTATCTTGCACGAGTAGAACACAAAGTAGTTGTGGGCGTCGATTTGTCAATCTTCTTGCCGTTACTAGTCTTATCTTGATTCGGCGGCACTGTGGGATGAAGCGGCCCGGACCGACCTTACACGTACGCTTACGTGAGACAGGTTCCACCGACTGACATGCACTAGTTGCATAAGGTGGCTAGCGGGTGTCTGTCTCTCCCACTTTAGTCGGATCGGATTCGATGAACAGGGTCCTTATGAAGGGTAAATAGAAATTGGCATATCACGTTGTGGTTTTGGCGTAGGTAAGAAACGTTCTTGCTAGAAACCTATAGCAGCCACATAAAACTTGCAACAACAATTAGAGGACGTCTAACTTGTTTTTGCAGCAAGTGCTTTGTGATGTGATATGGCCAAAGGATGTGATGAATGATATATGTGATGTATGAGATGATCATGTTCTTGTAATAGGAATCACGACTTGCATGTCGATGAGTATGACAACCGGCAGGAGCCATAGGAGTTGTCTTAATTTATTATATGACCTGCGTGTCATTGAAATTCGCCATGTAATTACTTTACTTTATTGCTAACCGTTAGCCGTAGTAGTAGAAGTAATAGTTGGCGAGACAACTTCATGAAGACACGATGATGGAGATCATGATGATGGAGATCATGGTGTCATGCCGGTGACGATGATGATCATGGAGCCCCGAAGATGGAGATCAAAAGAAGCGAAGTGATAATGGCCATATCATGTCACTATTTTGATTGCATGTGATGTTTATCATGTTTTTGCATCTTATTTGCTTAAAACGACGGTAGCATATAAGATGATCCCTCACTAAAATTTCAAGAAAGTGTTCCCCCTAACTGTGCACCGTTGCGAAGGTTCGTTGTTTCGAAGCACTACGTGTTGATCGGGTGTGATAGATTCTAACGTTCGAATACAACGGGTGTAAGCCAGATTTACACAGCAATACACTTAGGTTGACTTGACGAGCCTAGCATGTACAGACATGGCCTCGGAACACAAGAGACCGAAAGGTCGGACATGAGTCGTATAGAAGATACGATCAACATAGAGATGTTCACCGTTGATGACTAGTCCGTCTCACGTGATGATCGGACACGGCCTAGTCGATTCGGATCATGTATCACTTAGATGACGAGAGGGATGTCTATCTGAGTGGGAGTTCATTACATAATTTGATTAGATGAACTTAATTTTCATGAACTTAGTCTAAATGTTACATATCTACCTTGTAGATCAAATGGCCAACGCTAATGTTACCCTCAACTTCAACGCGTTCCTAGAGAAAAACAAGCTGAAAGACGATGGTAGCAACTATGCGGACTGGGTCCGTAACTTGAGGATTATCCTCATAGCTGCCAAGAAATCATATGTCCTTGAAGCACCGTTAGGTGGCCCACCTGCTCTCCCAGCACTGCCAGACGATTTGAACGTTTGGCAGACACGCACCGATGATTACTCCTTCGTTCAGTGCGGCATGCTCTTCAGCTTAGAACCGGGGCTCCAAAAGCGTTTTGAGCATCACGGAGCATATGAGATGTTCGAAGAGCTGAAAATGGTTTTCCAAGCTCATGCCCGGATCGAGAGATATGAAGTCTCCGATAAGTTCTACAGCTATAAGATGGAGGAAAATAGTTCTGTCAGCGAGCACATACTCAAAATGTCTGGGTTGCACAGCCGCTTGTCTCAGCTGGGGATTAATCTCCCGGATGACGCGGTCATTGACAGAATCCTCCAGTCGCTTCCACCTAGCTACAAGAGCTTTGTGATGAACTTCAACATGCAGGGGATGGAAAAGACCATTCCTGAGGTATATGCGATGCTGAAGTCAGCGGAGGCAGAGATCAGAAAGGAACATCAAGTGTTGATGGTGAATAAAACCACTAAGTTCAAGAAGGGCAAGGGTAAGAAGAACTTCAAGAAGGACGGCAAGGGAGTTGCCGCGCCCGGTAAGCCAGCTGCCGGGAAGAAGTCAAAGAATGGACCCAAGCCTGAGACTGAGTGCTTTTATTGCAAGGGAACCGGTCATTGGAAGCGGAATTGCCCCAAGTACTTAGCAGATAAGAAGGCCGGCAATACCAAAGGTATATGTGATATACATGTAATTGATGTGTACCTTACCAGCACTCGTAGTAGTTCCTGGGTATTTGATACCGGTGCGGTTGCTCATATTTGTAACTCAAAGCAGGAACTGCGGAATCAGCGTAGACTGGCAAAGGACGAGGTGACGATGCGCGTCGGGAATGGTTCCAAGGTCGATGTGATCGCCGTCGGCATGCTACCTCTGCATCTACCTACGGGATTAGTTTTAAACCTCAATAATTGTTATTTAGTGCCAGCTTTGAGCATGAACATTGTATCTGGATCTCGCTTAATGCGAGATGGCTACTCATTTAAATCTGAGAATAATGGTTGTTCTATTTATATGAGAGATATGTTTTATGGTCATGCCCCGCTGGTGAATGGTTTATTTTTATTGAATCTCGAACGTGATGTTACACATGTTTATAATGTGAATGCCAAGAAATGCAAGGTTGATAACGATAGTCCCACATACTTGTGGCACTGCCGCCTTGGTCATATCGGTGTTAAACGCATGAAGAAACTCCATGCAGATGGACTTTTGGAGTCTCTTGATTATGAATCAGTTGACAGATGCGAACCATGCCTCTTGGGCAAGATGACCAAGACTCCGTTCTCCGGAACAATGGAGCGAGCAACCAACTTATTGGAGATCATACATACTGATGTGTGTGGTCCAATGAGTGTTGAGGCTCGCGGTGGTTATCGTTATGTTCTCACCCTCACCGATGATTTGAGTAGATATGGGTATGTCTACTTGATGAAGCACAAGTCTGAGACCTTTGAAAAGTTCAAGGAATTTCAGAATGAGGTTGAGAATCAACGTGACAAGAAAATAAAGTTCTTACGATCAGATCGTGGAGGAGAATATTTGAGTCATGAATTTGGCACGCACTTAAGGAAATGTGGAATTGTTTCACAACTCACGCCGCCTGGAACACCTCAGCGTAACGGTGTGTCCGAACGTCATAATCGCACTCTATTGGATATGGTGCGATCTATGATGTCTCTTACTGATCTACCGCTATCTTTTTGGGGTTATGCTTTAGAGACTGCCGCATTCACTTTAAATAGGGCACCGTCGAAATCCGTTGAGACGACACCGTATGAATTATGGTTTGGGAAGAAACCTAAGCTGTCGTTTCTGAAAGTTTGGGGATGCGATGCTTATGTGAAGAAACTTCAACCAGAGAAGCTCGAACCCAAGTCGGAAAAATGCGTATTCATAGGATACCCTAAGGAAACTATTGGGTATACCTTCTACCTAAGATCCGAGGGCAAGATCTTTGTTGCCAGGAATGGATCCTTTCTAGAGAAAAAGTTTCTCTCGAAAGAAGTAAGTGGGAGGAAAGTGGAGCTTGATGAGATGACCCTCGAACCGGAGAGTAGCGCAGCACAGGAAAATGTTTCTGTGGAGCCTGCACCGGCTAGAGAGGAAGTTAATGATAATGATCATGATCAAGCTACCACTGAACTTCGAAGGTCCACAAGGACACGTTCCGCACCAGAGTGGTACGGCAATCCTGTCCTGGAAATCATGTTGTTAGACAACAGTGAACCTTCGAACTATGAAGAAGCGATGGCGGGCCCGGATTCCGACAAATGGCTTGAAGCCATGAAATCCGAGATAGGATCCATGTATGAAAACGAAGTATGGACTTTGACTGACTTGCCCGATGATCGGCAAGCCATAGAAAATAAATGGATCTTTAAGAAGAAGACTGACGCGGATGGTAATGTGACCATCTATAAGGCTCGGCTTGTCGCTAAGGGTTATCGACAAGTTCAAGGGGTTGACTACGATGAGACTTTCTCACCCGTAGCGAAGCTGAAATCCGTCAGAATCATGTTAGCAATTGCCGCATACTCTGATTATGAGATATGGCAAATGGACGTCAAAACGGCATTCCTTAATGGTTTTCTTAAGGAAGAGTTGTATATGATGCAACCGGAAGGTTTTGTCGACCCTGAGAATGCTGACAAGGTATGCAAGCTCCAGCGCTCAATCTATGGGCTGGTGCAAGCATCTCGGAGTTGGAACATTCACTTTGATGAGATGATCAAAGCGTTTGGGTTCACACAGACTTATGGAGAAGCCTGTGTTTACAAGAAAGTGAGTGGGAGCTCTGTAGCATTTCTCATATTATATGTGGATGACATACTGCTGATGGGAAATGATATAGAATTCTTGGAAAGTATAAAGGCCTACTTGAATAAGTGTTTTTCAATGAAGGACCTTGGAGAAGCTGCTTATATATTAGGCATCAAGATCTATAGGGATAGATCGAGACGCCTCATAGGTCTTTCGCAAAGCACATACCTTGATAAGATATTGAAGAAGTTCAATATGGATCAGTCCAAGAAGGGGTTCTTGCTTGTATTGCAAGGTGTGAGATTGAGCACGGCTCAATGCCCGACCACGGCAGAAGATATAGAAGAGATGAGTGTCATCCCCTATGCCTCAGCCATAGGGTCTATTATGTATGCCATGCTGTGTACCAGACCTGATGTAAACCTTGCAGTAAGTTTGGTAGGTAGGTACCAAAGTAATCCTGGCAAGGAACACTGGACAGCGGTCAAGAACATCCTGAAGTACCTGAAAAGGACTAAGGATATGTTTCTCGTATATGGAGGTGACGAAGAGCTCGTCGTAAAGGGTTACGTCGACGCTAGCTTCGACACAGATCCGGATGACTCCAAGTCACAAACCGGATACGTGTATATTTTGAATGGTGGAGCGGTAAGCTGGTGCAGTTGCAAGCAAAGCGTCGTGGCGGGATCTACATGCGAAGCGGAGTACATAGCAGCCTCAGAGGCAGCACACGAAGCAGTATGGATGAAGGAGTTCATCACCGACCTAGGAGTCATTCCAAATGCGTCGGGTCCAATGGCTCTCTTCTGTGATAACACTGGAGCTATTGCCCTTGCCAAGGAGCCCAGGTTTCACAAGAAGACCAGGCATATCAAGCGTCGCTTCAACTCCATACGTGAACATGTTCAAGATGGAGACATAGATATTTGTAAAGTGCACACGGATTTGAATGTAGCAGATCCGTTGACTAAACCTCTTTCACGAGCACAACATGATCAACACCAGAACTCTATGGGTGTTCGATTCATCACAATGTAACTAGATTATTGACTCTAGTGCAAGTGGGAGACTGTTGGAAATATGCCCTAGAGGCAATAATAAAATGGTTATTATTATATTTCCTTGTTCATGATAATTGTCTGTTATTCATGCTATAATTGTGTTATCCGGAAATCGTAATACATGTGTGAATACATAGACCACAACATGTCCCTAGTAAGCCTCTAGTTGACTAGCTCGTTGATCAATAGATGGTTACGGTTTCCTGACCATGGACATTGGATGTCATTGATAACGGGATCACATCATTAGGAGAATGATGTGATGGACAAGACCCAATCCTAAGCCTAGCACTAGATCGTGTAGTTCGTTTGCTAAAGCTTTTCCAATGTCAAGTAACTTTTCCTTAGACCATGAGATTGTGCAACTCCCGGATACCGTAGGAGTGCTTTGGGTGTACCAAACGTCACAACATAACTGGGTGGCTATAAAGGTGCACTACGGGTATCTCCGAAAGTGTCTGTTGGGTTGGCACGAATCGAGAATGGGATTTGTCACTCCGTGTGACGGAGAGGTACCTCTGGGCCCACTCGGTAGGACATCATCATAATGAGCTCAATGTGATCAAGGAGTTGTTCACAGGATGATGTGTTACGGAAACGAGTAAAGAGACTTGCCGGTAACGAGATTGAACAAGGTATCGGTATATCGACGATCGAATCTCGGGCAAGTATCGTACCGATAGACAAAGGGAATTGCGTACGGGATTGATTGAATCCTCGACATCGTGGTTCATCCGATGAGATCATCGAGGAGCATGTGGGAGCCAACATGGGTATCCAGATCCCGCTGTTGGTTATTGACCGGAGAGTCGTCTCGGTCATGTCTGCGTGTCTCCCGAACCCGTAGGGTCTACACACTTAAGGTTCGGTGACGCTAGGGTTGTAGAGATATTAGTATGCGGTAACCCGAAAGTTGTTCGGAGTCCCGGATGAGATCCCGGACGTCACGAGGAGTTCCGGAATGGTCCGGAGGTAAAGAATTGTATATAGGAAGTCCAGTTTCGGCCACCGGGAAGGTTTCGGGGGTAATCGGTATTGTACCGGGACCACCGGAAGGGTCCCAGGGGTCCACCGGGTGGGGCCACCTATCCCGGAGGGCCCCATGGGCTGAAGTGGGAAGGGAACCAGCCCCTGGTGGGCTGGTGCGCCCCCCTATGGGCCTCCCCTGCGCCTAGGGTTGGGAACCCTAGGGGTGGGGGGCGCCTCCACCTGGCTTGGGGGGCAAGCCACCCCCTTGGCCGCCGCCCCTCCCCTCAGATTGGATCTGAGGGGGCCGGCCCCCTCTCCCCTTCCCCCTATAAATAGTGGAGGGGTGGGAGGGAGGACACACCCCAGCCCCTGGCGCCTCCCTCTCCTCCCGTGACACCTCTCCCTCTCGTTGGTGCTTGGTGAAGCCCTGCCGAGATCCCGCTGCTTCCACCACCACGCCGTCGTGCTGCTGGATCCTCATCAACCTCTCCTTTCCCCTTGCTGGATCAAGAAGGAGGAGACGTCTCTCCCAACCGTACGTGTGTTGAACACGGAGGTGCCGTCCGTTCGGCGCTCGGTCATCGGTGATTTGGATCACGACGAGTACGACTCCATCAACCCCGTTCTCTTGAACGCTTCCGCTCGCGATCTACAAAGGTATGTAGATGCACTCCCCTCTCTCTCGTTGCTAGATGACTCCATAGATTGATCTTGGTGATGCGTAGAAAATTTTAAAATTCTGCTACGATCCCCAACAGTTTCGCAGGCGCCATTTAAGCAATCAGGCCGGGGCCGTGATAGAGATCGGTGGGTTACCTGACTGGATCGATGATGCTCGGGCAGAACATGGATGTGGTTGAAGCTGTGGTTGCGGCGGCGGCGGTTTGAGCTGCCGGTAGGGGTGAGGGGGGGGAGATGCCGAGGAAATTTGATGGGTGGGGATGTGGTGGGAGGAATAAGTTCTGAAATCACGCGCCTAATGAAAATTTCGCTGCGAAACTTGAAACTTGGGCGGGGGAAACACAAAACGCAGACGAAGCGTGTAAAATACTCGTGTGCGAGAAAAGAGAAAATTGTCAGATCCCGTCTCCAAAAAAATGTACACGTGTAGTTGATTTTGTCGGTCAATGGTACGCCTGGTTTATTAGGAAACATCGCACATGTAACTGACTTATGGATCATTAACGCAAAAAAACGCACACGGGTACGCCATAAAAACAGTGAGTTTTGTGATCTTCTAATAATTCTTATATCTATCAGCATCTCCAACCGCACCTAATTTCAAAAATCTCTTTCATTGTATCAGGATTATTCAATGTACATGAACGAGGCAAGGTGACACCTGATGAGCAATCATCGGTTTATGAAATGCAATCAAGTGTCAACCTGCCTCGCTCGCATAGCCAGATTTGATCCTATGCAACAAGAGAGAAGCTTGCTGCCATCCGCCGGCACGACAATTTAAGATGGTGTGCGGCCAGCTCGCGCGGCGAGGTGGGACTAAAAACCAGTTGCGGCCAGCTCTAGTCTCCTCCGGTGGCTGCGGGCGGACGTTTCGGGAGTATTTAGGGCTGGGGTGCGGCTACAAAACTTCAGTGAACACATGCTAAACGCTCAAAGCCCTCAAAGGATGCGCTTACCGACATTGTACGTTAATAATAGATAGTACAAACTTAAAGTACTAGTGGTAATTTGCTTTAAAACTAGTACGTATGTAGTACTAGTAGATGCTCGTAATTAATTATACGAACTTACGGGCGACACACGCACTAACTACTTCTCACATGTTGCCATCGGGGCGTGCTGGCCAAACACCGGCGTTCTCCTTCCCGGCCTTGTAGGCGGCAGCCCACCGTGCTTCGATCTCCGCCGAGCTCTCCTCAGCATGGCGTGCGGCCTCTTCTTTCTTGTAGCAGCGGGACTCTCTTTTCTTGACTGCTTTCTGCCTTTTCAGCTCCTTCTGTGCGGCTTTGGCCGCCTGTAGATCCACCGCCCATTTGACCATCGCAGCCTCAAAGTCCGCCCACGTAACTATGTGGCCGCCGGCGGTGATGAACTCGGCGCGACGAGATGCCATCGCTTCCTTACCATGTGTGCGGTCGCGGGCGGCGAGGAACGCGGCGCGGCGGGATGCCATCGCTTCCTTACCAGTTACTGTGCACCGCGGTGCCATGAACGACGCTTGGAGAGAACTCTGGGATGGAGTGGTCGGGCAGCCGTACAGTGCGGTGGTTTTTAAGAGCTCAACTACAAACGACGAAGGAAATTTGGCTTCCCTTACAATTTTGCTCGTTCATTATCGCACACGGTTCATCTCCGCCGCCTTCGGAAACAGTGTGCGCTGAGCCTATCATGTGTTGCGTTATGATTGGCAGGAACCCCAGCCACGCAGATCCCGCGTGTGCACTGTAGGATGCACCGCAATTGAACGGCAATCCACGTCCCTCACATCACCCCCATGCAGCTGTAACTGGATTGGATTTATATGCGCCAAATGCCTAGAAAATGCACATAATCCCCTAAATATTGTAAATGAGCCCGAAAAAATGCCAAATTTGAACACGGTGATTTGCAGGGTGTATGTTCATCGTAGAAAAAAACTCCAAGGCAAAGAACGAAGAAAATTTGGATTCCCCTTCAATCTTAGTGATTTCCCTCTCGAAAGCATGGAGCTTTCTCGGTGATGGTTCGATTTATGAAGGGCGTGCGTGACGACATAAGCCAAACCTTCTCAAATTTTTACCAGGGCATGGTGAGGCCATAGCATGGCACCATGCCAGGCGTCATGTTTTTCAAGCATTTATTTCATTTTTCTATAGTTGAAAACCCAATAAACAAACGTTTGTGGTTGACTATTGCCACACATTTCACTGAAATATCTGCCCATTCCTTGTAAGAGGCATGAGAATTTACTAAATGGCATGAGCATGGTTTTCCAGTCCGTTCTTGTGCACCCTTTCATGCACCGATTGTTTGAACTTGAATTATGTGCATTAATGTCTAGAAAATGCACATAATACCCTAAATATGGTAAATGAACCTGGAAAAGTGCCAAATTTGAACACGGTGATTTGTAGGGTGTATGTTCATTGTAGAAAAAAAACTCATGGAGAAAGGACAAAGGAAATTTGGATCCCCCTTCAATCTTGGTGATTTCCCCCTCGAAACCATGAAACTTCCTCGGTGATGGTTCGATTTATGAAAGGCGTGCATGACGACATAAGGCAAACATTCTCAAATTTTTACCAGGGCACGGTGAGGCCATAACATGGCACCACGCCAGGCATCATGTTTTCCAAGCATGTATTTCATTTTTGTATAGTTGTTAACCCAGTAAATGACTCATTTGTGGTTGACTATTGCCACACATTTCCTTGAAATCTCTGCCCATTCCTTGTAAAAGGCATGAGAATTTACTGAATAGCATGAGCATGGTTTTCTGGACCATTCTTGTGCAGCTTTTCATGCACCGATTGTTCAAATTTGAATTATGTGCATTAATGCCTAGAAAATGCACATAATCCCCTAAATATGGTAAATGAGCCCGAAAAAATGCCAAATTTGAACACGTTCCATTGGAGGGGGTATGTTTGTTGGTGCAATGATAGGCCCCTTATGTTTTGGAGTTTGTTGACATAAACAGTTTGGGACTTATGTGTTTTCTAGTGCAGATAGAGTAACAGGTCCCTGGAGTAATCAAGGAGTTTGATGAAAATGACGAGGATAATCTCCCTGCGCAGCAGCGAAGGTTATCACCGAAGATAAAGCTAACAAGAGTGACCCCTAAAAATTGCTGAAGTCTAAGCAATTGGTTCGGTGATTGTTCGAAGCAAATGACTGCGCTCGAGGAAGAATGAAGACGAAGTGAAGACGTAGCATTTATTTCATTGTTCTTCTTCTTCCATTGAGTCATAGGACCATCGTACTATTAAGAGGGATATAGTGTTTCAAAGCTTTGATTCTCTGATGCTAAACCCAAACCTATGAAAGCTGTGAGAGAAATCTCTTTGTGCTCTGAGCAAATACTTTCTAGCAAGAGACTGTGATCTTCTTCGCTGCGAGAGATTTGCCTCGGACCGAGGAGTTAGCATTACTTGTTCCTCAAGTAATGTTATCGTTGCTCCAAAATCCGACCGTTGTGAACGTGTCGGTTGGCCATTGGCTGGACCTCGTATCCAAAATGGTCATTTCCCAACTGGGAAGGCTGCGGCTATAAATAGCCACCCTGCGCCGGCTTTGTCCGGTGGATGCTCCGTTTGATTTCTGAGAAGATTGTTGAGCCTCCCCCTCTCTGAGCGATTTGAGTTTCAAATCCACTGAGAGAAAAACCCTAGAGCCGAAGAATTAGATAGTGGTTCAGCATCACTAGAATCTAAGTTTAGTACGCTCCGCCAATTACTCTTGAGAGCTGCAAACTCTCTAGACGGTTAGGTGTCAGTTTCTTCAGAGATCAAGAGTGATTGTGGTTCTCGAAGAAGAAGTCTCTAAAGGTTCGGAGATCGCCTTCAAGTATCTACCACGAGTGATCAGCATCGGTTGACGAATCGATTGTCGAGGAGAATAGGGTGAAGAGAGTTTATCTTCCGTGTTAAGTCACATCCCCTCCAACCAGACGTAGTCCTTGTGTAGAAGTACGAACTGGTCGAACAAATACCTTGTCGCCATCGAGCACCTTCGGTCACCTCTGTTAATCAAGTTTACCTTCGATGCATTCTATTCATGTAATTTACTTTGATGTATGCTTTAGTTTCCCTTCTGTTATCCGTTGTAGTTCCTCTTAGTCTGTTTATTGTTTATTCCGCTGCTGGGTTCTGAAAGATTTAAGTTTTCTGAAGAAAATTTAAAACTCCCATTCACCCCCCTCTGGTAGACATACTTCATTCCTACAATTGGTATCAGAGCAAGGTACTCTTTGACTCTGCTCATTTTAGTCTAACGACTTTGAAGTTTAAGTATGTCTTCAGTGAACTACAAGTCACATCTCAAGATTCCCATATTCGATGGGACGGATTATCCCTTCTGGAAGGAGAAGATGAAGATCCTTCTTCGAGCTATAGATGATGATATGTGGAACGTCGTGCACATTGGGTTCACAGTTGTTATTCCTCAAGCTCCTACCAATGAAGAAAAGAAGCTCATTCAACTAGATGCTCAAGCCAAAGATGAAATTGGTGGCCATCTCTCTCGAGCTCAATTCCTTCGGTATCGACAGTGTGAAACTGCAAAAGAACTATGGGATGTCCTCAAAAAGATCAATGAAGGAGTGTCAACTCAAAAGGAGGCTCGGATTGATACTCTTCGGGCGAAGTTCAATCGCTTCAAGCGCATTGGAAATGAAAGCTGTCAGCAAACCTTCGATCGCCTTAGGGACATAGCAAATGAACTTCAAGGACTCAGTGCCAAAGATATCACTGACCATGAAGTTGTGAAGAAACTGCTTCGATCACTTGACACCTCATTTGACACGCTTGTTCTGATGATTCGAGAGTGTCCTAATTTCAAAAGCCTCAACTCTGCTGATGTTATGGAAAGACTGAACACTCATGAGGAACAAGAAGAAGAGAAGAGAGATCTGTATGGCTCAACTCAACGGAAAAACCATGCTCTCAAAGCTGTGGCTGATTCCTCTTCCGATGGAAATGCCGAAGAAGATTCTGTTGATCCAGAACGACTCAGCAAGGATCTCACACTAATCACGAAGCGATTCCAATGTTTCCACAAGAAGAACCAGTTCCAGAAAAGAAGTTCAAGCAACTATGGAGGTTCAAAATCTTCAAAACCTACCGGAGAATACACCTGTTTCAAGTGCAAAAAGCCTAGACACTTCATTTTGGATTGCCCTCTCTGGTAAGCTGAAATCCGTGCTAGTGGGAGATATGATTCGAGCAACTATCAAAGCAAAGGCAAGAGCAAGAACTACAACTCCGATGATGATGAGAAGAAAACTAAGAAGTTCTTCAAGAAGAAGGACAGCTCCACCTCAAAATCTTCGTTAAGATCTTCCTCAAAGAATCCTTCCAAGTCCTCCTCCAACCGCAAGAATACCTATCGCAAGGCCAAGGCATGCATTGGCAAGGAGATGGATTTTGAAGAAGAAGAATCATCTACTTCCGAAGAAGAAAATGAGTCTGATGAGGATTCCGACTCAGGCATGGCTGGCATAGCATGCGCCTCTTCCCCGGCGATGAATTTCTTCGGGAACCCGTCAAGCGACGATGAAACTCCTGCCCATTGCTTCATGGCCAAGGCCTCAAAAGAAAAGGTACCCTCCAAACATCACAAGATTCACTCCAGTGATCAATATTCTTCTGATGAGGATCACCATGCTAAGTTGATCAAAATTGCCAACATTCAACAAAACTCTCTGGAGAAAATTGGGAAAACCCTCAGGAAGTCCAAAGGGTTGTTGGTTGATGAGATGGAAAAGAATCAGTTGTTGACCGAAGAGTATGCTGCTCTAAAGTCATGAATGGATGAACTCACAACTCATCATGATTTTCTCTCAGCAGACCATGAGAGATTGAGCTATGATTTCCTGAAAAGGAAACAGGAGCTCGAGGCACTGAGAGAGGCTCATGAAGACTTGTTGAGAGAAAATTATCTTCTCACCCAACAACTCAAGAAGAAACCTGAAGTGTTTGAGCCACCATGTTTAAAATGCCTTGAAAGAAATGATGTCTACTACGCAACCTTCTTCTTGTAGACTGTTGTTGGGCCTCCAAGCGCAGAGTTTTGTAGGACAATAGCAAATTTCCCTCAAGTGGATGACCTAAGGTTTATCAATCTGTGGGAGGCGTAGGATGAAGATGGTCTCTCTCAAACAACCCTGCAACCAAATAACAAAGAGTCTCTTGTGTCCCAAACACACCCAATACAATGGTAAATTGTATAGGTGCACTAGTTCGGCGAAGAGATGGTGATACAGGCGTAATATGGATGGTAGATATAGGTTTTTGTAATCTAAAAATATAAAAACAGCAAGGTAACTAGTAACAAAAGTGAGCAAAAACGGTATTGCAATGCTTGAAAACAAGGCCTAGGGTTCACACTTTCACTAGTGCAAGTTCTCTCAACAATGATAACATAATTAGATCATATGGCAATCCCACAACGTGCGACAAAAGTCACTCCAAAGTTCCTATCGCGGAGAACATAAGATGAAATTGCTTGTAGGGTACGAAACCACCTCAAAATTATTCTTTCCGATCAATCCATTGAGCTATTCCTATAAGTGTCACAAACAGCCCTAGAGTTCGTAGTAAAATAACACCATATGACACACATCAATCAACCCTAATGTCACCTAGATACTCCAATGTCACCACAAGTATCCGTGGGTCAATTATACGATATGCATCAAACAACTTCAGATTCATAATATTCAATCCAACACAAAGAACCTCAAAGAGTGCCCCAAGATTCCTACCAGAGAAACAAGGACGAAAACATGCATCAACCCCTATGCATAGATTACCCCAATGTCACCTCGGGAATCCGCGAGTTGAGTGCCAAAACATACATCAAGTGAATCAATAGAATACCCCATTGTCACCACAGGTATACCACGCAAGACATACATCAAGTGTTCTCAAATCCTTAATAGTATTCAATCCGATAATAGTGAAACCTCGAAGGTAAAACTCAATTCATCACAAGAACATAGAGGGGGAGAAACACCATAAGATTCAACTATAGTAACAAAGCTCGCGGTACATCAAGATCGTGCCAAATCAACAACACGAGAGAGAGAGAGATCAAACACATAGCTACTGGTACATACCCTCAGCCCCGAGGGTGAACTACTCCCTCCTCATCATGGAGACCGCCGGGATGATGAAGATGGCCACCAGTGATGGTTTCCCCCTCTGGCAGGGTGACGGAACGGGCTCTCGATTGGTTTTTTGTGGCTACAGAGGCTTGCGGCGGCGGAACTCCCGATCTAGGTTTATTTCTGGGGGTTTCTATATTTATAGGAATTTTTGGCGTCGGGAACAAGTCAGGGGGGTCCACGAAGCGACGACAAGACAGGGGGGGGGGGGGGGCGCGCCCTCCACCCTTGTGGAGGCCTCGTGGCTCTTCTGGCCCAACTCTTTTGCTTCGGGGGCTTCTTCTGGTCCATAAAAAATCACCGTAAATTTTCAGCTCATTTGGACTCCGTTTGATATTCCTTTTCTGCGAAACTCAAAAACAAGAAAAAAACAGAAACTGGCACTGGGCTCTAGGTTAATAGGTTAGTCCCAAAAATCATATAAAATAGCATATAAAAGCATATAAAACATCCAAGATAGATAATATAATAGCATGGAACAATAAAAAATTATAGATACGTTGGAGACGTATCAAGCATCCCCAAGCTTAATTCCTGCTCGTCGTTGAGTAGGTAAATGATAAAAACAGAATTTTTGATGTGGAATGCTAGCAAGTGCATAAGTTTGATCAATGATAATTTCAATCACTTTTTCTAGCATCATTATAAATCATAAACAGTAGCTCATCTCATAAAACTTCTCAAGATCAAGTAGCACACTATTCACATGTTAAAGCATAGATCATAAACTTTCTTGAGAACTAACAAACTAGGTTCTCAGTCATCAAACAATTGCAATTCATCTTATTTTCAGTAAGGGTCTATGTAAGAGCTTTGATTTAGAAAATCCCACATACTCAACTATCATATAGTCTTCCATGATTGCTACCACTCAAAGCATATTTTTAGAACAAATAGCATCCATCGAACACAGAGAAAGATAGGGGCTTAGTGTTTCGCCTCCCAACTTATTTATCATATAGATAATTGTCAACAATAATAATTCATGATCAAATATATTTGAATGGCCATATATGCCTAGATCTTTCCCCATCACGTGATGCTTGCCAACTAAAGAGTAGGTTGGAATGAGAAGGAATACTACTGACTCTTGCATAAAAGTAAAAGATAGGCCCTTCGCAGAGGGAAGCAGGGATTTGCAGAGGTGCCAGAGCTCGAAGCTTTTAAAACAGAGATGAACTTAATTTTGAGAGATATGCTTTCATTGTCAACATAACAACCAAGAGTTCTCACTATCTTCCATGCTAGATACATTATATGTGGTTCCCAAACAGAATGGTAAAGTTTTTACTCCCCCACCACCAACAAGCACATTCCACGGCTGGTCCAAAACAACGGGTACCGTCCAACTATCAACAATCCTGGGGGATTTTTGTTTAATTCTTTGAAATTTTATTTTTGATCTTTTGATCATAGGACTGGGCATCCCAATTACCAGCCACTCTCTCGTGAATGATAAGTGAATCAACACTCATCGTGAGAATAACCCACCTAGCATGGAAGATACTGACAGCCCCTAGTCACTACATGAGCGATTCAGGCATACAAAACAGATTATTATTTGAAGGTTTAGAGTTTGGCACATGCAAATTTACTTGGAACGGCAGGTAAATACCGCATATAGGTAGATATGGTGGACACTCATGGAAGAAACTTGGTTCAAGGGTTTTTGGATGCACAAGTAGTATCTCTACTTAGTACAGAAATTTTGGCTAGCAAAAGATTCTAAATAGCAAGCACCACATGTTGGAGGATCCATAACGATATAACTTCTATACAAATATACCCAAACATAACTCATTATGTTGTCTTCCTTGTCCAACTTCAACTAATCTGATCAAGTTTGAAAATAATTAGTGGAGCTCACAATCATAGAAGATGTCCAAGATAGTATATTTATATGTGAAATCTCTCTTCCTTCAATATTCTTTCATGAATTTTTCAAGTGACCAATACTATGTTTGCTAACTTTCAATAAATTTACCACCTCTACTTCTTATATGTGAAGTCATTACTCCCCATGGTATAAGCATATGAAGCATATATAATTTCAGGTTTATGATATTCAATTCATTCAACCATTTACTCATAGGATATAAGTGAAGCACGTGAGTAAATGACAAACTACTCCAAAAAGATGTAAGTTAAGATCAATGAGTAGTTGAATAATTATGTAGCTATGTGAAGACTCTCTCTCATAAATAAAATTTAAGATCTTAAGTAATTTATTCAAACAGCAAGCAAAACAAAATAAAATGACATTCCAAGTATAGCACAACCAATGTGAAGAAGCAAAAACTTAGGCTCAACCGAGGCTAACCGATAATTGTTGATGAAAAAAGGTGGGATGCCAACCGGGGCATCCCCAAGCTTAGATGCTTGAGACTTCTTGAAATATTAATTAGGGATGCCTTGGACATCCCCAAGCTTGAGCTTTTGGGTCTCCTTAATTCCTCTCATATCACGGTTTCCCGGAATCTTAAAAACTTCATGCACACAAAACTCAACAAGAACTCGTGAGAAAAGTTAGTATAAATCAAATGCAAAACCTTATCATTATATACTGTAGCAAATCACTAAAATTATTATTTAACATTTCATACTAAATGCCTCTGCATATTTAAAATTATTAAACAAGCAAACATATACAAACAATGCAAACAAACAGCAATCTGTCTAAACAGGACAGTCTGTAAAGAGCGCAGTTGTACTCATACTTCCCTAACTCCAAAAATTCTGAAAAATTGCCACAATGTATAAAATTTGTTATTTATCAACGTGAAAAAATTTCAAGATTTTATCATGTTCTGACTTTCCAGAAAAATTCATACAACAATAGAAAACTTTCTGTTTTCAATACAGCAACATATAGACTTGCAAAATAAGCATGGTAAAGTCTACACTTGACCTTTTTTATTGAACTAAAAGATGCAAAACATTACTCTAAATAACAGCAAGCAAATCCTAATAAAATGATGCTCCAAGCAAAAATCATATCATGTGACGAATAAAAATATAGCTCCAAGTAAGGTTACCGATAAACGAAGGCGAAAGAGGGGATGCCTTCCGGGGCATCCCCAAGCTTAGTTGCTTGGGTCTTCCTTGAATATTACTTTTGGGTGCCTTGGGCATCCCCAAGCTTAGGGTCTTTACACTCCTTATTCTCCTCATATCGATATCTCACCCAAAACTTGAAAACTTCAATCACACAAAACTTAACGGAACTTCGTGAGATGGGTTAGTATGATAAAACAAATCATTCACTTTGGTACTGTCAAGACAAGATTATTTTTTTTTCTCACATGATGCCTAATGTACTCTATCATTTCTACAATGTGGCACCCTGGCTCAGAGAAGACCAGAATGCCGCGTATTCCAGCCCAGGGACATGTCCTCTGGAATACGACACTGTTGGCAAAGAACAAATCAGCTCTTTATTACAATGGATATGGTTACAAAGGGTACATGGATTACATCGGCACGGCGACACTACGCATGCCCGGGGTAGTTCTATGCTAACAGCGGAGTAACTCTCTCGGCAGCGGAACAACGGCGACGGTGATGGACTCCACTCCGCAGGGACTCTGGCTAGAATGTGTGTCCTAGATTGCAAACTCGGGATCCTCGACAAGCAAGCAATCATAGCATGACCTGCAAACTGGCATGACATGCCAGGTGAGTACTATGAATGTACTCGCAAGCTCACAACAAACATCAGCATTAAGGCAAGACAATATCATAGCAAGATAGCTACTGAAGTACATGCAGTAAGGTAGAGCATATTAAGTAGTTTAATCCATACTCCGAATAACCTTAGGATCCAATCCGAACCTGCTCCAAGTCCAATCTCAACATCTCATAGCCATCTCATGGCATACATATTCCGGATACCATCTGCACGACAAGTCTGACAACTTACTCTCTTCCGGGTTGTCTCACAACCCTCAGAATACTCATGATCCACCGAGTACTTCTGATCTTACGACGAGTTCTTCCATCATTATCACTACTATGGTTGACCATCTAGTGCGGTCTGGACGGACTGTCCAATACCGTGGACACGGCTATTCAAATAGATTTGACACTCTGCAGAGGTTGCACACTTTACCCACACCATGGAGCACTGACCTCGTGATCCCATTCGGGTGGACCAGCGTTGCTCCAACAAAACCTGCCTGACCCGTGACTCTCCCATCGTACCACCGGCGATCATCCTCCCTTGGAGTCAAGCCCTGGGTGGCCCCTGTGTCACCGCGTGACACCTGCCACCGTCGTGGCCAAACTAAACTGTCCCAAACGGGGACCTGGTACCATATAACTCAACTGGGATCACAAGGTTATCGTGGCCTACCGGGCCAGGGTAGCGCGCACGCATAACCTTCCCTGTCGGGCGATACCGGTGAAAGAGCACGCGATCAGACCAAGTCAAGGCCATCCCATACCGGCAAATGTGGCTGCACGGATAGGTCCGGACAAGTGACTCAGGATCAACCATGAAGCATCTAATCCTCGAACAATCTCTGTCATGGCTGACACTCCGATATCATAGTAGTCCACGTCAAAACAATATTTGGCTAGAAATCCGATAACCAGTATGCTTAAGCCACTGCTACTAACTCATCTCCACGAACTGCCGGATGAAATCCAAAATAATCATAGACAGTGATCTCAACATCTAGTATCAACAAGTGGGTAAACTACTAGTCACTAATAATCCGGTAGTCAACATGGTAGTCACCTATCCGAGAATTAACTCGAGCATTGTATAATCCAATTCATATCATAGATAACTCATACTTGTTGTTGAAGTAAATAGTTAGACTATGATATTGCAATGCAATTATGCAGATGAGAGTTGTGGCTTGCCTGGGGATGAAGGAACCATCGGGAAGAAGTGCGGAGAGCCGCAGAAGGAGTTGCCGGAAACAGTTCTCTCTCGGAGGGGGCTGTTTACGGGCAAGGGCAAAATGGTCATTTCCATAGTGGGACCACATAGTGAAAATGATACCAACACGACGGGCTCGAAGATACGAAGAAGTGGGCTTTGGAATCACCTCAATCGGAGTTGCGGGTAAAAAGTTACAAAGGTTTCTCTGCCAGGGACCTATCTGCAAAAATAATATTCACATATGGGTCCTTGGCTGTTTTTTTCTAGAAAATGATAAAGCGTACTGTGCAGCTGGGCCGTTCTGGGCCGGAAGCGCTGCGGCTGCTGCTGCTCATCTGGGCCGACCCACTTACTGCTGCTGCTCCTTTTTAAAAAAAAACCTGTGGGCTCTGGTGGGCTCGCCCACCTTATCTCCCTCCTCCTCCCCTGTCTCCAGCACGCGACGGGAAGCAGAGCCGGCGCCAGCCAGGCTCGATGCCGATGCGCAGGGCCACGACGGCGCTCGGGAGCCGGCCGGTGGCGCCGTAGGCATCGACCGGAAGGCGGCGGCGGACGGCCACCAGAGGGGCTGCTCCGGCAGCACTCCTCGGAGTAACCGAAGACGGTGGCGGACTCGCAGGCTCTAGGAGAGTCCGAGGGCGAGGCGGGAGAGGAGGGGAAGGGCCAAGGCACCGGTTTGGCTCGAGGGGAACGGCGGCGGGGCTTCGGCCATGGGGAGGGGAGGGAGCTCGGGGAGCTCGAGGGGAGAGGGGCTGGGTCTTGCTGGTGTAGGGGAGGGCTCGGGCACGCCTTAAGTAGCCTCGGGGAGGGCTAGACGACGACGACCGGTGCTCCCAGAAGCTCGGCGAGGTGGCGGCGTTCCGACGGCGAACCGAGGTCGGCAGAGGCGGCCAAGAGCTAGGGGATGAAGGGAGGAGGCTTCCAGGCGGTCCACGCGTGCGGTGGGCATCTCGCTGGCGCTCGCGGATAAGCTGGAGCTCACTGGAGCGAGCTCCCGAAGGGTCCAGACCGCCAGAGCATGGATTTGGCACACTCTGCCCATGGTCACCACGTCGCCACGGCATTGCCACGCCCTGCTAGATGACAAATGGTGTCTGGGAGGTTCTCCCTCCTTCCTGGAGATGACCTATGCAGCTGGATGACTCGAGGGAATAATGGTGTGACTGAACCAAGATCGATAAGTTTATAGCAGCAAACTTGACCACGTTTCTGTGATGAATAGAAAAGTGATAAGGTCAAAATGAGATGCCTGGGAGGTTAAGGGTAGGAAGGACTACAATCCTGTGAAATTTGGAGGGAAATGGACCAAGGGTTAATGTAGTTGCTTTGCAACTGACCAATCTGGTCTAGAAGCTAAATCTTGATGTTCCACTCACATGGAGTAGCAACTTGAGCTGAAATTTGGTATAGTATGATGATTTGGTCATATGAGAGTGCCATAAAAATTTCATGCCATTTGGACAAGCCAAAATGGTACTTCCTTCACAGCTATCCTCTCTGACCAGAATCTTAGAAAAATTCTAGGGAATTATTGGAAATATGAAATGATCCCAAATCTTGTGTAAATAGGTTATATGGGTAGTAGAATGCTCTGGTAAATTTTCAGCAATTATGGAGCAATATAAAATATAGTTGCTTCACAATGTGAAAATCTGACCAGAAACCAAGATTTGAGGCTGTGCTCACATAGATGATTGGATAGGGTTGAAACTTGGTGGAGAGTCATGATTTGAGCATATGAAGATTCTTGCAAAATTTCAACTTATTTGGATACTCCTAGCTAGCACTTGCTTCACAAAGCTTCCAGTTGACCAGAAACTTTGAAAATTAGCCAAGGGAGATTTAATATTCAAATAAAGTTGAATTTTGTCATGTGGCAATGATATGGATGGGAAAGGGTGTCCAAAAAGTTTGAGGTCAAACAAGCAAAGATAAATAGCACTTCCTTCACAAAGTGCCATTTAGGGCAGAATATGAAAAGGATTATTTGTGAATTATTTTTGGACATGGCAAGGAATATTTTGGCATATATGAAGAATATATGTCCCAAACAATTTATGAGAATTATTTGGGAATTTTTGGAATGATGGAAATGTGGGTTGCTTCACAACTCAGGACAAACAGGGTTATTTCTTTAATAGAAAAAAGAATATTCCCAAGAAAAAGAATATTGGGATTGGTCCAAGATGGAAAATGGCAAGGTCTTGGGATGGTTTTGAGGTTGGCAAGCCACTTGGGATGAAAATTGAAGGGTAATCCCTCCAGGTTGCAAGACTTCTAAGCCACACACAAGCAAATCCAAACCAAAATCAAAAGAAAAAGAAATGGGCAAAATCCAGGGTGTTACATACAACTTATATTAAGCAATATAAGCCATAGAAACTAGAAAACAAGCAAACTATGCATCGAAAATAGAATCTGTCAAAAACAGAACAGTCTGTAAAGATCTGAATTAAGCTCATACTTCTGTTACTCCAAAAATTCTGAAACATTAGGACAACGTAGACAATTTGTATATCAATCAACTGTAAAAATTCCAGAATTTTTCCATGTTCCAGTAAAAGATAGGAACTTCTGTACTGGACGTAAAAGTTTCTGTTTTTGCACAGAATCAAGTCAACTATCATCCACACTATCCCAAAGGCTTTACTTGGCACTTTATTGAAACAAAAGCTATAAAACATGATTAATACAATAGCTTAATCATGTGAACACACAAAAATAGTAGGGGTAAATATTGGGTTTTCTCCCAACAAGCGCTTTTCTTTAATGCCTTTTAAGCTAGGCATGATGATTTCGATGATGCTCACATAAAAGATAAGAACTGAAACACAAAGAGAGCATCATGAAGCATATGACTAGAACATTTAAGCCTAACCCACTTCCTATGCATAGGGATTTTGTAAACAAACAATTTATGGGAACAAGAATCATCTAGCATAGGAGGGCAAAACAAGCATGACTTCAAAACTTTCAACACGTAGAGAGGAAACTTGATATTATTGCAATACCTACAAGCATATGTTCCCCCATCATAGTAATTTTTAGTAGCATCATGAAGGAATTCAACAATATAACCATCACATAAAGCATTATTTTCATGATGCACAAGCATATAAATTTTATTACTCTCCACATAAGCAAATTTATTCTCATGAATAGTAGTGGGAGCAAACTCAACAAAATAACTATAATGTGAGGCATAATCCAATTGAAAATTAAAATCATGATGACAAGTTTCATGGTTATCATTATTCTTTATAGCATACATGTCATCACAATAATCATCATAGATAGCAACTTTGTTCTCATAATCAATTGGAACCTCTTCCGAAATAGTGGAATCATCATTAAATAAAGTCATGACCTCTTCAAATCCACTTTCATAAATATAATCATCATAAATAGGAGGCATGCGATCATCATAATGAATTTGCTCATCAAAACTTGGGGGACAAAAAATATCATCTTCATCGAACATAGCATCCCCAAGCTTATGGCTTTGCATATCATTAGCATCATGGATATTCAAAGAATTCATACTAACAACATTGTAATCATGCTCATCATTCAAATATTTAGTGCCAAACATTTTATTGACTTCTTCTTCTAACACTTGAGCACAATTTTCCTTTCCATCATTTTCACGAAAGACATTAAAAAGATGAAGCATATGAGGCAACCTCAATTCCATTTTTTTGTAGTTTTCTTTTATAGACTAAACTAGTGATAAAACAAGAAACTAAAAGATTCAATTGCAAGATCTAAAGATATACCTTCAAGCACTCACCTCCCCGGCAACGGCGCCAGAAAAGAGCTTGATGTCTACTATGCAACCTTCTTCTTGTAGACTCGTGTTGGGCCTCCAAGCGCAGAGTTTTGTAGGATAGTAGCAAATTTCCCTCAAGTGGATGACCTAAGGTTTATCAATCCGTGGGAGGCGTAGGATGAAGATGGTCTCTCTCAAACAACCCTGCAACCAAATAACAAAGAGTCTCTTGTGTCCCCAACACACCCAATACAATGGTAAATTGTATAGGTGCACTAGTTCGGCGAAGAGATGGTGATACACGCGTAATATGGATGGTAGATATAGGTTTTTGTAATCTAAAAATATAAAAACAGCAAGGTAACTAGTAACAAAAGTGAGCAAAAACGGTATTGCAATGCTTGAAAATAAGGCCTAGGGTTCACACTTTCACTAGTGCAAGTTCTCTCAACAATGATAACATAATTAGATCATATGGCAATCCCTCAACATGCGACAAAAGTCACTCCAAAGTTCCTATCGCGGAGAACATAAGATGAAATTGCTTGTAGGGTATGAAACCACCTCAAAGTTATTCTTTCCGATCAATCCATTGAGCTATTCCTATAAGTGTCATAAACAACCCTAGAGTTTGTAGTAAAATAACACCATATGACACACATCAATCAACCCTAATGTCACCTAGATACTCCAATGTCACCACAAGTATCCGTGGGTCAATTATACGATATGCATCAAACAACTTCAGATTCATAATATTCAATCCAACACAAAGAACCTCAAAGAGTGCCCCAAGATTCCTACCGGAGAAACAAGGATGAAAACGTGCATCAACCCCTATGCATAGATTACCCCAATGTCACCTCGGGAATCCGCGAGTTGAGTGCCAAAACATACATCAAGTGAATCAATAGAATACCCCATTGTAACCATGGGTATACCACGCAAGACATACATCAAGTGTTCTCAAATCCTTAATAGTATTCAATCCGATAATAGTGAAACCTCAAAGGTAAAACTCAATTCATCACAAGAAGATAGAGGGGGAGAAACACCATATGATTCAACTATAGTAACAAAGCTCGCGGTACATCAAGATCGTGCCAAATCAAGAACACGAGAGAGAGAGAGAGATCAAACACATAGCTACTGGTACATACCCTCAGCCCCGAGGGTGAACTACTCCCTCCTCGTCATGGAGACCGCCGGGATGATGAAGATGGCCACCGGTGATGGTTTCCCCCTCCGGCAGGGTGCCGGAACGGGCTCCCGATTGGTTTTTCGTGGCTACAGAGGCTTGCGACGGCGGAACTCCCGATCTAGGTTTATTTCTGGGGGTTTCTATATTTATAGGAATTTTTGGCGTCGGGAACAAGTCAGGGGGGGTCCACGAAGCGACGACAAGACAGGGGGGCGCGCCCTAGGGGGGTGCCCTCTACCCTTGTGGAGGCCTCGTGTCTCTTCTGGCCCAACTCTTTTGCTTCGGGGGCTTCTTCTGGTCCATAAAAAATCACCGTAAATTTTCAGCTCATTTGGACTCCGTTTGATATTCCTTTTCTGCGAAACTCAAAAACAACAAAAAAACAGAAACTGGCACTGGGCTCTAGGTTAATAGGTTAGTCCCAAAAATCATAGAAAATAGCATATAAATGCATATAAAACATCCAAGATAGATAATATAATAGCATGGAACAATAAAAAATTATAGATACGTTGGAGACGTATCAAGAAACAATGCTGAATCTAATGCTGAATCATCTGTGAGTGCTAACCCCTCAATCAAGGAAAATAGTTTCGTTTCTGATGAAAATGCTAGGTTGAAGGATCTTCTTCAGATAGGATTGTTCAAATCTCTCAAAGGGCACCAAACCCATTGCGATGTTCTGAAGAAATCTATTCTTCACAAAAATCCCAGAAAGGAAGACATTGGCTTCGAAAGGAAACTGAATGAAAATGGCACTTACTAGGAACCACATCAATATCCCCAGACTATGTGGGACCCTGCAAAGGGCAAAACGCTCGACCCTGCATTACTTTCTGGATATAACTCTCCCATTCCTAAATATCCTGATGATGATTCCCTGGACAACTACAAGTTGTTCAAAGATCAACATGGTGAAACAATTGCTCGCTATGTTGGACTGAACAACAGAAATGCCCCCCCCCAAAAGAAAGCCATTTGGGTGCCTAAGAAAACTGTTGATGCTCTGCCTGTTTCTACTTGACTAACCATGCAGGCACAGAGAATTCGACAGAATGAATATATGCATAGATGATACAATCATTATGCTCATTCATCTGGAAAGAATTTCAATGCTTACTCTTTCAATTACTCCCGCTCCTCATCGAGCAACAACTATGCTTATCGAAAGAAATCATATCCTGCTCGTTCATTTGTTTTGAAGCCACCTGCAAAGATGTGGGTGGTTAAGAAAGCCTAATTCTTCTGCATGACTATGTCTCCGGGTGCACTGAATGGATTATGGACAGTGGATGCACTAGTCATATGACCGGAGACAAGTCATGGTTTGTCGACCCCAACTTAACTGCTTCTCCTCTGAAGTATATCACTTTTGGCGACAACAACAAAGGGAAGGTAATTGGCTTAAGTAAAATTGCTATTTCCAAGGACAAATCTATTGATGATGTGCTACTTGTTCAATCCCTTGGATTCAATCTTATGTCAGTTGGCAAGTTATGTGATTTAGGCATGCTAGTATTATTCTCTATATCCAAATGCATTGTCTTCATGGCCTCTGACCATTCCTTCATCTTTGAGGGAATTAGAAATGGTGATCTTTATATTGTGGATTTCTCTAAGGGTCCCTCAGTCCAAACTTGTGTGCTTGCAAAAGCAACCGAAGGATGGCTGTGGCACCATAGACTTGGTCATGTAGGTATGAGAAACCTGTAGACTCTGGTGAAGAAAAAGCATCTTCGTGGCATTCCTGATGGGAAATTTGACAAGAATCGTCTCTGTGCTGCTTGTGAAGCTGGTAAATTGGCTAAGAAACATCATTCATCCAAGACAATTATGACCACAACAAGACCACTAGAGATTCTTCATATGGATTTATTCGGTCCTTAGAATTATGCAAGCTTCGGTGGTAGTCATTATGGTTTGGTTATTGTTGATGATTTCTCTCGATACACTTGGGTATTCTTCCTCGAAGACAAGACTTGTACTCAAGATATGTTCAAAAGCTTCGCTAAGAAGGCCCAGAATGAATATGATGAGCGAATTAAGCATGTCAGAAGTGACAACGGAACTGAGTTAAAAAATACTCACATTGCTGAATTTCTCGATGATCATGGTATCACTCATGAGTTCTCTGATGCTTACACTCCACAACAAAATGGAGTTGTTGAACCAAAGAACAAAACTCTCATTGAAATGGCAAGAACAATGCTCAGTGAGTATAAAACTCCCATTCGCTTCTTGGCTGATGCCATTAACACTGCTTGTCATGTTATCAATCGTGTTTATCTTCACAAGTTCCTTAAGAAAACTTCATATGAGCTTATCACTGGCAAGAAACCAAATATTTCTTATCTTCGTGTTTTTGGTGCACCTTGTTATATTCTTGATATGAATCATTCTTCCAAGTTTGTACCTAAGGCACATGAAGGATTTCTTCTTGGTTATGGCTCAAACTCGCATACTTATCGAGTCTATAACTCTCACCACATGAAAGTTATGGAAACGGTAAATGTGCGGTTTGATGAATCTAACGGCTCTTAAAAGGAGCACTTGCCAAATGTGATAGATGAACCGCTGATATCGGATGCTATTCGGCAAATGGCCATTGGGAGTGTCAAGCCTATTGAAGGAAATGCCCGTGAGTCATCTGATGATGATGCTCCTATGACTCGAAGCAGAACGCGTAAGCCACTGCCGAAGCAAATGCTCCTCCGAATGGAAATGGCAGTCAAAATTCAAATACCGATCAAAATGGCAATCCTGAAGGGAATGATGACACAAATGCTGATGCTGAGGATAATGACCATCACGAAGAAAATGCTCATCCTTGTGTGGCAAATCGAGTTGATCCCTCACTAATTCTCGATGAACTTGAGAATCCAGGTTATCGACCTACAACTCGTGCGCGCACTCGTTTGGCTAACTATTGTGGCAGTTTCTCCTTTGTCTCATTGGCAGAACCTACCAAATATGAAGAAGCCGTGAATGATCCGGATTGGATGAATGCCATGCAAGAGGAGTTGGTGCAATTCGAATTAAATGATGTATGGGAATTGGTTGACAAACCGAATCCCAAGAAGCACAATATCATCGGCACAAAATGGATCTTCTGCAACAAGAAAGATGAAAATGGTATTGTGGTAAGAAACAAAGCATGACTCGTTGCTCAAGGGTACGTACACACAGGTAGAAGGCATTGATTTTGGTGAAACATATGCTCCTGTTGCACGCCTTGAGGCAATTCGCATACTTCTTGCTTATGCAAATTACAATGATATCTTGCTATATCAAATGGATGTGAAAAGTGCTTTCCTCAATGGTGAAATTGATGAGGAAGTTTATGTTAGACAGCCACCTGGCTTTGAACACCCTGAGTTTCCTAACAAAGTTTTCAGGTTGAAGAAAGCATTATATGGGCTAAAGCAAGCTCCTCGAGCTTGGTATGACACCCTAATTTTTTTTTCTCGACAAGGGGTTCAAACCAGGATCCACAGATCCCACACTTTTTACTCATGCAGTTGACAATGATTTATTTGTTTGTCAAATATATGTGGATGATATTATCTTCGGTTGTACTAACAATGCCTGCCGCTTGGAATTCGGGAAAATGATGTCCGATAAATATCATGTCCATGATGGGTGAACTTAAATTCTTTCTCAGACTGCAAATACGTCAACAAGCGAATGGTATCTTCATTTCTCAGGAGAAATATCTGAAGGGGTGCCTGAAGAAGTTCAAAATGCAGGATTCCAAAATGAAGGGCTATAAAACTCCTATGCGCATGAATGGTAAGCTAGATGCAGATGTGTATGGTAAGGACTACGATCAGAAAGCCTATCGTTCGATGATTGGATCTCTGCTTTATCTATGTGCATCTACACCTGACATTATGTTGAGTGTTTGCATGTGTGCCCGCTATCAAGCTGCACCGAAAGAATTGCATCACCAAGCTGTCAAGCGCATTCTGAGATATTTGGCTCACACCCCCACCTTAGGTTTATGGTATCCTAAGGGAGCACAATTTGATCTATTTGGATATTTAGACTCAGATTGGACTGGTGACTTGGTTGATAGGAAATCTACTTTGGGGACATGTAATTTCCTCGGTAGATCTTTGATCTGTTGGTCTTCAAGGAAGCAGAATTGTGTATCTCTGTCTACGGCTGATGCCAAATATATTGCTGCTAGCTCTTGTTGCACTCAGTTATTGTGGATGAAGCAGACACTTAAGGATTATGGCATCAAGGTCAAGCATATACCCCTTTATTGTGATAATGAGAGTGCCATCAAAATTGCACACAATCCTGTGCAGCATTCTTGCACGAAGCACATTGCCATCAGACATCACTTTATTCACGATCATGTGGCTCGGGAGGATATTGTTATCAATCAAGTCAAGACCGAAGACAATCTCGCTGATATTTTCACCAAGCCTCTCGACGAGAAAAGATTATGTGTGTTACAGTGTGAGCTAAATATCCTAGACCTCGCAAACGTGCAGTAAGCTGGACTCGGCACCCGTGCTAACACTTCCACATCTTTGAAAGGAATGGGTGCATAACACTCGAAGAGTCTGAAACTTTCGACAAAGTGAAAGTTTCTTTCTGAGAGTGAATACATTAACGAAGAACTAGACTAACCGGGTGCCACGATAATTGTGCGATGCTCGGGGTTATACAGTTCTTATACGGTGGGTTACGCCACCACATTTTTTTCTTTGATCAGTTTCTCTTTGATTTGATAGATTTGATTTCTGTCCGAATGCATTTCCCTCATAGCTACTTGCTCATTTGATTGTGTTCTCTGCTGAGTGAAATGCCAAGGACCCTGGTTTTCCCTCTAATCTATCTCTTCCGGTCGATGCTGTTCCTTTGCAAATGCTCAATTTTATCTGGAACGAAACTTATCTGGTGTCCTTAACCACAATTTTGTTTCGGACCAAACTTTAATCTGTTTTTGCGAAAGCCGTCCAAAGTTTGGGCTTTCCCGCCCAAGTCAGGACCACTATCTTTGATGGTTGCCACGTGCAATACATCAACTGCCAGTCCATCCTATCTGTTGAATTGCAATCATCTCCGTCTAGAGACCATTCGATCAAAACCTCGGCGTGCGGTTATTTTCCTCATCTATATATAAACCGCTTCGCACCCTTCGTCCTCCTTCCGCCTTTCTCCTCGCTCTCTCTCTCCACCGAAACCCTCACCACACTGCTCCACCTTGAGCTCGACGTCGACGACCCCTTCGCCGCTTAACTGCTGGAAAGAGGTCACCGAAGTCATTCCACGCCGCCGCGGGATATCTTCTTCCTCGCACCGCCATAGCTGCTGCAGGTCACCAAGCTAGGGTACGTGTAGTTCGTGCTCGAACTTCTTTCCTTCCAATTCGAGTTCGTCCGTGGTTAATTTTCACTGATTTACCGCTTATCTTAGATCTAGGCTTTTACTTCTCTAGAGCGGATGTTGTTTGTAGTTATGCCTCACATCCGAATCTGCCAGATCTAGGGTTTGTGATTATGCTTCGCTCGAATGAAATGCCTAGCTTGCTATCTAGTACTTTTCTTCAGACCTACTAGCTCGATCTATATGTTTCACTCTTCGGAAACATCTCTCAAAATCTATATCTGATTCTTCCTCAAAATGTTTTTGTTCGAGAAAATCTTTAGCCGTGAGCATTTGTGACCCTGTCCCCTTTTTCCCTCGTACCTATTCTCTTTCATAGGTCGATGCAGTCTGTTGAAGATTCTGCTAAGATTCATAGTATGGCTGATGATGATGAGGCTTTCATTGGTACAGCTGACGAGTCCAATGCGCCAAAGGGCCCAACGATAGGCCCATCAACGAGCAAAAGAAAACGAACCGAACAAAATGCAAATGAGCAAGAAGCAGATGCACCAAAGAAGAGGAGAGATGGTAGGCAACCACTCAAAAATACTGCTGAGCTTTCTCTCATGATGAGTATAACACCGTTCCAGGAGAAGATTCCAATCAGAGAAAAGGACGTGGTTCAACTACAAGATGGTATATCCTCGATACACCAAGAACTTTGCTTTCCATTCGCCATGGGGTGACTACCGCGAAATTGGGCTCATTCGGCCAGGTGAACCTCAGCAAAGACCTCCACCACCTCCTGATGCTCATTAATCTTCCATCAAGACTCTGGATTCTTATCCCGAAGAAAATGCCAAGCGCCTCAAGAATACTGAGAAGCGTGCCAAGAAGGCTGCCAAAGATCAAGCAAAGGAAGAAGAAAATTGTCGTCTTATCAAATAAGACGTCGAGAAGAAAAAGGCTGAAGGAAAAGATGAACGCAGAACAAAGAATAAGCATGATCCAAAATCTGCTGCTCTAAAGAAAAAGAGCGCCCCGAGGAAAAGGCCTGCAAAGCCAGTTGAACATGAAAGTGATTCCTCTGATCAAGATGATCCACCGCTCACCCGAGAGGAAATTGATGCTACTCTCTCCGAACAAGTGAATGTCACCACATCCACTGTTCTACCAGATCTTCGTGTGGATGCAGTCCCAGTCGCACCTTCGAAGAAGAACCCGTTGAAGAGGAAGACCCCAGCAACCACTGTCACCATGGTTGACAAGGTGAACACAGAACCTCATACTGATGCAATTAACTTGCAAGATTTGGTGGTCGAAGCACCTGTTAACACAGCAAAGCTTGGAGTAAAGCTTCCAAAAGATAAAGTGAAGCAAATCAAAGGGCCAAATGCCAAGCAGAAGGTTCCCAAGTCTGATGTTGTGAAAGAAAAAGCTGCACAATTTGCTTCAAAACTGACTCAACCTCTAGCTTCTATGCCTCCTACCGAGCAAAATGTGGCTCAGACTGCTCCTTCTGCTCCTTCTACTGCACAGATTGAAAATGACTCTGCTGCACCACATTCTTTCGATCATTAGTTCATCATGGAGCAGCTAGACCGTTTTGTCGAAAATTTATTTGATGGAGAAGTGGCATGTTTGCCAATTCCCTCAGAAGTTATTTCTCAAGCATTTGTTCTGATCCAAGATATGAGAAATGATTCAGTTGAGATAAATGACCTCATTGGTCAACTCAAGGAGCTTGACACCAGCATGAAAGCTACAAAATCCAAGTTTGTCATCAGGCAGCTTGAAGAATCTTATGATGATATCAATAAGGAGTTGAAAGTTCTTCGTCACAGAAGACTGGGATTTCATTCAGATCTGGATCAAATCATTCGCAAAATTTTCCTTGATCACCAAGCAAATGTGACTGGTTACAATGATCTGGTCAAAGGGCACATTGATCCTTCGAAGAAGAAGAAGAAGACTGCGAAGAAGAATGCCCCTCCTCCTCCAGAAGCCAACACACACAGAGAAAATTCTCCGGTACAAGCTAGTTCTTCGATTCCTCAAGAACTAGTTATAAATGAGCCATCTTCACCAAGGCCAACTGAAGCTGTGCTTGTGGTTTCTCCTGCTCATGAAGAAAATCCATCTCAGCATCAAGTGTCCGAAGAAGGAGAGATTCCTCGGTCAGAACATCAAGATTCTCCTGTCCTCAATGAACCTAAAGATTTGGTTCCTCCCTCTGCTCTTGCAATTTCAGAAGCAATTCCCCAACAACCCCAAATGACTGATAAAGCTTCGGTGCCTGACTCTTCCCCTGCACAAGTGTCAAATCCCTCCCCTTGAGGATTTCACTCATCACCGCTCGAAGACCCTCTGATGTTGATCCCTCAGCAGCAAAGTCACCCTCAGCTCATCATTCGGATTCCGTCATCTATGGCGATGAAGTACTTTCTGTTGAAGATGAACTCAAGTACCCCTATCCTCGCGAGATACTGCCTTTGTTTTCCATCGGCGTCGGCATCAAAGGGCCTCTGTTCAACAGAAATACTCACCCAGTTTTCTTTCGAGAGAGTCCTTACAGTAAGCCAGAACATCTGATTCTCCTCGATTCTGGACTCAGGAACAGGCGATATACTACTCTCGTATCCTTTATGACAGCCCGAAGATTTTCCCTCATGAGTTCCCAGACTTTGCAGCTATGCAGAGCATTGGATGCTTCAATCAAATTCTGCAAGACATCGAAGACTTTGGTCTCACTCGTGTCTTAGGCTTTCAGCATCCATGGAATAGGGAGATTATTCTTCAGTTCTATGCAACCTTATATATCTCTGGCAATGAGTCAGATAGCACACAGTGGATTATGGAATGGATGACAGAAGGAAAATGAATGAAATGCTCTGCTATGGATTCTGTCTCTCATTTTCATTTTCCTCGATTTGAACATGGCAAAACTGAGATTCGAGTTCATAACATTGATGCAATCACTGATGAAGATTTCCGATGCACAATGGATGAAGACAAAATTCATGACTACCATGGTTCTCCTCTGCCTGAACATTTAACTTTCGACAATCAGACTTTATACCACATCCTCACATACACCATCTGTCCGTTGGCTGGGAGGAATACTGATAACGCCATATCTGATGTTCTTCGGAACACCATCCATGCCATCTCTCAAGGTTATATCTTTGATGTCGAAGACATGTTCTTGCACATCCTAATGGATTCAGCTCAGTGTCCTAAAGCAATAAAAGTATTCGCGCCATGGATTCAGAAAGTGGTTGACTATGCAATGAAGACAGAATATCTTGCTAAAGTCAGTCACAAAAGCTTCATTCCTCCTGTGCGAGATACGCTGAAAGTTATGGAAGATTTTTCTTCAGGAAAAGCACCTGTGTCAAGCACTTCCGATTATCATCACACTTTCAATGGACCAAAGCTGCCCAAGCTTGATCATCTTCTGAACACTCAGCCTCCTTCACATCTTGAAGTGAGCATGCGCACTCAACAGTTGCTACTGAAGCATATGGGCGAAGATCGCTAAGAAAAAGAACATCTTGCTGCTGAACTTAATGCTATTCACAACCGAACAAAAGTTATGCATATGATTACAGCAAAAAACAAGAAGCGCTGATGGAAATTGCTTCAAAAAAATTTCTCCAAGAAGCAACTCAGCAATTCTCACCTTCAAGAACTCTATCAGTACATTGACCAAGGGTTTACTACTGAAGATTATCAAGATCGCTCCACTCCACCTTTGCCAGCTCGTGAACCTACAACGACTTTACTTCAAATTCAGCTGCGCAAATTGCTCGATGAATCAGAAGCCACTTCGCCTACTGTCAAACCTTCTGAAGAAAATCCTCTGTCTCGCAAGTGTAATGAGGCTGATCCCAATGTACCTTCCTCGTCCAAGACCCAAGTCAGTATCGAAGGATCAGCTGCTGCTGCCGCTTAAGATGAAGATGTTCCAGACACTTCCGAATCAGAAACTTCGTCGGACAGCTCCTCAGGCGATGCCTCAGAGTGAATCATATTCACAGTTCTCACTCATGTTTTTCATCACCTTTTTGACACTAGTTGATAAAAAGGGGGAGAATAACATCGAGAGTTTGATAGATTTGCTCTGTTGGATTTGGTGTTTTGTGTTTTCTCGCTCTATCTTTTGAGTCAATTGCACCATGTCATGGGCTTTGATGTAAAACTTCTGTTATGGGCTGTAATATTAATAACCCCGCCTGCTGCACTGTTCTCTCTTGAAGCTCTTTGTTTTGCAGGTGAAATGGTTAACAGAAGTTATGAATGATTGCACTTTTCTCTCATTGGATTATCCATCATCAATGCGAATCATTACCTCGTATGATTGAAAATTCTCCACACACACTCAAATGAATTGCAAGGAATTTTTTTGTATATCAATTGACCCTGCATACATCCAGGGGGAGTATATTTCATCATGGAGTCAAGTAACGCAAGTTCACTCTTGTTCGATTTACAATTTACTTATCTATCTTCACTTCATTAATTATCTGTTTTGTCAACACCCGTCCAAAAAGGGGGAGATTGTTGGTGCAATGATAGGCACCTTATGTTTTGGAGTTTGTTGACATAAACAGTTTGGGAGTTATGTGTTTGCTAGTGCACACAGAGTAACAAGTCCCTGGAGTAATCGAGGAGTTTGATGAAAACGACGAGGATAATCTCCCTGCGCAGCAGCGAAGGTTATCACCGAAGATAAAGCTAACAAGAGTGACCCCTAAAAATTGCTGAAGTCTAAGCAATTGGTTCGGTGATTGTTTGAAGCAAATGACTGCACTCGAGGAAGAATGAAGACGAAGTGAAGAAGTAGCATTTATTTCATTGTTCTTCTTTCATTGAGTCATAGGACCACCGTACTATTAAGAGGGGTATAGCATTTCGAAGCTTTGATTCTCTGATGCTAAACCCAAACCTATGAAAGCTATGAGAGAAATCTCTTTGTGCTCCGAGCAAATACTTGCCAGCAAGAGACTGTGATCTTCTTTGCTGCGAGAGATTTGCCTCAGACCGAGGAGTTAGCATTACTCACCGGTACAGCGAGGTGCTATACAAATGGTTTTTAACCCTTTCCGCGACGGCGTTCTGAACCATCGCCTTGTGAGTGACTGCGATAGGGGGGTCCTTCCCACACGACCCAGAAACGGTCAGGGATATGCCCTCCTGGCACACACGCTCGGCTAAATGAGGTCGTGTGCGATCGGCGAGCAATCAAATACAATTATACGTATAGTTGTGCTAAAAAAATACAATTATACATGCCAAATTGTTTTCGGTCGTAAGTACATCCCACACAGTCAGTCCCCGCTAAACGTTTCCGTTTGTATGTACATTCCAAACAGCCAATCCAAGGAATACGTTTCCTTTAGTATGTACATCCCACACAGTTAATCCAAGAAGTATGTTTCCGTTCGTATATACATCCCACACAGTCACTCCAAGGAAAACGTTTCCGTTCGCAGGTACATCACACACAATTTTCCCCATTAAATCATTTGTGATAGCGTTGCCATTGCACACGATATTAACAATTTTATCATTTGCGTTATTGAATGCATCACACACGATGCGTAGAAGAAACAGTGTGACAAAGGCTGTCCATCACACACACTTTTTATGTGGTAAACGTTTGCACAAGGTGGCCTAACGCAAACAGTTTTCAAGAGGATGTCGTGTGTGATTGTTCATTGATCCAACACGGTTTATTCCTAGAAATTGTGTGCGTTGCCTGAGGTCATCGCCCATGGTGTTTTCTCAATAACCGTTTGCAATAGAAAAACACAATTAGTAGGCTAATTACCCTATTATTAATAATCCATTTATTAATCTAATTGACATTTCATATTAAGCACACAATATATTTCATTTCCATATTAAGGAAGCAGGATTTCATAATTGAAATACATCAGAGTACAACATCATATAGCTTCAGCACTCAGCTACCCCATTACACAACTGCACCAGCACCAAGTTTCACATGCAACATCTACAACCTTTCGAAATTAGCATCATAGATGGAACATAGACAGATTAATCTCACCTAGAAAACTGCTGAAGCGGAAGGCGAATATTGAGCCTTCATTGATGTTGAAGGTCTTTGCAACTTTAGGCCAATGCCTATGGATGATTGACCGTCCATTCTTCATCCTCTTCAGGAACACTTCAATATTGAACCGTGGGTGTTGTATGAAAACCTTCCTCGCCTCCTGACCATACAGGTGGTTTGAGAGGTAATCTTCAATGAACTGCTTTGGAAAGGCCTGAAAACAAGGATATGCATAAATATCTTCTCCAGATTTGAAATGGTGCAAAGGAATTAAAAAGACAAGGTATAACAGTTAGTACCATCTCGTAGTGAACTGATGTCTTCTTCATTGTGCAGACAAAGATCTTGTTGTTTTTTGTCGCTAATTTCTTTATCGTAACAATCTTTCTGAGTTTCTTGACTTGACTGATATTAATGGACAACTCATTTCCACATACGCAAAAAGGGTCAAACAGTGGGTCAAAACCTCTGACAGCAGGACCTACATGTGCAAGACCAAATTGTTAAAAACCTAATATTTAAAAACAAGAAGTGGAAAGGTGTGTTATTAACTGCAACATGCCTAATATTTAAAAGCAAGCAAACATAGTCATTCAAACTTGTATTGTGCAGGTCTAAGTACACTAGTTATTGGCCCTGTTTGGATCCATGGGTTAGAGTTAGTTTGAGCTAGTTTGGGCTCAAATAGCCCTAAAGTATCCAAACATGAGGGCTAGTTTGAGCTAGTTGCATCAAACCCACCCAAAACAATTATCCCACCCAAGAGGTGCTGATTGGGGCTAGTTCTCCTAGTGCATTTATTGTCAATCTAACACTATCATCCAAACACCTCTTTGGCTAGAGTTAGTTCAGGGTTAGTCATTGTTTAGTATCATTGTTATTTAGGAATCGTAGGATAGCATAGGATTTATTCTACCTTGAATTGTATTCCAAGATGACCATGTACTCCTATATATATGCCCACGAGGCTCAAGCAATACAATCAACTATTCCACCAATCTCTCTCTCTCTCTCCCTTTTAACTATCATGAGCTAGAAACTAACTCTAACCTCTAGCTAAGTTAGGGTATCCAAATAGTGCCATTGTTAAATCAAATGGAAAGGCGTGTTCAATACTCCCTCCAGTCCTTTTTACTCTGCATATAAGAATTGTCTGAAGTCAAACTTCATAAAGTTTGACCTTATTTATATGAAAAAATATATACAATATGAAAATTTAAGTCATGACACATGTACTGATATTTATTTCATATTGTGAATGTTGGTATTTTGTTCTATAAAGTTGGTCAAACTTTACGAGGCTTGACTTTAGACAAATCTTATATGCGAACTAAAAAGATTCAGAGGGAGTACAACATGCTTAACAACAACCAAATATAGTCATTCATAGAGCTATTGTTAAATTTGGTATTGATGAAATTGAACTGCACAGTTCATACTAGCACATATAGAACATCACACTGTTAATAGCTGAAATAAACAAGGCATACTACGAACAACCAAAGATGGCAATTGAAACTGGACATATGCTAACTACAAACAACCGAACAACCATAAACCATAGAAATAAACAAGGCGTAATGCAAACAACCTAATATAGCAATAAATACTGGACAGGTTCTCACTACAAAAAGGGTTCGAGAAAACAAATCATGGGTTTCCTCACTTGTCACAGATTGGCTCCTCCTCGTGGTCACCGTCGATGAGATCTGACTTGCCAGCTGAGGATCCCAGGCCAGCATCGCAGAACATGTCCTTCGGAAATGACAAAAGGGGCTCCATGGCGATGAAGGATGGCAAATTGTTCATAATTAATGAGCCACAGGAGATCAGCGGCAGGGCCATCGATGAGATCGACGGCTGCCGAACCCGAAGGGTTGGGGGTGGGCAACTTAACTTGTGACATAACCCGCGTCAAGCCGTCGGTGTTGACGACCTCAATGTCATAGCCAGCGTCCGCGACATGCCAGAATACTCTAGCCCGCTGATTGAAAGGCTCAATCTAGGTCCAATCATCGTCGTTAGCTTCCTCGGCGGCCACCTCGCCGACGTCGGGCGAAGACGCCGTGGTAAAGCTCTTTTGGGCCATTCGCTCCTCGAGCTCCCCAGGAAGCGTAGCCGAGCTTAGGCAGCGACGCTCTGGAGTGGGGGAGGGGGGGGGGGTGGGATGAGGGATATTTGGCAAGGGGGCGTTTTGCAGGCGTCATCTAAGAAACTCAGGGCGGCGAGGGTATGTATATCGGTGGGTAAACTGCACGGGCAGACTGGCAGAGGTTGACGATGGAGGCGGCGTGGCAGCAGTGGCGACCTAGCTAGGTTTGGAGCGAGGGAGGGGTGGTGTGTATGTGTGTGAGCGGGGGATTTGGGGTGAGCGAAGGATTTGGGGTGTGTGTGTGGAGGGGGTCCAAGGTGGTGTTTGAGGAAATGGCGCGGGTACTGAAAATTTACTAGGCGGGAGTAAAATGGCGGGGCTACCGAAAATTTGGATCAAGGGATTGAAGCAGAGCGGGGCAGGAGTAACGAACATCACACATGGTTAAAACATAATAATCGTGTGCTATCAAACAGAAAAACACTCCAGCCGAGCAGATATTTTTGAGATTGCGAGGGATGGAGGCGGGAGTAAAATGCCGGAGCTACTGAAAATTTGGATCTACTGACTGAAGCAGAGCGGGAGTAACAGACATTGCACACGGTCCAGACATACTAATCGTGTGCTATCAAACAGAAAAACCATCTACGCGGGTAGATATTTTCGAGATTGCGAGGGAGTAGATATTTTCAAGAGGGGGAGGAAAGCCTCGTGGAGCCCAATCTACTATGATCATGTGGGTGACAGGTGAGGGGCAGGGGTGCGGCACACGGGTAGTCCTAGGGAACCGTGTCAATTTCGTACCCGATCGTAGATGGTTGCTGCGTCCGACTCGTCTGCTGTTTATAAATTTGGCCAAAAAATGCGGGAAAGGGTCAGAACACGAACACACTTGCATGTGGACCAAATATATGTATGAAAAGGGTGGTTTGATGTTCAAATACCCAATGCACAACTTTGATGTGGCACCTGTCGCACAAAGCGCACGTTATTATTGCTAGCCTCCCCCCTCCCAAACACCCACACACACACACACTTCGTGTTGCCGGGAGGGGAATCCTAGCTATGAAGGCATGCCCCCAAATAGCTAGGTCTGACATCTCACCATACCGTAACACAAAACCGAAAGGAGTACATCAACCCCCCTCCCCCCTTTGCTTTCGATCAAATGTGGACCGTGTGCGGGCCCACAGATGTGTTCTTCTGGCGTTAGATGGGTGAGACCACTTACCAACCACACCTGCGGGTGGCCCGATGTGTGTGTGTGTGTGTGCGTGTGTGTGTGTGTGTGAAAATGATGTGCTATGATATTTAAATAACCAAATCACAAATTTGATGTGGCACATGTGCATCGCAAATTAACCAGGCATTCCCGACCCCACGGAGGTTCATCTAGTACGAAGTAGTACTGTGCCCCCCCCCCCACATACACACGCTTTGAGTCGGTGGGAGGGGGCATCTCACCAAGGCGTATTGTAAGACTGGCCAAGAAGAATCACCACCTTGGTCGTATAACCCCTCTTGTTTGTTGGGTCAAAGTCATGCATTGACGTTCCACACGTGGCCCCACAAAATAGGCTAGCTTGTCCCCGATAACCATGTGAGGGAGTGCCTGAAGACAATCACTGCGTGCATGTGGCCCAAGCATATGTATGAAGTGTCATGTGGTGTTTGAATATACCCAATGCACAACTTTGATGTGGCCGCGTGCTTTTGGAACCGAAAGGTCCCCACACGGAGCGAGGGTTCACGATGCATAGTATACTATATATATAGGGATTCATGTGTATGCGAGCCCTCGAACTTAGGTCTTGAATCTCACCATGATCAACGTACGACTATACGATAACGCGAACCAAGAGAAGAAGAATCCACCCTGGTAACCTCTCTCGCGTTGTTGGTCGAAGTGATGGATGTCCACGCGGGCCCACGAATATATAGGCTGTCGATGATAACCAAGTGAGGGAGAGTGTCCAAAGACAACCACTGCATGTATATATGTGCCCCAAACATATGTATGGACATGCGTGATGCATGCATATATGTTTGAATACCAAAAGCACAACATTTTGATGTGGCACATGCATGCGTCGAAAAACGCACAGTCCCCGCACAGATCTGGTTCATGATGCGTCGCGTGCTCGCCCCCCCCCCCCACTTCGACCCGGTGGGAGGGATTTGTGTGTACACATGCGCGTGAAGTATAGTTGCATGTACCGAACCGTATAAGACGAACCAAAATTTAATCCCCTCCTAATTATAAGTCAAATTAACCTCTATCGCTATCGGTCGAAGTGATTGACCAAGCGGGCACACAGAGATGGATGAAGCATCTCGCTGATAACCCCGTGAGTGAGTGCTAGAGGACAACCGCCATCGCTTGCTTCTGGGCCAAACACATGTATGGAGATGTGTGGTTGTGATGTTTGAATACCTAATATATATGCAGAACTTTGATGTGGCACCTGCCTCAGAAACCTTTAAGTCCCCCACATGAACCGAGGTTCATGACACGTAGTATATATATGTTGCCCCCTCCCCTCTTCGACGCGTAATATATAATCCTATGTACCGTAACACAACCCGAAAATAATCGTCCTTCTAGTTCGTCAAATTACCTTTCTCGTTGTGTCATATATTAGATGGACGACGACCTCGCGGGCCCATGGAGGGAAGAGTCATAGGCGAATGAGTGACCACCATCGTCTGCACATGGGCCAATGTGTTGGTGATGTTTTTAATACCCAATATGCACAACTTATTTGCGGCACTTGCCTCGGAAACTGAAAAGTCCCCACATGGAGCGAGATCAATTCATGACGTGTGTGTAGTATATATGTGCTGCCCCGCCCCCTCCTCCCCTCTTCGACGCGTACTATATACTCCTACCGCAACACAACCCAAAAAGAAACCTCCTTGCTGGGTCAAAGTGATGGAGGACAACCTCGCGGGCCCACTCATGGAAGCATCGCATGCGAGTGAGTGTCCTAACATAGATCTCTCGGTGGTGTACACCATCGACCCGGCCGTGGTGGACGACTACATCAACACCGTTAAGCAGTTGCTTGCTCGAGACAAGTACAAGGTGGTCGGCATCGACCTCCAGTACACCGACGGTCGTCCCAACATAGATTAGAAGGCTGCCGTTGCCCAGTTGTGCGTGCGCCATCATGTCCTCATCTACCACTACTACATGGCCATAGAGCCTTGCGACCATTTCGCCAGGTTTGTCAACAGCACCGACTACAAGTTCGCTACGGTGGAAACCATCGACAATGTAAAAGCGCTCAGGGTTATGGGCCTGGCCTGCAAGAACCTTGTCGAAATCCGTGAGCACTACAGGGTCTGGGGCAGCACGAAGAAGGACTCCCTAGTTGAACTCGCCTCGGCCACATCGACCCATACTACGAAAAGATGAAGCAGGATGCCAACAGAACACGTCCTGTATCCTGGCATGGGGCCTGGATGCGGCAACTGGATGAACCTCACCTCAGGTTCGCGGCCAAGAGCGTGTACACATGCTACAAGATGCATAGGCGGATCATTGACATGAGGACGTGCCTCGTTACCGAAATCGATGAGGCCGGATCGAGCCACAAGCAGAACAGTAGCGACAAGCATCACAAGAAGTAGATGATGATCAGATGATCGTTTATCCTAGTTAACTATGCATGGAATATATAGTTGACTTTGGTGTGTGGAAATGTCATGTGTGTAGTAGCCACCTATGTAATTATGCATGTAATAGTTTACTTTGGTGTGTGCAAATATCATGTGTGTAGTAGCTACCTATGTAATTGGATGTTTAATTTGGTTATGCAACCATGTCCTTATAAGTGTGTGTATATATATATGTTGTTGTTCTGTATGCAATCCCAACGCACAACACAAACATCTTATTAGCAGCAATTGTCTGTGTTATTATCGATCTTCGCACACATTTCTGATTACAGACCTGTTTACCGCATATCACACACATCTTGTTAAATTGAACCGTTTCTGTTATCTTGGCTCAACGCATTCAGTTCATCCGAGTGAACTGTTTGCCCTCTATCGCACACACCTTGATCTGGCCGACCGTTTCTTTTGTTCCGCCTAATCACAAACAGTTCATCTGAGTGAGCCGTATACCGTATATCGCACACGCCTTCATCTGGCTGCCCCTTTCTTTTGTTCCGCCTCATCGCAAACAGTTCATTGAACTGAATCTTATGCCCCTCATTGCACACGCAACTAAATTCTGAACCATGTTTGATGTATCCTTCATCGCAAATGTTTTGCATCTTTTTTGACGGGTTTTTTACATCACCGTTTGTGATTATTGCATCGCACACAGTTTCGTCGAAGGGTCTCTGATCGTAGTGTCGCATTAGCAGCATCCTGCAGTAGTGACTTGTTCCACAAGTAATGTTACTGTTGCTCCAAAATGTGACCGTTGTGAACGTGTCGGTTGGCCATTGGCTGGACCTCGTGTCCAAAATGGTCATTTCCCAACTGGGAAGGTTGCGGCTATAAATAGCCACCCTGCGTCGGCTTTGTTCGATGGCTGCTCCATTTGATTTCTGAGAAGATTGTTGAGCAAACCCCTCTCTGAGCGATTTGAGTTTAAAATCCACTGAGATAAAAACCCTAGAGCCAAAGAATTAGATAGTGGTTCAGCATCACTGGAATCTAAGTTTATTACGCTCCACCTATTACTCTTGAGAGCTGCAAACTCTCCAGGCGGTTAGGTGTCAATTTCTTCAGAGACCAAGAGTGATTGTGGTACTCGAAGAAGAAGTCTGTAAAGGTTCGGAGATCACCTTCAAGTATCTACCATGAGTGATCGGCATCGGTTGACGAATCGATTGTCGAGGAGAATAGGGTGAAGAGAGTTTATCTTCCGTGTTAAGTCATAGCCCCTCCAACCAGACGTAGTCCTTGTGCAGAAGGATGAACTGGTAGAACAAATACCTTGTCACCATTGAGCACCTTCGGTCACCTCTGTTACTCAAGTTTACCTTCGATGCATTCTATTCATGTAATTTACTTTGATGCATGCTTTTGTTTCCCTTCTGTTATCTATTGTAGTTCCTCTTAGACTGTTTATTGTTTATTCCGCTGCTGGGTTCTGAGAGATTTAAGTTTTCCGAAGAAAATTTAAAACTCCCATTCACCCTCCTGGTAGACATACTTCGTTCCTACAATGTTGATCATTGGAAAAAAAATTGAATGACAAACTAGGACGGAAATTTGGATTCCCCTTCAATCTTGGTGATTTCCCCCTCGAAACCATGAAACTTCCTTGGTAATGGTTTGATTTACGAAGGGCGTGCATGATGACATAAACCAAACCTTCCTAGCTTTTTACCAGGGCATGGTGAGGCCATACCATGGCACCATGCCAGGTGTCATGTTTTTCAAGCACGTATTTCATTTTTCTATAGTTGATAACCCAGTAAATGACGCGTTTGTGGTTGACTATTGCCACACATTACCTTGAAATCTCTGCCCATTCCTTGTAAAAGGCATGAGAATTTACTAAATACCACAAGCATGGTTTTCCAGACCGTTCTTGTGCACCTTTTCATGCACCGTTTGTTCGAATTTGAATTATGTGGATTAATGCCTAGAAAATGCACATAATCCCCTAAATATGGTAAATGAGCCCGAAAAAATGTCAAATTTGAACACATTGCATTGGAGGGGGTATGTTTATTTTAGAAAAAAACTGAATGACAAACTAGGACAGAAATTTGGATTCCCCTTCAATCTTGGTGATTTCCCCCTCGAAACCATGAAACTTCCTCGGTGATGGTTCGATTTACGAAGGGTGTGCATGACGACATAAACCAAACCTTCTTAGCTTTTTACCAGGGCACGATGAGGACATACCATGGCACCATGCCAGGCGTCATGTTTTTCAAGCACGCATTTCATTTTTTTATAGTTGATAACCCAGTAAATGACGCATTTGTGGTTGACTATTGCCACGCATTCCCTTGAAATCTCTGCCCATTCCTTGTAAAAGGCATGAGAATTTACTAAATACCATGAGCATGGTTTTCCAGACCATTCTTGTGCACCTTTTCATGCACCGATTGTTCAAATTTGAATTATGTGGATTAATGCCTAGAAAATGCACATAATCCCCTAAATATGGTAAATGAGCCCGAAAAAATGCCAAATTTGAACACGTTGCATTGGAGGGGGTATGTTGATTGTAGAAAAAAACTGAATGACAAACTAGGAAGGAAATTTGGATTCCCAACCCCTTCAATCTTGGTGATTTCCCCCTCGAAACCATGAAAATTCCTCGGTGATGGTTCGATTTATGAATGACGTGCACGACGACATAAGCCAAACCTTCTAAATTTTTTACCAGGGCATGGTGAAGCCATACCATGGCACCATGCCAGCAGTCATGTTTTTCAAGCATGTATTTCATTTTTCTACAGTTGAAAAACCAATAAACGACGTGTTTGTGGTTGACTATTGCCACACATTTCCATGAAATCTCTGCCCATTCCTTGTAAAAGGCATGAGAATTAACTAAATAGCACGAGCATGGTTTCCCAGACCGTTCTCGTGCACCTTTTCCTGCATCGATTGTTTGAATTTTAATTATGTGCATTAATTCCTTGAAAATGCACATAATCCCCTAAATATTGTAAATGAACCCGGAAAAGTGCCAAATTTGAACACGGTGATTTGCAGGGTTTATGTTCATCGTAGAAAAAAACTCATGGACAAAGGACAAAGGAAATTTGGATTCCCCTTCAATCTTGGTGATTTACTATCGCACACGATTCATCTCCGTCGCCTCAGCGAACCGTGTGTGTTCACTCACACATGCAAAAGGAAAAAAGAAAACCCTCGCCCAATTCTTTCCCACCCACTCGCTGTGGACTCCTCCGCAACTCTGCACCTCATCAACTGCTATCGCGGCGGCCACCCTAAGCTCGACGGCTGTTGTCGGCAGGCGGAGGTCGTGCTCCAAGCGGCACGGGATTTCGCCCCTACCGCTTGTCGCCGCCTATTTGCACCGACATTCTAGACTCTGGTCGATTGGGGTTTTCTGCGGGATTGGGCCGGGGATTTTTCTCATGGAGAAGGTAATCAATCTAGCAAAATATTCACTCATCTCTTATCACAGTCCGTCCGTCATTGTTAATCAACCGGCGGAAATCGTCGTGGATTCATTTTGCTTCTAGCTGATTTGAGGGTTTTCATTCATGTGTCTACAGTGCGAGCACAAATAGGGCAAGTGTGGTCGCGGCCAGTCGGAAACGAAGTTCTAGCTCACCATTCCGGATGACTTCAGGGAGAGCTCGGTATGTTCAATCTCACCCTACCACGGCCGGCATGGCCTAAATTTGTGAACATATACCGTCTATTGCTACATTTGGATAAAAGGTATGGTGCCACATGCAGCCTAGATGTCGAAGCCGATTTCCCCCCCTATATTAGGCAAGTTTATGATGTATTGTTCATTCAGTTACTCTCATATTTGCATCAAATCTTTGTTACATTATCTATTTTTAATTATATATTTTTGTACTTTGCTTTCATCTATATATTGATTTGTTCTATCAGTTACTCCCATATTTGCATCTTGCTCTGTTATTTCAATATATCTAATTTATGATCCTAATTTTCATTTCAAGCAGTACATCCCTTGCTTTGCAAGAACATGAGTAGAAGGAAATCTTGGGCTTTACTTTGTTGATGACTCCATGGATGTCATATTGACAATGCAGCATGGACTTAAAATGACAGTTAGCGTAAAACTTGATAAAGATGGTCACTTCTATTTGATGCGGACCTTTGGAGAAAAATGTCTAAGTGTTATGAACTGAAAGTTGGCAATAAAATTCTATTACGTGCACCACAGCCTGGTCTAATTAACATGGATGTTTACTTCCCCAACGTCATCAACCGATCAAAGTCTGATCGAGGTTAGTGTCCTTTCAACTTTCTCCATGCTAGCATATTACTTAATTAGCAAAATCGGGGTATTTGTTTTGACTAATTGATCACTATTTAAGCAACCAATTGTGATTTCATTTTCTGACTCCGTTCCTAGGCAGTAACAAATTCTATTTACCAATTTATGCACACTATATATTCTTCTGCCATGTTCTGAATAAATAATACCTTTCCACCTTTTAAGCAGGATATGTTGGATGCATAGTTAATGATCTGTATGTTACTAAGTGTACCAAATATCACTGGAAGGACTTGAAGCATGCCATAAGCTTTGTTGATAATCTGACAGAGATAGCACAGCGTATGAACACTAGATTTTGGATGGGATTAATTATACCTATGGTGCACACATTGAACAAGACCAATTGTGTGCACAAAACGCTGGTACAAAGTCTTATTTTTACGTTGATGCTCATAAACTATATATATCTTCAATGATATGTTACAATTTGTTTTTATTCTATATTTCAACAGAAATTGCCCGCTGTAGCTGTTCCTGGATCGATTTCCCGGCGTGGTCGAATTACATTTGTGCCTGCTAATAACACCAAAGTGATTGCAAGGTACTGCATTTCCCGCAGAAATGGAACCATTCAAATTAACAAGTTCTCGCTTGTCGTGGAAATGCATCCATATTGGAAAATTGGAGACACTGTTCTAGTCATGCTCTACCAAGGCACAGGAGGGTTCTTCCTTTTCATTGACGAGATGCCGAGTCGCCGTGATCAAGCTGCTTCCAGCAGATAGTTGTGGTTGTTGGCCCTCAGCCTCTTAAAATGTGCTAGCTGTTACTATGTTAAGTATGTAGATATGGACCATATGGTTGTTGGCCCTCAGCCTCTGAAAATGTGATAGTTGTTACTATGTTAAGTATGTAGATATGGACCATATGGTTGTCAAAACTGTGTTACGAAGATCCTCCTTTTGTCGAATAGTGTAACCACTATATATATGTTACTCAAATGCTATTAGCCAAGTTCTTAAATTTTCATGGAAAGTATTAGTATCGTACACAGTTCATTGAGTTGAAGCGTGTGCCCGGTAGAGCGGTAGAGTACAGGACGTCCATGATTTAGACATGGCAAGCAGCACCGATGTCCAGAAGGCATTTGCATATTAATTGTCCATATTGCAAATTCACACACATGTTAACATAAAGAAACATATGTGTAACTTACTAATCATTGCACACGAGTACTCGCAGACGCATCTTGTGCGATACTCCTAGCCACCGCAAGCAACTAGTTTGCAATTTTCAAAGTTTTTTGTACACACAGAATCGCACACGAATTAACTGTAGTAACCGTCTGTGTTGTAATTTCTCATCGCAAATAGTTCATCCGAGTTGGCTGTTTGCCGCGTATCACACACATCTTGTTTACATGACTCGTTTGTGTTCTTTTGGCTCATCGCAAATAGTTCATCTATGTGAACTGTATGCCGCATATCACACACATCTTGTTAAGTTGAACCGTTTCTGTTGTGTTCCCTAATCGAAAACAGTTCGTCCGAGTGAACTGTATGTCGTATATCACACTCACCTTGATCTGGCTAACCATTTCTGTTGCACTCCCTAATAGCAAACAATTCATCTGAGCGAACTGTATGCCGTATATCGCACACACCTTCATATGGCTGCCCGTTTCTATTGTTCTGTCTCATCACAAACAGTTCGTATGGATCATCCTTGTGCCCTGCATCGCACACGCAAGTAAAGTCTGAACTGTGTTTGATGTCTCCGCCATCGCAAACATTTTGCATCTTTTTTGACAGTTTTTTACATCACCGTTTGCGATTAATGCATCGCACACAGTTTCGTCAAAGGGTCTCTGATCGTAGTGTCGCGTTAGAAGCATCCTGCAGTAGTGATGCCTTGAGATTCTATGTGCCCACAAAGATTCAGACAACAACTCATGCCATCTCCTTGGCTTATCCTCAATCTTTTTCTTGATGAGCTTGATTAGAATTTTATTGCTAGACTCAGCTTGTCCATTAGCTTTGTATGTGTCATGTTTTTTGAGAGGCAGTGCTTCAGACCATTTAGTGAAATAATTGGTTGGCACCAATACGAACAGATGCCCCTATGAGGAAGAAGGATGGATTTCTCCAATGAAGTCTAAACCCCAACCTCTAAAATGCCACGGCTTGATAATAGGATGTAACATAGCAGCAGGAGCTAATTGAATATCACCAAACTTTTGACAAGCTTCACACCCTTTGTAATACCTGAAGCAATCATTAATCATAGTCCGCCAATAAAATGCTGCAGGTTGCAATAGCCACTTCATTTTGGGAGCTGACTGATGAGTACCAAAAATCCCTCCATGTACCTCTCCCACAACAACTCTCGCTTGGTCCTCGTCCAAGCACTTTAAAAGAACATCATCAACTGTTCAGCGATAAATATCATCATCCCTCATCGTATATTTGAAAGCCATACGCCAAACGGTCCTGTCCACCCTTTTACTAGGACCACATAAATAATCAATAATGGGTTTCCTCCAGTCTTGATTTTATCCTGTATTAAATTTTTCGTTAGTGGCCGAAACGGTGGGCTCCGTTTCGGCCTCCCCTACCTTGGGAAGACCAGACATCAACCTTTGAGAAATATGAAACATGCCATGATCAACATGATAGCCGGATGCTTGTTGTGCCAACTCATTTGCCCTCCAATTGTCATGTCTGGATATATGAGTAATGCTAAAATAATCCAAAGTAGAAATTATATCTAGACATTTATCAAGATAAACATTAAGTGATTCGTCAAAACATTGAAATACTTTGGATATTTGTTGCACTAATAATAACGAATCACCAAAAGACTCAATATGTGTAGCACCTATGGAAAGCAACATCTCTAAGCCGAATAACAATGCTTCATATTCGGCTTGATTATTTGTGCAAAAATATTCTGAACAACATGAGGCTTCAAAAACATCACCATGAGGAGATATATAAACAACACCAACACCTTGGCAATTGCTACAAACTGAACCATCAAAATATAATCTCCACGGTACTAAAGAGACAAGGTTTATATCAACATCATGCTTATCATTAATCTGATGCTTAACAATAAAATTAGCAACAATTTGGTCTTTCATGGATTTTAGAGATTATTAAGCCAAATAATACTCAATTAAAGCATAAGCCCACTTGCCAATTCTACCACTAAAAATTGGTCTATGCAACATGTACTTAATGACATCGGTTTGACAAGCTACTATGAAAGCACTCGGTACTAAGTAACGTCTTAATTTTGTGCAAGCGTAATATAAACAAAGGCATACTTTTTCAATAAATGTATACCTTGTATCGCCGTCCAATAAACGTCGGCTCAAATATGTAATAGCATGCTCTTTTCCTTTGGTCTCTTGAGTCAAAACAGGACCAATAACACCTTCCTTCGCTGCAATGTAAAGCCTAAAGGGCTCTTTATGCTTGGGCGCTTTCATTACCGGAGGAGTGCATAAATAATTCTTGATCATATCAAATGCATCTTGCTATTTTGCCCCCCAAGTGAAATTGGCATCATTCTTTAATCGAAGGATAGGACTGAATGCATCAACCTTCCCGGGCAAATTAGCTATGAACCTCCTCAAATAATTGACTTTGCCAAGGAATTTTTGCATACCTCTCTTACATGTTGGAGCCTCCACCTTTTGTATAGCCTCTATCTTTTTGGGATCAATCTCCATGCCATCTTCATGAATAATGAAACCCAGAAACTTCCCAGCCAATACACCAAAGGACATTTCAAAGGATTCATTTTCAGTCCATATCTTTTCATTCTTTCAAAAGCTAAACGTAAATCAGCCAAGTGAGTCCCAAAAGCATCCAATTTGACAACAATATCATCAATATAGACCTTAAGTATAACACCGAGTAAATCATGAAAAATTAAATTCATAGCCCTTTGATACATGGTGCCGACATTCTTTAATTCAAAGGTCATCACGGTCCACTCAAATAAACCAAGGAAACCGGGACAACACTCATAAAGGACCTAGGCTCAGATTTTATCGAAAAGAGTTGGTATGCAGGGTTGCAAGCCCTCACCAAATCCATTGTCTAGTTTAGAAAAATTGTCTCTGCATGAAGGTGAGCCTCTTAGTGAGGAGGATGGCGCCCAGTACAGAAGTATGATTGGCGCTCTTTAGTATTTAACTCTTACTAGACCAGATATATCCTTTGCTGTAAACAAAGTATGTTAGTTTTTGCATGCTCCTACCACCTTGCATTGGACTGCTGCTAAACGTATTTTGAGATATGTAAAGCACATGATTAGTGTTGGACTGACATCAGTAGGTCTCAGTCCAATCTTATCAGTGCATTCACTTATGCTGACTGTGCTGGAAGTATTGATGACAGGAGGTCCATAGGTGGTTTTTGCAATATTTTTTGGTCCTAATCTGGTATCATGGTGCGCCAAGAAGCAAGCAACTGTTTCTAGGTCTAGTACAGAACCTGAGTATAAAGCATTGGCTAATGCTACTGCAGAGATTATGTGGCTTCTTCAGTCCATGCTGAAGGAACTTGGAGTGGCATGGGTGCAAACTCCTTGCTTGTGGTGTGATAATCTTGGTGCCACTTATCTTTCTGCAAATCTAGTCTTTCATGCCAGAACCAAACACATTGAGATAGATTTTCACATTGTCAGAGAATGAGTTGCCAACTAATAGTTGGATGTTTGTTTTGTTCATTCACGGGATTAGATTGTAGATGGTTTCACCAAGGCATTGCCCACTGGAAGCTTTGAGAAATTTAGGCGTATTCTCAACTTGGCCAAGTTGTGATTAAGGGGGCGTGATACGTATCTGTCGTATATACTTTTCCAAACAATTTTGCTCTTGTTTTGGACTCTAATTTGCATGATTTGAATGAAACTAACCCGGACTGACGCTGTTTAAAGCAGAATCAGTATGGTGTTGTTTTTGTGCAGAAATCAAAGTTCTTGGATTGACCTGAAAATTTACGGAGAATTTTTATGGAATATATAAAAAATACTGGCGAAAAGATATACCGGAGGGGGCTCACCCAGGAGCCACAAGCTCAGGGGGCACGCCCACCCCCCAGGGCGCGCCCTACGAGCTTGTGGTCCCCTTGGACCTCCGGCAACCCTTACTCCAACTCTATATATACCTATTCACCAAGAAAAAAAATCAAAGAGAAGGATTCATCGCGTTTTACGATACGGAGCCGCCACCACCTCCTGTTCTTCATCGGGAGGGCTGGTCTGGAGTCTATTCGGGGCTCCGGAGGGTGGAATCCATCACCGTCGTCATCACCAACCCATATTCACCACCAATTTCATGATGGTCACCGCCAGGAATGAGTAATTCCTTCGTAGGCTTGGTGGACGGTGATGGGTTGGATGAGATTTATCATGTAATAGAGTTAATTTTGTTAGGGCTTGATCCCTAGTATCCACTATGTTCTGAGATTGATGTTGATATGAATTTGTTATACTTAATGCTTGTCACTAGGGCCCGAGTGCCATGATTTCAGATCTGAACTTATTATGTTTTCATGAATATATGTGTGTTCTTGATCCTATTTTGTAAGTTAATGAAAGTGCAACTAATCCCTGGGTGGTTTTGGTAATTCATAACAACATATAGCTCATTGAACTAATATCCATTCAAGATAAACATTTCAGGATGTTCAATGATTTGCATGGCATGGACTAGAGATGTGGACCCCTCAAAATGGTAAGGACAAAGATTGGCAAAAGCTCAGGACTCTTCATTTCTATTTAAGTGATCCAAGATCACATTGAGTCCATAGGAAAGCCAATACTATTAAAAGGGGATGAGGTGTTGCTTAATGGTCTACTTGCTCAAAGTGCTTAGTGATATTGCTCCAAAACCCTCAGCCACTTTCTCCGTCCAAATATGTCCAAACCCTAACTCCAAACTTGGCCCCACTGATTCTTTCTACCCGCAACCACCGAGTTCATTTGACATAGCCACTGCCAGAAACCCTAACAGTTTGGTCACATTGATACGGATCTCGGTCCCACCGAGATGACCTTGCCAGTGCTCTGTGATCTATTGCATTCACTTCGGTCCCACCGAGTTTATGCAATCGGTCTCACCGAGTTGGCTTGACAGACACTCTGTTCCTTATTGCTTCACTTCGGTCCCGCCGAGTTGATGCAATCAGTGCCATCGAGATGATATTTGCCCTAAGCCCAGATAACCCACAAGTATAGGGGGTCGTTTCTAGCCTTTTTTTTGATAAATAAGAGTGTCGAACCCAAGGAGTAGCTAAAGGTAGAACAAATATTCCCTCAAGTTCTATCGACCACCGATAGAACTCTACGCACACTTGACGTTTGCTTTACCTAAAACAAGTATGAAACTATTTGGCAAGAATAAAACTATGAGTACTTTGCGAGAATAAAACTATGAATAAATTGTGATATAATAAAAGTAGATAGCTTTTGTAGACAAGAAAGTCATTTGTCCCTAGGCGATCGATAACTAAACCGGTGATCATTGTTGCAATTTTATATGAGGGAGAGGCATGAGCTAACATACTTTCTCTACTTGGATCATATGCACTTATGATTGGAACTCTAGCAAGCATCCGCAACTACTAAAGATCATTAAGGTCGTAAAACCCAACAATAGCATTGAGTATCAAGTCCTCTTTATCCCATACGCAATGACCCCCAAACTCGTGTATGTGCTTCTGTCACTCATGCCACCCACCATAAGCGAACCATGAACATATTGCAACACCCTACAGCGGGGATCCCTCCGTTTGTGTGACACGGAGGGCACCATAGGGCAGCACCAATATAAAATATACAACTCAAACCAATCATGATCATCTATCAACCCATAGGACAAAACTGATCTACTTAAACATCATAAGATAGCCATAGATCATTTGGAAATAATATATAGTGTTGAGCACCATGTTTTAGTAGACATTATAGCGGGGAGAAGAGGTGTTAGACCACTGCATAGAGGGGGAGAGAGTTGGTGTTGACGGCGGCAAAGTTGTTGGTGTAGGTCGCCGTCATGATCCTTGCCCCGGCGGCGCTCCGACGCCACCGGGAGAAAGGGGGAGAGAGCCCCCCTCCTTCTTCTTATTCCTTGGCCTCCCCTAGATGGGAGGATAATTCCCCCTCTGGTCCATGGCCTCTATGGCGGCGTAGGGGTGGGAGCCCCTCTGAGATTGGATCTCCCTCTCTGTTCTCTTCTGTTTTGCGTTCCTGTTTTCTGGCCCTTCACCGTTTCTTAAATTCCCGGAGACCCGTAACTCTAATTATGCTGAAATTTTTACATGATTTTTTCCCATAAATTATATTTCTTGTGCCTGAAGAAGGGCCCCAACCGACTTACAGCGAGGGCACAAGACACTTGGGCGCGCCAGGGGGTGCCCCGTGCGCCCTGGTGGCTTGTGGAGGCCGTGGGCCTCCGTTTGCGTTGATTCCACCTCCCAAAAATCACATATATTCCAAAATAATTCTGCGTAAATTTTTATCGTGTTTGGACTTTGTTTGATATGGATATACTGTGAAACAAAAAAAATGCAAAAAACAGGAACTGGCACTGGGCACTGGATCAATAGGTTAGTCCAATAAATCATATAAAATGTTGCCAAAAGTATGTCAAAGTTGTATAATATTGGCATGAAACAATCAAAAATTATAGATACGATGGAGACGTATCAGCATCCCCAAGCTTAATTGCTGCTCGTCCTCGTGTAGTTAAATGATAAAAAAAGATAATTTTTGATGTGGAATGCTACCTAGAATAATCTTGATCATAGGTCTAATCATGGCATGAATATTAAGACACGAATGATTCAAAGCAATAGTCTATAATTTGACATAAATACATTAATACTCAGGCATCCCAACAAACAATCGTGTCTTTCAAAATATCAACGCGAAAGAAAGCTATCCCTATAAAATCATAGTCTTGTCATGCTTTGTCTTCTTAACACAAAGTATTTATCATGCACAACCCCGATGATAAGCCGAGCAATTGGTTCATACTTTTTAATGTGTTTTATCTTTTTCAATCCTCATGCAATACATGAGTGCGAGCCATGGATATAGCACTACGGGTGGAATAGAGTATGATGATAGGGGTAAATATAGAGAAGACAAAAAGTAAGAAAGTCTCACATCGACGCGGTTGACCAACGGGCTATGGAGATGCCCATCAATTGATATCAATGCGAGGAGTAGGGATTGCCATGCAACGAATGCACTAAGAGCTATAAGTGTATGAAAGCTCATCATGAAAACTAAGTGGGTGTGCATCTAATCCTATAATGAAAAATTCCCACTAGTATATGAAAGTGACAACATAGGAGACTCTCTATATGAAAAACATGGTGCTACTTCGAAGCACAAGTGTGGAACTAGCATGCCCCTTCTCTTCCTTCTTTCTTTCATTTTTTTCTTTTTCTTTTTATATTGCCCTTTTTTACTTTTTTTCCTTTTTTTTTCTTTTGGTCCGGAGTCTCATCATGACTTATGGGGGAATCATAGTCTCCATCATCCATTCCTCACTGGGACAATGCTCTAATAATGAGAATTGATGATCATCACACTTCTATTTACTTACAACTCAATATTACAACTCGATACCTATAACAAAATATGACTCTATATGAATGCATCTGGCAATACCAGGATGTGCAATGATCTAGCGTAACATGCATTAAAATGATGAACGGTGGCTGAGCCTCAAATACTATGTCAGCTACATGATCATGCAAAGCAATATGACAATGAATGCTCAAGTCATCAAAACGGAAGCGGTGGAAGTTGCATGGCAATATATCTCGGAATGGCTATGGAAAGGCCATAATAGGTAGGTATGGTGGCTGTTTTGAGGAAGATATAATAAGGCTTATGTGTGATAGAGCGTATCATATCACGGGGTTTGGATGCACCGACGAAGTTTGCACCAACTCTCGAGGTGAGAAAGGGCAATGCATGGTACCGTAGAGGCTAGCAAATTGCGGAAAGGTAAGAGTGCGTATAATCCATGAACTTACATTAGTCATAAAGAACTCATATACTTATTGCAAAAGTTTGTTAGCCCTCAAAGCAAAGTACTACTACGCATGCCCCTAGGGGGATAGATTGGTAGGAAAAGACCATCGCTCGTCCCTGACCGCCACTCATAAGGAAGACAATCAATAATAAATCATGCTCCAACTTCATAGCATAACAAGAGACTATACATGCATGCTTCGGGAATCAAAAACCTTAAGACCAATATTCTTACTAACCACAATCGTTTACTAGTACCTCCCACATATTCCATCTCTATATCACAAAACTATTGCAAGGAATCAAACATATCATATTCAGTGGTCCACAAGTTTTATGTAGGATTTTATGACTAACCATGCAAATGACCAATTCCTGTTGACTCTCTAAATAGATATAAGTGAAGCATGAGAGTTTAACTCTTTCTACAAAATATCATGCTCTAATAAATATAAGTGAAGCAAAAGAGCATTCTACAAACAAGGGTTTTCTATGTGAAGAGAAACATGCAATCCAAACTTCAAGTGATATAAGTGAAGCACATGAAGCATTCTATAAAGCCACTCACAAAAGATAGAAGTGAAGTGCAATGAGAATTATATAAATCAACCATGGACTATCTCATACCAGCATGGTGCATAATAGAAAAGTGAAAACTAAACACAAAAGATGCTCCAAGATTTACACATATCACGTGAACGAAACGAAAACAAAAACGAAAACATACCGATACTTGTTGAAGAAAGATGGGATGGCTTCCGGGGCATCCCCAAGCTTAGACGCTTGAGTATCCTTGAATATATACTTGGGGTGCCTTGGGCATCACCAATCTTGAACTCTTGCCTCTCCTCCTTCTCCTTATATCGAGATCTCCTTGATCTTTGAACACTTCATCCACACAAAACTTAACAGAAAACTGGTGAGATCCGTTAGCATAAGAAAGCAAATCACTACTTTAAGTACTGTTGAAAACCAATTCATATTTTGTTTTTTCATTTTAGCTACTGTATTATAACTTCTCCTTGTCTTATACCACCGATAGAATTGATAGTTTCATCAAAACAAGCAAAACAATGCATCAAAAACAGAATCTATCAAAAACAGGATAGTCTGTAGTAATTTGAACTTTGACCATACTTATGTTACTCCAAAAATTCTGAAACATTAGGAAAAAATAAAAAAAATTCATAGAAATACTTTGAAAAAAGTTTCAGAAACTTTCTACATTCCAGTAAAAAATTTAAAATCGCGCACTACAGCCAAAGTTTCTGTTTTTGCACCGCACATACCAACAAGCAATCTAATCATCCTAAAGGCAAATCTTGGCACATTATTTTTATGATACACTGGATTTGTACAAGGGGATAATTATTTTTGTTGAAAAGTTTCTATAATCGATATTCACAAAGTTTCCATGGGCATGAACAAAGTTCAAGGATATCCCCCACTTCCACGGTGCTCTTCTTTCTCACTTTCACTTTTCTTTTTGTGAAGTTTTAAGTTCCCCTCTATATTTTTTTGTTTTTAAACTTTATAAAAGCACTCAACAGAACAAAATGGCTCTCTAAAACTTCCGGGTTGTCTCCCTGGCAGCGCTTTCTTTAAAGCCATTAAGCTAGGCATAAAGTGCTCAAGTAATGGATCCACCCGGATCCCAAGGTATATCAAAGCCAATTTTAATTAACAATGATTTAGTATTTAGTAGTGAGCACAAAGCAACATATATCATGCAATGACGAAGCCTAACTCTCTTCCTATGCATCGGCATGTCATACAAGAACAATTCATGCACATCAAGTAAAGGCCAATACATAGCATAAGCATAGAGAGGTTGAGATATAGTTCCTCTCTCATAATAATTGCAAGTAGGAGCAGCAAGCACATGCATATTATGTTCATCAAAATCATCATGTGCTATGATAAAAGGCAACCCATCAATGTAATCCTTAATAACTGCAAACTTCTCTGATATAGTGTGGTTTGGAGAATTCAAAAAGATAATAGGACTATCGTGTGTGGGTGCAATAGCAACAATTTCATTCTTAACATAAGGAACTATAGAAAGTTCCTCTCCATAAGCATAATTCATATTGGCATCATGACTATCAGGACCGGTTTTCTAGGATATTAATTTCCCAGCAAATGGTCCTTGTGCTCACCAGCCCCAGGATTACTGTTAGCTGATGAGACACAAACTTGATACAGAAATTCCAAGCAAAAATACAAAATATGAAGTACAAGATCATTCTGGTCTAGGAGTACAACAAATGGTTTCTAGTGGTTGATGGCGGAAGCGGTTTGCGGTTCATCAGCGTCTATGGGACTCCACTTCCCATAGGAACAGCTGACCTGGATAACTCCTGTCCTCGCGAGGCTGCTATCATCACTGCCTAGGTTCCGGGGCTGCCAGCGCAGCGCTCCTCTCCAAGCGAGAAATCTGGCCAAGACAATAGCCAGGGACAAGCCAGTGAGTACTTTGAATGTACTTGCAAACATTATGAACACAGGTATAATATAACAGATGATAATCATGCTCTGAAATATTCTCATGATCACTTAGCCAGTCATGAAATAAAATTCATGCCGCATGCAAGCAGGCCATTCAGAATTAAATATGAAAAAGCAATTAGATAATAAGAATAAATTAAACTGATCGGGTGTCTGAAGCGACGCCTCGAAAGGATAATAATATAAGACATGCCACAGTCGGGCGTCTGAGCGACACCACATAAAGGGCTTATAAAGAAAATTAAATAATCAGCATGCCACAGTCGGGCGTCTCAGCGACACCACATAAAGGGCTTATCAAGAAATAAATAGCAGGCATGCCACAGTCGGGCGTCTCAGCGACACCACATAAAGGGCTTATAAAGGAATAAATAGCAGGCATGCCACAGTCGGGCGTCTCAGCGACACCACATAAAGGGCTTATAAAGAAAGTAAATAACAAACATGCCACAGTCGGGCGTCTGAGCGACACCTCATAAAGGGCTTATAAAGAATAATCACAGTGAATATCCAGGAGGTAGAACCGTCCCAGGGATACTCAATAATTCAAATAATACAAATGGTTAGTCCATCATAATAATAATCATAATCATCATATGTCACATGTCTTGATCAATGTTCTGGTATAGCAGTTTTTTTCCTCCGAAGACCGATACTAAGACCGACACTTGACTCATCCCATACTGTAGTCCTTAACCATGGACACGGCTATTCGAATAGATATAATCTCTGCGGAGGGTGTACTCTTTACCCACGAGTAACGGATTCCTTTAGTCCATCGGGACTAATTCCGTTTACGGTCTTTTACTTGAAAACACACCTGACCCGCACACACCAGCTTAACTTACCGGTGTCTGGAATCACCCTCGACACCCGTTAAGCAAAACTCTAAGTGGGGAGGCTACAACCTCGACTAGCATGGGATCACAAAATTTATAACGCGCGCAAACTAGGGGAGCTACCCCTTCGGCTCCAACCGGAAACACCCATGCCCCCGGACCAGGTGGCATGTCTACCGGATGCAGCCGGTATCTTCCACCATGGCCTCTCTGTACGGTGTGTGCTAAGAAAGGGGTTGACAACTTACTGAACCGTACCCTACCTAAGGCAGGGACAAGTGGTAGCACGAAGCAAGTATGGGGGTTACTGGCACAAGACTCGATCTATGGTTGTCTCAGGAGGTTTAGGTATTTCCTGCATGATTAGCATAACAAAAATATTTCACCCCAACAGACAGAATCACCACTCATCATACCTTACCATGCCTTACTGAATATACCCGTCTCAACGAAATATCAGTAACAAGCTCGTATCCACCCAAGACAGAGACTTTCCCGGATTCCTTCCGGTAGGCATGAAAGGCATACAAGGGTGATTACTAGCACAAGCATATCAATTCCCAACCGCAAGGAAACTTCATCATACACTCATGAGTATGATCATATCATCACATAAAATAACGAATACTCCGTGTCAAGGTGGTGTTGTATTCGCATCAAACAACACACAACAAATATTATGCCAGGGTTCAGAATGCTTGCCTTTAGTGTGTGGAGAGGCAGGGTGCACTTTTGAAAGTTTTCATCTCCCTCCATTTCCTATTTTTGAAAAGATTCAAATCAACACGCCAGTCAAAAACAGTACAAAAAAGTTGTTCGGAAAATTTTCAAATAAATATGAAAATAAACTAGACAAAATTTGAGAATCAACAGAAAAAGAATCAAGTCAAACGGAGTTGTATTTTAAAAGTTATAGCCAGTCAAAGTCTAGTCAAAACTATGTTTTTAATATAAATCAGAAAAAGAAAACGGTTCGAATCAGAATACGCTTTCGACACGGAGAAGACGTACTTCGGGGGTTTATGTCTTCACTTAAACCAGCGCGGGCCGACTCGAGGGTCACTGACAGTGGGTCCTTTGGGCCCACTGGTCAGGTTTGACCAGTCGCCCTCGCCTCCTTCCTCCTCTGACCGAAGGGAAGCGGGTGCTCCGGCTATTGCCGCCGACGAACAGCGGTTCCCCACGGGATTCTGAGGGCGGGGATGGATCCGTCGGTTCAGGGCGGTCCTCCCAGTAGTCGAAAGGCTAGCGGGGACGAAGGGGGTCGCCGGCGACGAGTTCCACAGCGGGCGGTGGCTTACTGGTGGATTGGGGTCTCGGCATATGATGGCTCCCGACCGATCTAGCGGGGTTGGGCGGCTCTGTACGGTCGAAGGGAATCGGATGGTGGCGCTGGAAGGACTAGGGAGGCCCTGCTCATGACGAATGGGACCGGAGTGCGGTGGCGGCCGAAGCTACCGGAGGCGTGGAAGATGGCCTCCCTTCGTCGATTGCTGGCTATGGGGGCTCTAGAGGGATGGCCCGAGGTCGCCTGAGGGTCTGGTTGAGCACGGGGGGTCTCCTTTTATAGTGCAATTAGGTCGGTTCCACGGCTGGAGTGGATAAGAACGCCGGCGACTGTCGCCAGGGCGACGTGGTGGTGATTGGAGCTGGTCGGCGCATTCCGACGAACTCCCCACTGCTCAAGGGGCTAGCTGGTACGCGGGTGTGGCTTGGGCGGCGCTGCCAAGGCCGGGGCCTGCTGCGGCCATTCACTAGCTGCCATGGCCGATTTGACGGTGGTGCTGCGGGGCTTCAGGAAGTGGCCAGGGCGACTCTGCGATGAGAGAGGTGTCGGGGCACGTTGGCTGCGAGCGGAAATGGATCAGAACGGGCGCGGGGAGGCGGCAGCGGGACGCGGCGACTCGGGCGCACGCACGTGCAAAACGCGCGTTCTGCTCGCACCCAGAACACGCGCGCGAGGTGCTCGACAAAATGCCAATGCCTGCCAGGGAGCTCCTCTGCCCACGGGGCTCTACAGGGATGGCTTGATGGCCAAGGCAAAGCTAAGGGACAAACTGGTAAAGCCAGATGAGCTAACCTCCAATGCAAAGCAAAAATCATGCCAAAACAGTTCATGCACTCCAACTGTTCGACAAAATGCTTGGGGCATCCAGAAGATTTTGCTAGTGACCAAAATTTCCAGATCATGTGCTCTTTAGATGATAAAGAGGATGGCAAGGTTATTTTGAGAAAAACAGAAACTAGTTAGTGCAAGTTTTGCAAATCTTCAGTTCTGGACAGAAAATATAGGCCATTATTGCATGTGTCAAAAATATTCTAATGGGTCCATTCTTCTGGACTTAAGGGTTTGGTAGGGTGGACTACAAGCAGGAAAAATCCCAAGATTACTAGAGCAAAATAAAATATGGTTGCAGTACAAAACACCAAACTGAACCAGAATGAAGATGAGGATGTTTTGCTCAAATTTTTCGAAACACATGCCTGGGTTTTTGCATAAAAGTGATCCAGGGACATCACATGTCATCCCCAAATTTTTGTGGAATCTTTAAATGAAGTTATCAAATGGTTGCAGTGCAACTGAGGCTCTTAAAAGAAATGACAAGTCATTTTAAAAGAAACAAATTAGGAGAATAATTCTAGAAGTATTTACCACTGATCATCTATAAATAAAAGAGTTGCTCTCGAGAAGGTATTCAAGTCCTACGATATTTTGAAAGGTTTTTATTTGGAGGGAAAACTCCACAATCCAGAAGAAAAGAGTGGTTTTGAAATCAGAAGATAATCTAGAGAATAAAAAAAATTAATTTCCTGGAGAAATTTTTATTAATAAAACATGGTCAACATTTTGGGGTGTTACAACACTACCCCCCTTAAGAAAAAATCTCATCCTCGAGATTTGCTAAGGGCGGTTTCAGAAATATAACTCTGACTATCATGCAATAATAACTCGAAAATTAAATAACCTGCTCACGCGATATGACGAGGCTACAGCGAGAGGGCAGATAATTGGTACAACTACAGTGGGGCACTGGCGCTGCGTGAAAACATCTACGGTTGGGGAAACCGAGAAATTTCTACTATTGGCTAGGGTAAATTTAGAATAAATTTTTAAATTTCTAAATTTCGCTGGTCGTACCTGAGTGCATAGTTCTCTCTGGCTGACAAGTGGACCCGGGGACCACTGTCAGTCTCTTCTTCTACCTCTGGCTCTCCTTTCTTCCTCTCTTACGCGTGCGTCCGCGCTTTCTCCACCTGCGGTACCTAGCGAGTAGGGCAACAAGGGCCATATTGCGGTAGTGCGCGGCGCGCTAGCTGCCAGCGCAGCGTGCACTCACCTCGCGGGCCAGTGCGCTGTCGGCACTGCTCGCGGATTCGCCTCCGAACACCGACGATCGAGCGACGAGCGGCGCTGGTGGACTTCGCCCACCGTACACCGATCTCGAGCTATAAAATGACCGCGGTGCTCCACTCTTCTTCCTCACACCTGGCCTTGCTTCTTCTTCTCCTTACATTACTGTTTACAGGAGCTTGCGACGAGGCTCTAATGGCGGAGGTGATGCCGGATTGGTACATGATCCTGATGTGCGGAGGGTTGGCGGCTTTGCTGGGGTTCTCCGGGCTCTTGTGCGCGATGATCCTTGATGATCATCGTGATGCTGCTGCTCGAGTGTTAGCTCTTCGCGGCAGTGGTGATCATGAGGATTAGGTGCTGGTGTCGGGTGCTAACTGCTGTCAGTGTGCTGGAGGCAATCTGCACTAGAATAAGTACCCACAAATTTCTCCTTCAGAAACTTGTGGTGTGTTAGTGAGGTGATCAGTTAGGTGCAAAATGTGTACGTGGTTTAGCAATTAGTGCCTGTGGTCGAGTAGTTGTGGTTGTGAGCCTGCTGTCGTGGTGCTGCGTGAATCAAAATTTAAGTCATGGAGAATTAATTGTTGCAATAACTCAAGGGAAAATCCCACCTCGGAATTTTCTGAGAGCGAAAACAGTTAATTAAAAATAACAACAGTAAAATACATTAATTGAAACCAAACACTTAACTCATCGCACAAACTTAGGATACAACGCATAAGCTGCAACACATGCTAGGCTAATAAACACAGAAGTGGAGTCTATGACGCAAACATAAAATATGCTGGGTCCTGAGAAAATGTTTCCGGCACTGGGGCACAATCTTCTTCTACCGGGGAAAGCGGATTGACTAGTCGAAGAACGCGTCTCTCCTGGTCTGGCCTTAGTGGTTTGCCAATAGCGATCTGAGGATTCAAATCGGCGAGGCTCTGGAGATAACCCATTACTCGCTGGGTCAAACTCTCTTGAGCGATGACATACTGGGCAAGGTTGGCCAGTACTGGGTCCCTCTCAATTTGCCCACCGAGAAAAGATGCTACTTCTCTGGGTGCTGCACGACTTGGGAAGTAATAATACCCCCTTTCGCTGGCATAGGGTACTGCGAAGCGAAGACTAGTGATAGCTTCGTACGCAGCAGCTTCTATGGCCATTTGCGGAGTCGGCATAGATTTCCCCATGAAGGAGACTTCCGTTGGGTCTTGGTTTGGGTTTGCGGGAGGGATGTGCACTACTGCCCAATATTTTGAGGTGGAAGGGGTGATCCTCGATTTGAGCAGCTCGTACTAGGGTGGATGGGTAGAACTCATGGTACTGCAGGTAAAGTCCCACAATATTTTTACAAAACTACCTGGGGTTGCATCTGGAGTTCTCAGATAAATACTAGGGCTCGGCATGGCAAAGAAATGGCTGTGAGAGTTGTGCAAAAAGGGAGGGATGCTTGGTAAGGTCACGGGGTGGCCTCTTATATAGTATCAGGGCTGGGTTACCGATAGCGGTGTGGGGGCAACTAGTTTGTCGGTTCTGCTCTATGGGGTCGGGGTCAAAGCCACAGATACACATATCTCACAAAAGTGACGTATTACTGTGGGTGTCGTCAGGGTGGTTTTTGGTAGCTACGCCCGGAATTAAAAAAAAATGCAACCGCACGCCAACATACTTATGCATGGCTACTATTCAAAACAGAGGCACACAAGCAGTCTGCATTCATTCAAGGCAAGTACAAGGTCACACTATTACAAGGCGTAGAAATACTAAGACTCGGTACTACTCGAGTGGCTTAGTCTACCTCATTAATATCTAGGCGGGCGTGCCTTGCGGACGTCGAGGCTTCTCCATCGTGGTTTGCTGGGCGGGGTTGTGGAGCTGCAGGGTCAGGGTAGCGATGATGACCATCACGGGGGTTGTTGGTCACAATCCCGTTGGAGCGTGTTCCCAAGAGGCGACGAAGCTCTTCCGGGGATACAAAAGCATTCCGGTCGATGGCCGGGGCAGACCTCAAGGACTCGATCGGTTGCCCGAACAGCACAACTGGGTTGTCAGCGTCGGGCTCCTCTTCTCCTCTTGCCGAGGCTCGGCGAACAAGTTCTCCACGAGCTGCGATTAGACCAAGGGTGATCTGATCGAACAGTGCCTCCAGTGCACTTACATAGCGTACCAGATGCAGCAATGCAGGGTCCGTCTCGTGGTCTCCGTTGGCAACCTGGGGTGGCCTACTATACCCGTCACGGCTGGGGTAGTAGTAGAACGAGCGGCAGTTAACTCTGGGCGACAGGTGCCGGAGTTGAACTATAGCCTCTCGAGCAGCTAGCTGAATGGCTTGTGGCTCAAAGGAAGTTGTCCTTCCGGTGAACCTGTAGGGGCGTTCTGGCGACATACCCCTACCATAGACGTGCACTGTGGCCCAGAATTGACGGCTCTCACCGCTCATGAGCCCTTGGTACACAACATACTCTGGGGGCTCTTCTAATGCAAAGGCACGACGGGTGAGGTTTGCTAGCACGGTCACAAAACCTCCAAGGTTGGTTGCTGTGGTCTCATTGTGAACAATGGGGCCAGACATCTTGGCTTGGTTTTGGGGTAGAGGATGTGCTGTGCTGGGTTGGGGCTAGCGTTCCCTTTTTATAGAAAAAGAGGACGGAGTCTTCCTTCGCACGCTTGTGAATGAGACAACTTAGGTGTCGGTCACTGGCGCGTGATCGACAGGCTAGGCTGATAGGTTAGGCACCGACTGCCAAAAGGTGTCGGGGTCACTATGTGGCTATCTTTCACGAGAAGCTTGGAGGGGTTTAGGTTATGGTCTGGTGGGTTGGTTAACCTAGGTTTATTGACCTGGCTAAGATAGGATTAGCCAATGGTCAGCCTGGCTCTGATACCAAGGTTGTCAGGACCGGTTTTCCAGGATATTAATTTCTCAGCAAATGGTCCTTGTGCTCACCAGCCCCAGGATTACTGTTAGCTGATGAGACACAAACTTGATACAGAAATTCCAAGCAAAAATACAAAATATGAAGTACAAGACCATTCTGGTCTAGGAGTACAACAAATGGTTTCTAGTGGTTGATGGCGGAAGCGGTTTGCGGTTCATCAGCGTCTATGGGACTCCACTTCCCACAGGAACAGCTGACCTGGATAACTCCTATCCTCGCGAGGCTGCTATCATCACTGCCTAGGTTCCGGGGCTGTCATCGCAGCGCTCCTCTCCAAGCGAGAAATCTGGCCAAGACAATAGCCAGGGACAGGCCAGTGAGTACTTTGAATGTACTCACAAACATTATGAACACATGTATAATATAACAGATGATAATCATGCTCTGAAATATTCTCATGATCACTTAGCCAGTCATGAAATAAAATTCATGCCGCATGCAAGCAGGCCATTCAGAATTAAATATGAAAAAGCAATTAGATAAAAAGAATAAAATAAACCGATCGGGTGTCTGAAGCGACGCCTCGAAAGGATAATAATATAAGACATGCCACAGTCGGTCGTCTGAGCGACACCACATAAAGGGCTTATAAAGAAAATTAAATAATCAGCATGCCACAGTCGGGCGTCTCAGCGACACCACATAAAGGGCTTATCAAGAAATAAATAGCCGGCATGCCACAGTCGGGCGTCTCAGCGACACCACATAAAGGGCTTATAAAGGAATAAATAGCAGGCATGCCACAGTCGGGCGTCTCAGCGACACCACATAAAGGGCTTATAAAGAAAGTTAATAACAAACGTGCCACAGTCGGGCGTCTGAGCGACACCTCATAAAGGGCTTATAAAGAATAATCACAGTGAATATCCAGGAGGTAGAACCGTCCCAGGGATACTCAATAATTCAAATAATACAAATGGTTAGTCCATAATAATAATAATCATAATCATCATATGTCACATATCTTGATCAATGTTCTAGTATAGCAGTTTTTTTCCTCCGAAGACCGACACTTGACTCATCCCATACTGTAGTCCTTAACCATGGACACGGCTATTCGAATAGATATAATCTCTGCAGAGGGTGTACTCTTTACCCACGAGTAACGGATTCCTTTAGTCCATCGGGACTAATTCCGTTTACGGTCTTTTACTTGAAAACACACCTGACCCGCACACACCAGCTTAACTTACCGGTGTCTGGAATCACCCTCGACACCCGTTAAGCAAAACTCTAAGTGGGAAGGCTACAACCTCGACTAGCATGGGATCACAAAATTTATAATGCGCGCAAACTAGGGGAGCTACCCCTTCGGCTCCAACCGGAAACACCCATGCCCCCGGACCAGGTGGCATGTCTACCGAATGCAGCCGGTATCTTCCAACATGGCCTCTCTGTACGGTGTGTGCTAAGAAAGGGGTTGACAACTTACTGAACCGTACCCTACCTAAGGCAGGGACAAGTGGTAGCACGAAGCAAGTATGGGGGTTACTGGCACAAGACTCGATCTATGGTCGTCTCAGGAGGTTTAGGTATTTCCTGCATGATTAGCATAACAAAAATATTTCACCCCAACGGACAGAATCACCACTCATCATACCTTACCATGCCTTACTGAATATACCCGTCTCAACGAAATATCAGTAACAAGCTCGTATCCACCCAAGACAGAGACTTTCCCGGATTCCTTCCGGTAGGCATGAAAGGCATACAAGGGTGATTACTAGCACAAGCATATCAATTCCCAACCGCAAGGAAACTTCATCATACACTCATGAGTATGATCATATCATCACATAAAATAACGAATACTCCGTGTCAAGGTGGTGTTGTATTCGCATCAAACAACACACAACAAATATTATGCCAGGGTTCAGAATGCTTGCCTTTAGTGTGTGGAGAGGCAGGGTGCACTTTTGAAAGTTTTCATCTCTCTCCATTTCCTATTTTTGAAAAGATTCAAATCAACACGCCATTCAAAAACAGTACAAAAAATTTGTTCGGAAAATTTTCAAATAAATATGAAAATAAACTAGACAAAATTTGAGAATCAACAGAAAAAGAATCAAGTCAAACGGAGTTGTATTTTAAAAGTTATAGCCAGTCAAAGTCTAGTCAAAACTCTGTTTTTAATATAAATCAGAAAAAGAAAACGGTTCGAATCAGAATACGCTTTCGAGACGGAGAAGACGTACTTCGGTGGTTTACGTCTTCACTTAACCAGCGCGGGCCGACTCGAGGGTCACTGACAGTGGGTCCTTTGGGCCCACTGGTCAGGTTTGACCAGTCGCCCTCGCCTCCTTCCTCCTCTGACCGAAGGGAGGCGGGTGCTCCGACTATTGCCGCTGACGAACGGCGGTTCCCCACGGGATTCTGAGGGCGGGATGGATCCGTCGGTTCAGGACGGTCCTCCCAGTAGTCGAAAGGCTAGCGGGGACGAAGGGGGTCGCCGGCTGCGAGTTCCACAGCGGGCGGTGGCTTACTGGTGGATTGGGGTCTCGGCATACGATGGCTCCCGACTGATCTAGCGGGGTTGGGCGGCTCTGTAAGGTCGAAGGGAATCGGATGGTGGCGCTGGAAGGACTAGGGAGGCCCTGCTCATGATGAATGGGACCGGAGTGCGGTGGCGGCCGAAGCTACCGGAGGCGTGGAAGATGGCCTCCCTTCGTCGATTGCTGGCTATGGGGGCTCTAGAGGGATGGCCCGAGGTCGCCTGAGGGTCTGGTTGAGCACGGGGGGTCTCCTTTTATAGTGCAATTAGGTCGGTTCCGCGGCTGGAGTGGATAAGAACGCCGGCGACTGTCGCTAGGGCGACGTGGTGGTGATTGGAGCTGGTCGGCGCATTCCGACGAACTCCCCACTGCTCAAGGGGCTAGCTGGTACGCGGGTGTGGCTTGGGCGGCGCTGCCAAGGCCGGGGCCTGCTGCGGCCATTCACTAGCTGCCATGGCCGATTTGACGGTGGTGCTGCGGGGCTTCAGGAAGTGGCCAGGGCGACTCTGCGATGAGAGAGGTGTCGGGGCACGTTGGCTGCGAGCGGAAATGGATCAGAACGGGCGCGGGGAGGCGGCAGCGGGACGCGGCGACTCGGGCGCACGCATGTGCAAAACGCGCGTTCTGCTCGCGCCCAAAACACGCGCGCGAGGTGCTCGGCAAAATGCCAATGCCTGCCAGGGAGCTCCTCTGCCCACGGGGCTCTACAGGGATGGCTTGATGGCCAAGGCAAAGCTAAGGGACAAACTGATAAAGCCAGATGAGCTAACCTCCAATGCAAAGCAAAAATCATGCCAAAATAGTTCATGCACTCCAACTGTTCGACAAAATGCTAGGGGCATCCAGAAGATTTTGCTAGTGACCAAAATTTCCAGATCATGTGCTCTTTAGATGATAAAGATGATGGCAAGGTTATTTTGAGAAAAACAGAAACTAGTTAGTGCAAGTTTTGCAAATCTTCAGTTCTGGAGAGAAAATATAGGCCATTATTGCATGTGTCAAAAATATTCTAATGGGTCCAATCTTCTGGAAGGTTTGGTAGGGTGGACTACAAGCAGGAAAAATCCCAAGATTACTAGAGCAAAATAAAATATGGTTGCAGTACAAAACACCAAACTGAACCAGAATGAAGATGAGGATGTTTTGCTCAAATTTTTCGAAACACATGCCTGGGTTTTTGCATAAAAGTGATCCAGGGACATCACATGTCATCCCCAAATTTTTGTGGAATCTTTAAATGAAGTTATCAAATAGTTGCAGTGTAACTGAGGCTCTTAAAAGAAATGACAAGTCATTTTAAAAGAAACAAATTAGGAGAATAATTCTAGAAGTATTTACCACTGATCATCTATAAATAAAAGAGTTGCTCTCGAGAAGGTATTCTAGTCCTACGATATTTTGAAAGGTTTTTATTTGGAGGGAAAACTCCACAATCCAGAAGAAAAGAGTGGTTCTGAAATCAGAAGATAATCCAGAGAATAAAAAAAAATTAATTTCCTGGCGAAATTTTTATTAATAAAACATGGTCAAAATTTTGGGGTGTTACAATGACCACAAGCATAGTAAGCATCAAGTTCATCAAAAAGGGGTATTTCAAATAAATCAACGGGATCATAGCAATTATCATAAAATCCATCCTTCGGTGAGCACGAAGGGACATTGAGCAATGTATGAGTTGAAGAGTTACTCTCGTTAGAAGGTGGGCACGGGTATCTAATCCGTTCTTCCTGTTCTTCACTCTCCTCATCATCTTTTTCATCCAATGAGCTCACAGTTTCACCAATTTCTTCTTCCCTAGACTCCTGCAAAATATTAGTCTCTTCTTGGACAGCGGAGAAGTTCTCAATATATGGTTTAATATAAGCATTAGAAGAATAAATTTCATAGCAATATCTAAGTATGAAAAAAAAATTAGATTTGTAAAGAGCAGCATCATACTTTTCAATCAAAGAAGCAATTTCATAAGCACCCTTAAAAGCAACAAATTCTTCAATTTGTTCAATATCATAATAATTATAAACACCCTTGGCATAAGAAGATAAAATTCCATTATCCTTAAACTCACATTGGAAGGGAAGGTGTTTTTTAGGGTCTTCAGAACAACAAGTGAAATCATGTATTTCGCATAAATTCAAAGCATAACAATACAAACTATTAATACGATGCCATAAAAGTTTCCCTTTTTGAGATAAGCGGTGTCGCACAAAATAAGCATGGTCATTTAATGATTTTCCCTCAACTAAGCTAGTTGGGGTTTTAGCACGAGCACATAGGGATCAAAGATGATCCAAGTAGAAAGCTTCAGCAATATGATAGATTTTGGGTGGTTCTTCAACCATTGGTTTAGTAGTTACAACTATTTTTTTTGGTATTTTACGTTTCCTACCCATAACTAGAGATAGAAAACAAGAGCACAAAATAAAAACTACTTAGTGATAAAGCAAACAAGCACACACGAGAATATTCACCCCATGCTATTGCTCCTCGGCAAGGGTGCCAGAAAAAGGTCTTGATAACCCACAAGTATAGGGGATCATTTGTAGCCTTTTTCGATAAATAAGAGTGTCGAACCCAACGAGGAGCTAAAGGTAGAACAAATATTCCCTCAAGTTCTATCGACCACCGATACAACTCTACGCACACTTGACATTTGCTTTACCTAAAACAAGTATGAAACTATTTGGAAAGAATAAAACTACGAGTACTTTGCGAGAATAAAACTACGATTAAATTGCAAGATAATAAAAGTAGATAACTTTTGTCAACAAGAAAGTCATTTGTCCCTAGGTGATCGATAACTAAACTGGTGATCATTGTTGCAATTTTATATGAGGGAGAGGCATGAGCTAAAATACTTTCTCTACTTGGATCATATGCACTTATGATTGGAACTCTAGCAAGCATCTGCAACTACTAAAGATCATTAAGGTCGTAAAACCCAACCATAGCATTGAGTATCAAGTCCTCTTTATCCCATACGCAATGACCCCCAAACTCGGGTCTGTGCTTCTATCACTCACGCCACCCACCATAAGCGAACCATGACGTATTGCAACACCCCACAGCGGGGATCCCTCCATTTATGTGACACGAATGGCACCGTAGGACAGCACCAAAATAAAATATATAACTCAAACCAATCATGATCATCTATCAACCCATAGGACAAAACAGATCTACTCAAACATCATAAGATAGCCATAGATCATTGAGAAATAATATATAGAGTTGAGCACCATATTTAAGTAGATATTACAGCGGGGAGAAGAGGTGTTAGACCACTGCATAGAGGGGGAGAGAGTTGGTGTTGACGGCGGTGAAGTTGTCGGTGTACATCGCCGTCACGATCCTTGCCCCGGCGGTGCTCCGGCGCCACCGCGAGAGAGGGGGAGTGAGCCCCCCTCCTTATTCTTCTTCCTTGGCCTCCACCTAGATGGGAGGAGAGTTCCCCCTCTGGTCCATGGCTTCCATGGTGGCGGAGGGGCGGGAGCCCCTCCGAGATTGGATCTCCCTCTCTGTTTTCTTCTATTTCGCATTCCTGTTTTCTGGCCCTTCACCGTTTCTTAAATTCCCGGAGATCCGTAACTCCGATTACGCTGAAATTTTTACACGATTTGTTCCCATAAATTTTATTTCTTGCACCCGAAGAAGGGCCCCAAGAGACTTACGGGGAGGGAACAAGTCACTTGGGCATGCCAGGGGGTACCCGGCATGCCCTGGTGGGTTGTGGAGGCTGTGGGCCTCCGTTTGCGTTGTTCCACCTCCCAAAAATCACATATATTCCAAAATAATTCTGCGTAAATTTTTATCGTGTTTGGACTTTGTTTGATATGGATATTCTGCGATACAAAAAACATGCAAAAAATAGGAACTGGCACTGGGCACTGGATCAATAGGTTAGTCCAATAAATCATATAAAATGTTGCCAAAAGTATGTGAAAGTTGTATAATATTGGCATGAAACAATAAAAAATTATAGATATGACGGAGACGTATCAAGCCCTAGCACATCGGTCCCATCGAGTCGTTCCAGTCGGTCCCACCGAGATTCCTAACGTTCATATGTTTGAACAGATCGGTGCCACCGAGTTTCCTAATCGGTGCCACCAAGATGAGTCAAAAGTGTGTAACGGTTGAATTTTTTGTGGAGGCTATATATACCCCTCCACCCCTTCTTCCTCATTGAGGAGATCCATTAGAACATGGCTACACTTCCAGCATTCATTTTCTAAGAGAGAACCACCTACTCATGTGTTGAGATCAAGAGATTCCATTCCAACCTTTTGAACCTTGATTTCTAGCCTTCCCAAATTTCTTTCCACTCAAATCTTTCTTCCACCATAGCCAAATCTGTTAAAGAGAGTTGAGTGTTGGGGAGACTATCATTTGAAGCACAAGAGCAAGGAGTTCATCATCTATACACCATCTATTCCCTTTTGGAGAGTGGTGTCTCCTAGATTGGTTATGTGTCGCTTGGGAGCCTCCCTCGTGATGTGGAGTTGACCCAAGAAGATCGCCTACTGCGTGAAGATCTACCCAAGTGAGGCAAGTCCTTCGTGGGCGCGCGATGTCCACGGTGGGATAGACAAGGTTGCTTTTTCGTGGACCCTTCGTGGGTGGAGCCCTCCGTGGACTCGCGCAACCGTTACCCTTCGTGGGTTGAAGTCTCCATCAATGTGGACGTACGATAGCACCACCTGTCGGAACCACGCAAAAAATCTCCGTGTCTCCATTGTGTTTTCCTTCTCCAAACCCTTCCCTTTACCTTCATATGCAATGTTTTACATTCCACTGCTATACTCTTAGAATTGCATGTGTAGGTTGATTGCTTGACTTGTGCTAATTGCTAAAATCTACCCACAACTAAAATTGGGAAAAGGATAGATTTTTATTTGGTCAAGTAGTCTAATCCCCTCTCTAGACATACTTTCGATCCTACAAGTGGTATCAGAGCTTTGGTCTCCATTAGCCTTGATTTCCATAGCTTTGGTGATAATAGCCTTGGTTTCACAACCTAGGAGAGTATGGCGTCTAGCGAGGGTAACTATCACCGTAGAGGTCCTTACTTTGATGGTACAAAATTTTCTAGTTGGAAGCATAAGATGAAAATGCATATTCTTGGTCATAACCCTGCCGTTTGGATTGTTGTGTGTGTTGGCTTGCAAGGTGAATTCTTTGAAGATGGTAGAGAACCGGATCGTGAAGCAACCGCGGAAGAATCGAAGATGTTGCAATACAATGCTCAAGATTGTGATATTCTCTTCAATGGATTGTGCCCCAAAGAATTCAACAAAATCAGCCGTCTTGAGAATACAAAGGAAATTTGGGATACTTTGGTTGATATGCACGAAGGTACCGAGTCCATCAACGAATCCAAGTTGGATGTGCTTCAAAGTCAACTTGGCAAGTTCAAGATGAAGGATGGTGAAGGAGTCGCCGAAATATACTCTAGGCTTGCTCTCATCACAAATGAGATTGCCGGCTTAGGAAGTGAAGAGATGACCGACAAATTCAACATCAAGAAGATCCTTAGAGCCTTGGATGGAAAATATGATACCGTGTGCATATTGATCCAAATGATGCCCAATTACAAAGATCTCAAGCCCATAGAAGTCATTGGTAGAATTGTTGCTCATGAGATGTCACTCAAGGATAAGGAAGAGCTTCACAATAAGTCAAGTGGTGCTTACAAAGCTTCAAGTGATGCCCCTACAACATCAAGTGAGAAGCAAGTCTCCAATGAAGAATTGAGCTTAATGGTGAAGAACTTCAACAAATTCTACAAGAGTAGAAGCAAAGAGAGAAGCTCCAAGTCAAGGTCTTACAATGACAAAAGATCTTCTAGTCGTGATCATAATTGCTACAATTGTGGAAGACCCGGACACTATTCCAATGAGTGTATGGCTCCCTACAAGAAAAGAGAAGACTCACCAAAAAGCAGAAGTAGAAGAGATGAATCACCTCCAAGAGAGAGGAGTAGGGATGATCGTTATGAACGAAGACCCACTCGTAGAAGTAAGGATTCAGAAAGGAAGGACAAGTCATCAAAGAGCTACACAAGACGAAGACATCAAGCTCACGTTGGTGAATGGGTGTCCGGTTCCAACTCTGACAACTACTCCGAGAGAAGCTATCACTTCGACTCCGACTATACTAAAGATGAAGGTGTTGCTGGTCTTGCACTAGTGTCATCCAACTCCCACGACATAATTGATTCACCAAATGAAGGAATTGGATGATGCTTCATGGCTAAAGGCCCCAAGGTATCACACTCCAAGTATCTTGATTTTGATAGTGATCAAGATGATTTGCTAGGTTATGATGATTTACTTGTTGACAAAGCTAGTGATAAAAACTATAATGAACTTGCTAGTAATCATGCTAATCAAGATAAAACGAATGACAATAATAAGAAGGAGATTGAGCGTCTAACGAAATAACAAAACACTCTTATGTTAGCTCATGAAACAACTCAAGAGGATCATAGAGAGCTCCTAAGGACTCATGAGAAGCTACGCTTCGAGAAGCTAAATTTAGAGCAAGAGCATGAGTTCCTAAAAGCAATCAATGATGATCTTTGAAAGAAGAGTTCTTCTAACATTGCCAAACGTCTCCTCTTGTCTACTTATATGCCACAAGTAAAATATAGAAACAAGAGCAAGAAAGATTCTTCTTCTAGTAGTAACAATAACCATGTTAAACCCAATATTGTTGCTTCTAGTAATTCTCTTGATTCCACTAATGATTCTCTTAGCCAAGTTACACTTGAGCAAGAAAATAGCTTATTGAAGGGAATTATAGAGAAAGGTGTTTACAAGAGCCTTGCTGGGAGTAAGCAATTTGAGGAAATTGTACACAAGCAAGGAAGGCACCGGAATAATCAAGGTGTTGGTTTTGAATGAAAGTTCAATGCCAATGGAGTTGAATGGGAGGAAGATCAATACCCCAAGACAAAGTTTGTTCCTCAACAAGAGAAGTATGACCCCACTTCTTTCGAGGGAACACAAGCTCAAGATGATCTTCCACCACAAAACCACAAGCTAAAAGGCAAGGACAAGCTTCAAGAAGAGATTGACTCATTTGAAGAAGCTCCTAAGGCCATGGTCAAGTGGGTTCCCAAGACTACGTCAAGCTCTACTTCATCAAGTACAACTACAACTCCAAGGATTCCCATCAAGTTGATGTGGGTCCCAAAGAAGAAGAACTAGAGTGTTCTTGAGGGTTACTCCGCCAACATACTTCACTCATATTCATTATGGCAAGGACTTGTGCAATCAACTTCCATATCTTGCACTAGTTCATGGAGTCACAAACCCTCTTGTTGGTAAGACAAGGGACAAGGTAACCTAATGCTTTCATGGACATCATCATATGTGCATTTCACTCTATGTCTATGGATATCCTTGTATGTTCCTTGTGGGACTAACCCATGTAGGTATTGAAAGTGCAACATTCCAAAGGATTGCTCCAAATGATCTACATCAACATTGAGCATCCACATCTTCACTATCTACATGAAGTCATCATCGACAAAACTCAAGGTTAGTTCATCCCTCTTAGGGGGGATATCACATCTAGGGGGAGCTTTGCTCTAAAAATTGAGCTAAAGCAACTCTAATGGTGTGAACACATTAATGCTTTATGTAAAGGTGGTAACCCCACTTGTGCTTAAACGATGAGTATGACTTATGATCAGATGTTCTCATGTGACTCCTAAGTCAATATACTCATATATAGGTGACCTAGTCATCGCCAATGGCTTGGTAGATGCTAGAACTGTTTGTGCATGCTTTGTCACATATTTCATTTGCTATCTTATTGTGTAAGCATGTTGGTTGCATATTTTCTCCATTCGAGGACATCCACTTGTTGTTTTGATTGTCTTGGTTCTTATTGGCCAAGTGGATGTACAAGAATGCCTAAGAACTTTCTCTAGCTATCTATGCTCTTCTTGTCTCAAACTCTATTCATGCTATATCACAAAAAATGAACAAGTTCCTTTCGGACCCTCCGGGTGAGGAGCACTCGGAGCCACCGATCCGTCAAGGGCTACCTTCCAAAACCTTCTATTGTTTTTCGGTCATACCAATTCACTCAAACTCGGTCACACCGAAAGCATTAGATTGATCTAGGTTTTCATCTCAGTGCTACCAATTAGACCAATTCGGTCCCACCGATTTGCTGTAACTGCATGTAGTTTCACATCTCGGTGCCACTAATTTGTTCCACTCGGTGCCACCGACAACACATGGGTATATATATCTTGCGGCCCATACAGTTGAAAAATTCTTCAAATGTTTCGAGCCCCCACCCCATTGCTGCCGCCCCCTTGGTCTCCGGATCATCATTGTCATCTCCTGTGCATCATCGCTGCAGGAATCCGCCGCCGTTAATGGAATCTACTCCACCATTGCCGCTGTAGAGGACCGTCATCGAGTTAGGGTGAGATTCGATCTCCTCATGCTTTCTTTTTCCGATTCAATGCACAAGGATCTTGCCACGTTTGAGATTGATCTATCCACCAAACCAATTCGTTAGAATAGATTCAAAGAAATTTTTTAGGGTTAGGTTTCCGCCGAACTCATCTCGGATTGACCGAAATGAAATTTTCGGTCCCACCGATTGGCCCTGGTCATTGCACAAGTACAACTCGATTCCACAGAAACATACTGATTGGTGAGACGAAAGTAAAATTTCAGTGAAACCCTAGCATCTTGGAGCCACTGAACCACAACTCGGTCCAACCGAAATGGTGTGTTTAGGCTCTGTGAGTGCTTTGGTGTCACCGAAATGATCAACTCAGTAGCTCCGAAATGCTTTCTGTGGAAAACTAATACTAAAGTTTGGACTCAAATTTTCAAAAAACTATCTGCTTTTTGTGATAACTCATCTACTCTGCCCATACCCTTCTATTCACAGGGTCAGCATTGCAAGATGTCTAGTGCTAGTGACAGTCAGAACCACTCTGAACAGAATGTTGAGCTCAGTGAGGGCTCTAGTCCCAATGAGAGCTATGATGATAGCAGCAGGAGCACTCCAAGCAACTTGCCAAAGGCTGCCACCAGGACAAGAAAGAAGAGAACCTCAGAAAGTGAGAATGAGGACTTTGTTGCAGATGAGGTCACTTCCAAAAAGAAGGCAGTACTCAAAAAGGAGTATGGCTCTGCAGCTACCACTAAGCCAGGTGCCAAAGAAGACTGCTGTGAGGAGAGTCCCAACATCAAAACCTCGGAAAACCTCAGATCCACAAGAGACAATGACCTTCACACTGGAAGAACCAAGTGATGAAGAAGGTGATGCCAGCAAGAAGAAAAAGAAGGCTAGAAAGACAACCGCTACAGTTATTGGCCGACCTTCCATGAGGAAAGATGATCAAGAGGAGCAGTAGAAGGAAGAGCATGCTGAAGCACCTCCAGCTAAGGCACAGAAACTCATGGCAGATGCTATGAAGTCAACTGATGCTCCCTCCAAGCCCAAGTCAAAGCCCAATGTTTCTGCACCCAAGAGGTCAACAAGAAACATTCCAGCTACTGAGAAGAACAAGGCCCCAGTGCCTGAAGTTCAAGATGATGATGAGCCTCAAGCCCAAGATCCCAGACCATGACAATGCACACCATATTGCAAAAAACATGATGCCCAGGAAGGACAAGGGTCTGCGAGAGTGGAGGAAAGTGGATCCCTATTTAGGTATGAGGAGGACAACTTGTGACTACCGTTTCCACACCAGGGAACAACAAGATTTCTATGAGATAGTTTTGCTTGATAAGAAGCCCATTGTCAGTGACATGAAGTGGGTGGACTGGAAATACATAGATGCAAATGAAGATTATTTCCCCCATGTTCATGAGAGTTTCAGACTTGCCGGAGTTGATGCATTTGTTGGTCAGAAGCTCACCAAGTGGAATGATAAGATGATCATGCAATTCTACTCCACAACACACTTCTATCCAGATGAGAGGATTGCATGGATGACTGAGGGTTCCAAGTACCAGTCATCAATCTCTGAGTGGGCTTCTCTTATTAATGCCCCTAAGGAAGATGAAGATGATGTTGATGTTTATGGGAAGCCCAGGATGGACCACAACTCAATGGCAAATATGTACAAGGAAATTCCCAAGAAAGATCTTGGTACACACAAGCTTGGTTTAGTCAAGCACTTGCTAGCTGGGTTGGCCACAACCAACACTATCTTGAGGCATACCATTTTGCCCAAGTTTGGAGATGACAAGATGATACATGGCCACTCCATCAATTTGCTTCACTTGTTTGACTCCCCACCTCAGAAGTTCAAAGTTATGAGTTTGATTGTAGAGACGGTCAATAGGACAGCTGCTGACCAGAAGAGGTCTTGTGGATATGCCCCACACATTCAGATACTTATCAACTCCAAAGTTGGTACAGACACATATCTACTAGATCGTGAGCACCTCCCTCTTTAGCCAGAGTTCGAGGATAATGTGGTGGTGATGTATCCCTCACACCCCACATCTGTTGAGGCACAAGAGGAGGCCCAGGCAGCAGCAGCTAAAGCAGCTTAGGAAGCCGCAGCTCCCAATGCACCCATTACAAACCTCAAGTCAAAGAATGATCAGATGACATATCTGCTAGAGGCCACCCTGAGGATTGAGAGGAGTCTGGCCAACATCTCCAAGAACCAGGAGAGTCTAGAGTGGGTTGTCAAGAGAAAGATTCATGATCTTGATGTGAAGATCACAGAGGTTCACACAGTTGTGGAGAAGTTGCAGGCAAATGTTGAGGCAAGCAGGATTGCTGCCGAGGACAATGGAGATGAGAGACCTACCACTCAGAGGTTCCAGACTGTACCTAGAGCACCCATATCTTCAGTCGTGCCAGTTGCAGACACGAGGCCTATTAACTCTGCACCTGTCGCTACTGCTCCAGTGCCACCTCCAGTGTCTACTCCACCGGTCCAGCGGGCATCTTCAGATGCATTTGCAGATGCACCTCTCTCCATGCCATCTACGCACACCGGAGCCACAAGCCAGAAGACCCCTTCAGGAGCTCCAGAGGATCGTGCCTAGAGAGATGCATAGCTCTATACCTTTTCGAGCTTTTTGGTACTTGTTGCCAAAGGGGGAGAAATTGTATAGATCATAGGCTTCGAGAGAAAGAGTGTCTCGCTTTTGCTCTTTGGTTTTATTGAGCTCTTTGGTTTTATTGAGTTTTTGCTACTATGTTCGTTTGATCCGTGCTACTTGATCGTTTGATGCTCGTGAGATACTATGTTTGGCTGTGTGGATGATCATACTTTGCTTAATGTGTGCTTAATGCTTATCCCTACAATTATTTGTGTATGATCATTCACTTATGTCTTTGGTGATGCGTGCGTGCTATTTCACTCATATCATTTTGTGCACTCCACCAAGATGTATGTGACATGGAAGAGTGACCTATGATCCTAATCGATTGTGCATTTGCATTCAAACGCAAAATTTTAATAATGCACAAATTTAGGGGGAGCTCTTGCTTATCACATACTTCTCAAAGCGACAACGTATTTCATTTATTTAATCATTTGTCGAAGCTTTGATCTATATGTTGTCATCAATTACCAAAAAGGGGGAGATTGGAAGTGCAACTAATCCCCGGGTGGTTTTGGTAATTCATAACAACATATAGCTCATTGAACTAATATCCATTCAAGATAAACATTTCAGGATGTTCAATGATTGGCATGGCATGGACTAGAGATGTGGACCCCTTAAAATGCTAAGGACAAAGATCGGCAAAATCTCAAGACTCTTCATTTCTATTTAAGTGATCCAAGATCACATTGAGTCCATAGGAAAGCCAATACTATTAAAAGGGGATGAGGTGTTGCTTAATGGTCTACTTGCTCAAAGTGGTTAGTGATATTGCTCAAAAAACCTCAACCACTTTCCCCATCCAAATATGTCCAAACCCTAATTCCAAACTCGGCCCCATCGATTCTTTCTACCCGGAGCCACCGAGTTCATTTGACATAGCCACTGCTAGAAACCCTAATAGTTCGGTCACACCGATACGGATCTCGGTCCCACCGAGATGGCCTTGCCAGCGCTCTGTGATCTATTGCATTCACTTCGGTCCCACCGAGTTTTTGCAATCGGTCTCACCGAGTTGGCTTGACAGACTCTCTGTTGCTTATTGCTTCACTTCGGTCCCACCGAGTTGATGCAATCGGTGCCACCGAGATGATGTTTGCCCTAAGCCCTAGCACATTGGTCCCACCGAGTTGTTCCAGTTGGTCCCACTGAGATTCCTAACGTTCATATTTTTGAACAGATCGATGACACCGAGTTTTCAAATCGGTGCCACCAAGATGAGTCAAAAGTATGTAACGGTTGGATTTTGTGTGGAGGCTATATATACCCCTTCTTCCTCATTGAGGAGAGCCATCAGAACATGCCTACACTTCCACCATTCATTTTCTGAGAGAGAACCACCTACTCATGTGTGTAGATCAAGAGATTCCATTCCAACCTTTTGAACCTTCATTTCTAGCCTTCCCAAGTTGCTTTCCACTCAAATCCTTCTTCCAACATAGCCAAATCTGTGAAAGAGAGTTGAGCATTGGGGAGACTATCATTTGAAGCACAAGAGCAAGGAGTTCATCATCTACACACCATATATTACCTTTTGGAGAGTGGTGTCTCCTAGATTGGTTAGGTGTCACTTGGGAGCTTCCATCATGATGTGGAGTTGAACCAAGAAGTTTGTAAGGGCAAGGAGATCACCTACTTCATGAAGATCTGCCTGAGTGAGGCAAGTCCTTCGTGGGTGATGGCCATGGTGGGATAGACAAGGTTGCTTCTTCGTGGACCCTTCGTGGGTGGAGCCCTCCATGGATTCGCGCAACCGTTACCCTCCATGGATTGAAGTATCCATCAATGTGGACGTACGATAGCACCACCTATCGGAACCACGCCAAAAATCTATGTGTCTCCATTGCGTTTTCCTTCTCCAAACCCTTCCCTTTACCTTCATATGCAATGTTTTATATTCCGCTGCTATACTCTTAGAATTGCATGTGTAGGTTGATTGCTTGACTTGTGCTAATTGCTAAAACCTGCCCACAACTAAAATTGGGAAAGGATAGATTTTTATTTGGTCAAGTAGTCTAATACCCCCCCCCCCCCTCTAGACTTACTGTCGATCCTATAGTTATATGCACCTATTACGTGTTATGATCCGCATACCTCAAGGTGACAATAATTGGGATTCTTTCTGGTGATTACCGTAGTGTGAGGAGTTCATGTATTCACTAAGTGCTAATGCTTTGTTCCGGTTCTCTATTAAAATGGGGCCTTAATATCCCTTAGTTTCCTTATGGACCCCGCTGCCACGGGAGGGTAGGACAAAAGATGTCATGCAAGTTCTTTTCCATAAGCACGTATGACTATATACGGAATACATGCCTACATTATATTGATGAATTGGAGCTAGTTATGTGTCGCTCTAGGTTATAACTATTACATGATGAATGCCATCCAACACAATTATCCATCACTGATCCAATGCCTATGCTTTCCATATATTGATCTTTGCTAAGTTACTTTCACCGTTGTTGTTGTTACAATCACTACAAAACTGCTACTGTTTTTGCTACTATTACTATTGCTACTGTTACCGTTACTATCAAACTACCATACTACTTTGCTACTGATAACCTTGCTACAGATATTAAGTCTTCCAGGTGTGGTTGAATTGACAACTCAACTGCTAATACTTGCGAATATTCTTTGGCTCTCCTTGTGTCGAATCAATAAATTTGGTTTAATACTCTACCTTCGAAAACTGTTGCGATCCCCTATACTTGTGGGTTATTAAGACCTTTTTCTGGCACCGTTGCCGGGGAGCATAGCTCTATTTGCTGAGTCACTTGGGATTTATATCTGTTGATCACTATGAAGAATCTTAAGGATGATAGAACCAAGATCGTTCCCTCTAAGACGAGGGAAGGTAAGGAACTGTTATCTAGCTCCGCACTTGATTTGCCTTCTGTTTTGAGTAAGCTTGCAACACCACCACCTGCTATTAATCTTGATATGTCACAAGTAATTAATGATGCTACTTCTGCTATGAATGATGCTATTGATGATGCTAGTACTTTGCTTGATGATAAAGTGCCACTATGTGAATTTCTTGATGAACAACTTGCTAGAGCTAAAGAAATTGAGAATGCTGAAACTGATGAAATTACTGAAACTGAAAATGATGAAACACCTATTAGACCTAGCTGTCCTAGATATGAATTGCCTAAGATACCCAAGGGTTATGTTATGGATGGAGAGATAGTTAGGGAATTTCTTGCTTGTAATGATAGAGATGATCTTAAGAAATTACTATGTAAGCTGAAAGAAAAATCTCTGAATGCTAGAATGAAATATGACCCTCAGTTTGCTACTTCTCCCATCTTTATTACTGATAATGACTATGAATTCTCTGTTGACCCTAAGTTAATTACTTTGGTTGAATCCGATCCTTTCCATGGTTATGAATCTGAAACTGTTGTGGCACATCTTACTAAGCTGAATGATATAGCCACCCTATTTTCTCATGAGGAAAAATTCGCTACTACTATATTCTTAAGTTGTTTCCTTTCTCATTAAAGGGTGATGCTAAGATATGGTTTAATTCTCTTTCTCCTAATTGTGTGCGTAGTCCCCATGATATGATATATTACTTCTCTGAAAAATATTTCCCTGCTCATAAGAAACAAGCTGATTTACAGGAAATGTTTAACTTTGTGCAAATTAAAGAAGAGAATCTCCCTCAAGCCTGGGGGAGGCTTCTCCAATTACTTAATGCTTTGCATGATCATCCTCTGAAGAAAAATGAAATACTTGATATCTTTTATAATGGAGTAACCAATGCTTCTAGGGACCACCTAGATAGTTGTGCTGATTGTGTTTTCAGGGAACAAACTGTTGAACAAGCTAAAGAACTATTGAACAATATATTGAGGAATGATAATGATTAGACTCTTCCTGAACCACCACCCAAACCAACTCTGAAGAAGAGAGGTATTCTATTTCTTAGTCCTGAAGATATGCAAGAGGCAAATAAACTGAAAGAAAAAGCTATTAAAGCTGAAGGTGTCAAGAATTTACCACCTATTAAAGAAATACATGGTCTCGATACCCCGACGCAGGTAGTAGAAGTAAATTGTCTCTATAGATTTGATGAAGGTGATGTTCCTTATACTAAAGCTGCTAGTCAATGCTTGGATGAATTGGATAACTTTATTGTTAAACAAGAAAACTTTAATGCATATGTTAGTAGACAATTGAAACGAGATGCTTATATGATTGAACGCTTGAGTGACTTTATGTTTAGAACTGTTAATGGTGTCAAGGGTGTGAGTAAACATGCATTGATGATAAAAACCCAAGTAGAACAAGTCATCAAGTCACAAAATGATTTGCTTAATGAGATGAACAATAAGATGAATGATCATGCTGGTAGCGTTATGACTAGGGTTGGTAAAATCACTCAGGAACCCTTGTATCCTGAATGTCACCCTAAGAGAATCGAGCAAGATTCTCAAAGAATTAATACTCATACACCTAGTCCATCTAAAAAGAAAAATAAAGATGATTGGAGTTTGCATGCCTCTAGCGAACCTACTATAGACACACCTGAGAATCCAAATGATATTTCTATTTATGATGCTAAAACACAATCCGGTGATGAACATGAACCTAGTAACAATGATAATGATGATGTTCATGTTGATGCTCAACCTAATAATGATAATGATATGAAAATAGAACCTGCTGTTGATCTTGATAACCCATAACCTAAGAGTAAAAGATATGATAAGAGAGACTTCATTGCTAGGGAACATGGTAAAGAAAGAGAACCATGGGTTCAGAAACCCATGCCTTTTCCTCCTAAAGCTTCAAAGAATGAGGATGAAGAAGAATTTGAGCGCTTTGTTGAAATGCTTAGACCTGTCTTTTTGCGCCTTCGTTTGACTGATCTTCTGAAAATATCCCCTTATGCTAAGTACATGAAAGGTATTGTCACAAATAAAAGAAAGATACCAGAAGCTGAAATTTCCACCATGCTTGCAAATTATGCATTTAAGGGTGGAATACCAAAGAAGCTAGAAGACCCAGGAATACCAACTATACCATGCTCCATTAAAAGAAACTATGTTAAAAATGATTTATGTGATCTAGGAGCCGAAGTTAGTGTTATGCCTATCTCTTTGTATCTAAGACTTGATCACCAACTGAAATCTCTTTGCAAATGGCTGATAAATCAACTCCTATACCCATCGGTATTTGTGAGGATGTGCCTGTCGTAGTTGCAAATGTTACTATCTTAACGGACTTTGTTATTCTTGATATACTCGAGGACAACAGTATGTCGATCATCCTTGGTAGACCCTTTTTGAATACTGCAGGGGCTGTTATTGATAGCAACAAAGACAATGCCACTTTTCATGTCAATGGTAATGAGTATACGGTACACTTACCGAAGAAACAACCTCAAGTGAATAGTATCAATTCTATTGGAAAATTTTCAACAATCACTATTGGAGGGTTTGAGTTCCCTATTCCTACTGTCAAAAGGAAATATGAAATTATTATTGTTGGGGAATGCATCCCCGTTGAGGTAACATAGTGTTATACGAAGATTCTCTGGTTTCATGTCATTCGGAAGAAGTTTGTTAATAAGGCTTGATCAACCTTATTAATGGATTCCTTTTGATGGGCATGTGGTCGATGAATTTAGTAAACGCAACTTTCTGTACCCACCTTTTACTTTCTGTTATTTATAATTAATAAAGTAGAAATACCATGATTATACCGTTTTCTGAATTACCCGTGCAATAAAAATGACCAGAAAATAAAAGTTCTCAGAATGGCCTGAAAAATTAATATGATTTTTTCTGCAATACATAAAAAATAGTGGCACTGAATACACCCCAGGGGGATGCACCTGTGAGCCACAAGCCCCTGGGCGCGCCATGCAAGCTTGTGGGGCCCATGTAGGCCCCCTCACTTATTGCTGCCACCCATGTGATACGTCTCCAACGTATCTATAATTTTTGCTTGTTCCATGCTGTTATATTATCATTCTTGGATGTTTTACAATCATTTTATAGCAACTTTATATCATTTTTTGGGACTAACCTATTGACATAGTGCCCAGTGCCAGTTGCTATTTTTTGCTTGTTTTTTACTTCACAGAAAATCAATACCAAACGGAGTCCAAACGCAGCGAAACTTTTTGGAGAATTTTTCTGGACCAGAAGGAACAACTTGGGCCAAAGAAGTACCAGAGGGGTGCCCCAAGGGGGGCATAACCCACCTAGGCGCGCCCTGGTGGGTTGTGCCCACCTCGGTGGCCTCCCGCACCGCCTCTTCACCCTATAAATACCCAAATATTCCAAAAACCCTAGGAGAGTCGATGAAACACAATTCCACCCGTTGCAAGTTCCAGAACCACGAGATCCAATCTAAACACCATCATGGAGGGGTCCATCATCCTCATTGGTGCCTCTCTGATGATGCGTGAGTAGTTCATTGTAGACCTACGTGTCCGTAGGCAGTAGCTAGATGGCTTCCTCTCTCTCTTTTGATTCTCAATACAATGGTCTCTTGGAGATCTATTTGATGTAACTCTTTTTTGCAGTATGTTTGTTGGGATCTGATGAACTTTGAATTTATGATCAGATCTGTATATCCATGAAAGTTATTTGAGTCTTCTTTGATCTCTTATATGCATGATTATTTATAGCCTCGTATTCCTTCTTCGAATCTTTGGTTTAGTTAGGCCAACTAGATTGATTTTTCTTGCCATGGGAACATGTGCTTTGTGATGGGTTCAATCGTGCGCTGTTCTTTCCCAATGATAGAAGGGGCAGGAAGACACGTATGTATCGTTGCTATTAAGGATAACAAGATGTGGTCTATTCTACATGAATAGATCTTGTCTACATCATGTCATCGTTCTTATTGCATTACTTCGTTTCTCCATGAACTTAATACACTAGATGCATGCTGGATAGCGGTCGATGTGTGGAGTAATAGTAGTACATGCAGCCAAGAGTCGGTCTACTAATCTTGGACATGATGCCTATATATTGATCATTGCCTAGATACTGTCATAATTATTTCAGGTTTTATCAATTGGCCAACAGTAATTTTTTTACCCATCGTGTGCTATTTTCTTGAGACAAGCCACTAGTGAAATGTACGGCCCCCGGGTCTATTCTTTATCATATTTGCTTTGAGATCTATTTTTATTTGCTTTTATTTTCAGATCTATTATTCTAAAAACCCAAAAATACCTTGCTGCAATTTTTTTACTTATTTTATTTCGCGTTTTATCGATATCTATTTATCCAATCTATCACAATTTTATCCCGTCAACTTGACAATTTCTGGCGCCGTTACCCAAAGAAGGGATTGACAACCCCTTATACGCGTCGGGGTGCAAGTATTTGTTCTTTGTGTGCAGGTACCGTTTACATAGTGTTGCTTGGTTCTCCTACTGGATTGATTCCTTGGTTTCATAACTGAGGGAAATACCTACCGTAGCTGAGCTGCATCATCCCTTCCTCTTTGGAGAAATACCGACGTAGTTCAAGCGACATCAAAAGGAATTTCTGGCACCGTTGCTGGGGAGACATCATCAACATCTATCAGGTTCCTAATCACAAATCTCATCTCCTTGCAATTTACATTATTTGCCATTTGCCTCTCATTTTTATCTCCCCCACTTCACAAAAATATTTGCCTTTTTATTTGCCTTCTTTTTCGTTTGCCTTTTTCTTGTTTGATCTTTTCTTTGCTTGTGTTGCCATGTGCCTTCTATATGCTTGCATCTTCGCTTGCTAAAAATCTATTGACATGGATCCCCATCCACCTGCTAATCTTTTTAAAAGATCCAATCATGATGAACCAATTGCTAGTGAGTTGAGTGCACTAGATTATCTTTATGAAGTTTTGCTTGAAATTCGTGAATCTGAAAATTGTGATGAAGTGTTAAAAGAAGAAAATTATAAGGTGATTCACGATAGCTTCTTGAATGAAAAGCATGATTGCAATGATATTATTATAAATTCTATTAATGTCAATTGTGTTAGTGATATGCAAAACCCCAAGCTTGGGGATGCTTGTTTTGTTATATCCGCTACTTATTGCAATGATCATGATTGGGGTGATAACGATTCTTATGATCTTGATAGTTTATTTAAGCCTCATGATGAATATGTTTGCAATAATATTGAAAGTGGGTTCGGAAGAGTGTCAACTCTAGGTAAAAATAATCCCACATATTTGGAGAGTGTTCAATCTTGTGAAATCTTTGATAAAAGTGGGTTTTGAGAGGACATGACTTTAGTTGATGTTAATCCCACTATCTTATTATAATTTTTTTATGCATGTGGATCATGAAGAAAAAATTCTATATGATAGTTATATTGTTGAATTTTATTATGATCCTACATGTAATTATTATGAGAGTGGAAAATATGGTTGTAGAAATCTTCATGTTACTAAATTACCTCTCTTTATGATGAAATCGTTATTGTTTCTTTCTTCTTGCTTGCATATGCTATATATTTCTTGTCTTGATAATTTTTTTGCTTATAAATTTCCTATGCATAGGAAGTATGTTAGAATTTAAATGTGTCTATGACATGTTTCATGATGCTCTCTTTGTGTTTCAATTATTATCTTTTATGTGAGCATCAATAAAATCTTATGCCTAGCTAGGGGCATAAAACGATAGCGCTTGTTGGGAGGCAACCCAATGAATAAAATTTATTTTTGCCGTTTTCTTTCTGTTATTGAGTGTTTGCACAATTATTCCTCTATTATGAGTGTGTTTTTTATGTTTTAATTAGTGTTTGTGCCAAGTAAAGCCTTTGGGATCATGTTGGGTGATAGTTGATTTGATCATGTTGAAAAACAGAAACTTTTGCGTCCAGTAACAGAATTGTTTAAATTCACAGGAGCGACGAAAAATTCTGAATTTTTTTACACAAGATTGATATACAAATTTCCTACGTTCTCCTAATTTTTAGAACTTTTGGAGTTAAAAAAGTACACGAAGTTTTCAGATTACTACAGACTGTTCTGTTTTTTGCCAGATTCTATTTTCTTTGCGTTGTGTGCTTATTTTGATGAATATATGGATTGTATCAGGGGGTATAAGCCATGGTAAAGTTGGAATACAGTAGATATAATGCAAAAATAAAATATTAACGGGTTTGCAACAGTACTTAGAGTGGTGATTTGCTTTCTTATACTAACGGATCTCACGAAGGTTTTGTTGAGTTTTGTGTGATTGAAGTTTTCAAGTTTTGGGTGAGATCACGATGGATGAAGGAATAAGGAGTAAGAAGAGCCTAATCTTGGGGATGCCCCATGGCACCCCAAGTTATTATCCAAAGAGAAACAAGCAACTAAGCTTGGGGATGCCCCGGAAGGCATCCCCTCTTTCTTCTAACGACCATCGGTATTTTACTTGGAGCTATATTTTTATTCGTCACATCTCATGAGTTTTGCTTCGAGTGTCTTGTATGATATGAGTCTTTGCTTTTTTTGCTTTTTAGTTTGTGTCATATATCCTTGCTGAACACACTTATTTGAGAGAGCCAAAATTATGCTATGATTTGTTAGAATTGCTCTTCATGCTTCACTTAATTTTTTTAGCTATGGAATTGCTCTAGTGCTTCACTTATATCTTTTTGAGCATGGTGTGATTTAATATTTTTGAAGAAATTCTCTCGTGCTTCACTTAGATTTATTTGAGAGTTAGAAAATTTTGAAGAAATTCTCTCATGCTTCACTTATATTATTTTGAGAGACCAAAAATTTCATGCTCATGTTCCTCACTTAAATTTGTTTGAGCTATCAAAAGCAACATATGAAATTAGTCCCAAAGTGATAGATATTCAAGAGGGATATAATAAAAACTTTCATGAAGATCATTGGACAAAATAAACTTGATTCCTTGTAATAGTTTTGCGATATGATGATAATAATATGTGAGTCATGTTGGTGAGTAATTATGCTTTAGTAAGAATATTGGTGTTAAGGTTTGTGATTCCCCGTGGAAGCACGAAAGTCAATAATTATATATGCAATGAAATTACATCCTACTTGTGGTGCATTATTCGGTGTTAGTTATGCTTAATGCTCGCTTATATGATTTTTTGTTTCTAGGTTGGATGCTTCTCAATCTATTTGCTAGCCTTCACTTGTACTAAGTAGAGATACTACTTGTGCATCCAAAATCCTTTAACCCAGTTTTGCCATATGAGTCCACCATACCTACCTATATGCTGTATTCCCATGCCGTTCTATGCAAATTTGTATGTGCCATCTCTAAGTTTCAAAATAAATTTCCTTTTTGTGTGCTTGTATCGCTCATGAAGCGGTAGGGGGTGGCCAATATTTTCCATGCTAGATGTGTTATTCTCAAGATGAGTGTTTATTCACTTGTCATTGCATGAGAGTACGGCAGTAATAGGGATGCCCAGTCTCGAAATGAAAAAGAAATTTACTTTATGTTGTCAAATAATAAATTCCTTGGAAAGTGTTGGTATGGACAGTACCCATGGATACGGCTAGCCGTGGAATGTCAAAGAATGGTGGAAAAAGGAATAAACTTTATTTTCTGTTTGGGAACCGCCTATGATATATCTAGCATGGAAAGTTTTGGGAATTACTCGGTCGTTTTCGTTGATGGGAAAAGTATGCCTCTCAAAAAATTTATCTCTCAATTTAAGCTTTGAGCTCTGGCACCTCTACAAATCCCTACTTCCCTCTGTGAAGCGCCTTTCTATTTACTTTATGCAATTTTTATTTTTATTTGAGTCTCCATCTTCTCTTATAAGGCTCCAACTAAGGGGCACTATGATCGTACTTGAGCATTGGGTATTGCTAATATGCAAGTGTGTTTCATGAATGGATCAATGATTGAGCATGATGGGCTAGGGATAACTTGCTTTAGTGTTGATATTTTGAAAGACATGGTTGCTTGTTGATATGCTTGAGTATTTAAATCTTCATGTCAAAACTAGACTATTGCTTTGAATCATATAAAACTCCAAATGTCCATGCTACAAAAGAAAAGAATATGTGATGAACATTTTAGGAAGCATTCCACATCAAAAATTCTGTTTTTATCATTTACCTACTCGAGGACGAGTAGGAATTAAGCTTGGGGATGCTGATACATCTCCAACGTATCTATATTTTTTGCTTGTTCCATGCTGTTATATTATCATTCTTGGAGGTTTTACAATCATTTTATAGCAACTTTATATCATCTTTTGGGACTAAACTATTGACATAGTGCCTAGTGCCAGTTGCTGTTTTTTGCTTCTTTTTTAATTCGCAAAAAATCAATACCAAACGGAGTCTGAACGCAGCGAAACTTTTTGGAGAATTTTTCTGGACCAGAAGGAACAACTTGGGCCAAAGAAGTACCAGAGGGGTGCCCCGAGGGGGGCACAACCCACCTGGGCGCGCCTGGGGGCCCAGGCGCGTAATACGTCCATTTTGCATCATGATTTCCTACTGTTATTTATAATGTTTTTATGCATAATAATGCTTTTTGGAGTAATTCTAATGCCTTTTCTCTCATAATATGCAAGGTTTACACAAAGAGGGAGAATACCGGCAGCTGGAATTCTGGACCTGAAAAAGCTATGTCAAAGTTACCTATTCTGCACATCTCCAAATGAGCTGAGAATTTACGGAGAATTGTTTTGGAATATATGAAGAATATTGGAGCAAATAACTACTAGAGGGGCCCACCAGGTGGGCACAACCCACCTGGGCACGCCCTGGTGGGTTGTGCCCTCCTCGGCCCACCTCCGGTGCCCCTCTTCTGGTATATAAGTCAAGGCGGAACTTGGGCAGGAGCACTTTTGCCTTCCGGCGGAGCGATTCCGCCAGGGGAACTTCCCTCCCGGAGGGGAAAATCATCGTCATCGTCATCACCAACAACTATCCCATCTTTGGGAGGGCCATCTCCATCAACATCTTTAGCAGCACCATCTCCTCTCAAACCCCAGTTCATCTCTTGTGTTCAATCTTTGTACCGGAACCTTAGATTGGTGCTTGTGGGTGACTAGTAGTGTTGATTACATCTTGTAGTTGATTACTATATGGTTTATTTGGTGGCAGATTATATGTTCAGATCCATTATGCTATTTAATACCCCTCTGCTCTTGAGCATGATTATTATTTGTGAGTAGTTACTTTTGTTCTTAAGGTCACGGGAGAAGTCATGTTGCAAGTAATCATGTGAACTTGATATGTGTTCGATATTTTGATGATATGTATGTTGTGATTGCCTTAGTGGTGTCACGTGAACGTCGACTACATGGCACTTCACCATATTTGGGCCTAAGGGAAGGCATTGTGGAGTAGTTATTAGATGATGGGTTGCTAGAGTGACAGAAGCTTAAACCCTAGTTTATGCGCTACTTCGTAAGGGGCCGATTTGGATCCAAAAGTTTAATGCTATGGTTAGATTTTATCATAATACTTTTCTCGTAGTTGCAGATGCTTGCGAGGGGGTTAATCATAATTAGGAGGTTTGTTCAAGTAAGAATAGCACCTAAGCACCGGTCCACCCACATATCAAATTATCAAAGTAGCGAACACGAATCAAACCAACATGATGAAAGTGATATGATGAAATTCCCGTGTACCCTCAAGAATGCTTTGCTTATTATAAGAGACCGTTTTGGCATGTCCTTTGCCACAAAAGGATTGGGCTACCTTGCTGCACTTTATTTACCATTACCGTTACTTGCTCGTTAACATTATCTTGCTATCAAGCTATCTGTTACCGACTATTTCAGTGCTTGCAGAAAACACCTTGCTGAGAACCACTTGTCATTTCCTTCTGCTCCTCGTTGGGTTCGACACTCTTACTTATCAAAAGGACTACGATTGATCCCCTACACTTGTGGGTCATCAGAGCGCCCTGGTGAGTTTTGCCCACCTCGGTGGCCTCCCGCACAGCCTCTTCGCAATATAAATACCCAAATATTCCAAAAACCCATAGGAGAGTCGACGAAACACAATTCCACCCGCCGCAAGTTCCAGAACCACGAGATCCAATCTAAACACCATCACGGAGGGGTTCATCATCCTCATTGGCGCCTCTCCGATGAAGCGTGAGTAGTTCATTGTAGACATACGGGTCCGTAGGCAGTAGCTAGATGGCTTCCTCTCTCTCTCTCTTTTGATTCTCAATACAATGGTCTCTTGGAGATCTATTTGATGTAACTCTTTTTTGCGGTGTGTTTGTTGGGATCCGATGAACTTTGAGTTTATGATCAGATCTATATATCCATGAAAGTTATTTGAGTCTTCTTTGATCTCTTATATGCATGATTATTTATAGCCTCGTACTTCTTCTTTGAATCTTTGGTTTAGTTAGGCTAACTAGATCGATTCTTCTTGACATGGGAAGAGGTACTTTGTGATGGGTTTGATCGTGCAGTGTTCTTTCCCAGTGACAGAAGGGGCAGCAAGACACGTACATATTGTTGCTATTAAGGATAATAAGAGGGGGTCTATTCCCACATGAATAGATCTTGTCTACGTCATGTCATCGTTCTTATTGCATTACTCCGTTTCTCCATGAACTTAATACACTAGATGCATGCTGGATAGCGGTCGATGTGTGGAGTAATAGTAGTACATGCAGGAAGGAGTCGGTCTACTAATCTTGGACGTGATGCCTATATATTGATCATTGCCTAGATATCGTCATAATTATTTGAGGTTTTATCAATTGCCCAACAGTAATTTGTTTACCCACCGTGTGCTATTTTCTTGAGAGAAGCCACTAGTGAAATTTACGCCCCCCGTGTCTATTCTTTATCATATTTGCTTTTAGATCTATTTTTATTTGCTTTTATTTTCAAATCTATTATTCTAAAAACCCCAAAATACCTTGCTGCAATTTTTTGTTACTTATTTTATTTCGCGTTTTATCGAGATCTATTTATCCAATCTATCACAATTTTATCCCGTCAACTTGACAATTTCTGGCATCGTTACCCGAAGAAGGGATTGACAACCCCTTATACACGTCGAGTTGCAAGTATTTGTTCTTTGTGTGCAGGTACCATTTACATAGTGTTGCTTGGTTCTCCTACTGGATTGATACCTTGGTTTCATAACAGAGGGAAATACCTACCGTAGCTGTGCTGCATCATCCTTTCTCTTTGGGGAAATACCAACATAGTTCAAGCGACATCACCATGCTCATCCTCTTCCTCCAGAAAAAATCTGTGACGCCCCCGGCTCAATCGTGCACTAATCATACACGCAAATGCACACGATCAAGCCTAAGGACTCACGGGAAGATATCACAACACAACTCTAAAACATAAATAAAGTCATACAAGCTTTATATTACAAGCCAGGGGCCTCGAGGGCTCGAATACATAAGCTTGCGTACAAGCGTCAGCGGAATCATCAGATATCTGAGTACAAATATAAAAGAAAACACAGAAAGGCCCTTAGAAGGCGGGGCAAAAGAAAAACACTACGATCGAAAGGCGTAGGCCTCCTGCATGGGACCCTCCGAACCTACTCCTGGTCGACGGTAAGCTCGAAGTAATATCCACCCTCGGGGTAGTAGTAGCGATCGTCGGCGAGGGCAGCTGTAACCGGGGCTCCGTCATTTGGTTGCATCAAAAGGATATGGGGGAAAAAGAAAGCAAAGCAACCGTGAGTACTCATCCGAAGTACTCAGCAAGCAAGGATCTACACTACATATGCAATATTATCAAAGAGTGGCTATATATGTGTACTGGGCTGCAGAAATGCCGGAATAGAGAGAAGGCCTAGTCCTATCGAAGACTAGCATCTTCATCGGTCTTGCAGCAATAGAAGAGAGCAGAACAGATCAATATAATGTAGCAGTATCATTCAGTCTCAACCTCACCCAGAGATCCTTTCTCGACTCCCTGCGAGAAAGCAATCCCAGAGCCATACAGTCATCAACCTCGTCCGGAGATCCCTTCTCGACTCCCTGCGAGAAGCAATCCCAGAGCCATAGTATCCAATTCTAATTGTATCAATCGGGATACAACTCCGAGTGTCCGTTACCAAGGATCCGGCTATGCATAGATTAGTTCTTCCCTGCAGGGGTGCACCAACTTACCCACCACGCTCGCTTAACTCTGGCCGGACACACTTTTCCGGGGCATGCCCGGCCTCGGCCAAACGATACATCGCAACCCTACCTATAGCTCAGCAGAGAGGTCTCCGTCGGTCTACATCCTAAGCACAAGGGGGTCTTGGCCATCGCCCCTCGCCCTCCGGGTCATTGCGTGCCGGGCGAACCAGGCTCCACCCCTCAGGATGGTGCCGGGCCAGCCCGGCCGCAGTGCTGAACTGGACGTCTGACAAAGCTTTCGGCTGATGCTACGATGCAGAACGCCCATACTATGCCCACGTGATGGTTAGTGCTATCAGACCAGAGGCCTGCTCGGATCAAATATCCAAATCGTTAGTGGACTAGGGCTTGCGGTAACGAGCAGAGACTCACGAAAGATGTGACCCTGTCGCCCCGTCTCGAGGACTTGCTGGAAGGGTTAAGAATGCCCGGCCGCGCCTCGTATTCATCACTCGAGCACCATACAGGCAACCCGTCTTCACATCACACGCGGGTACCCCTCAGGGTCGACCCGCCTTTCCAAGTAACAGTGTAAAGTCCAAGTATCCGTGTGTCCATAACATCAGGGGAATCCGAGGTGTCACCCTTGTTGGATTCCTACACGATGTATCCGTCAAGGTGAACTCGGAGGAATCACCCTCGCTGGGTTCACACTTGAGGTGTTTGCGCGACAGCGTCGTTATCGGAAGTGGGGAAGGAGGAATCACCCTCGATGACCACGACCGAATAGCTACTCTACAGAGTTAACATCAGAAGTGCTACACGAGGTATCACCCTCGGCACTCTATAGTAACGCTGCAGTGTCGTTACAATTAAGGGGGTGATGTGCGGTGCCGGGGCCTGGTCTTCAATCCCGTTGATCGGGTCTTCTGATAATCCAGCGGGGCAGTCGAGACTAGTGGGGTCACTGATAGGTCTCTACCCAGCCTATACTAAGCAGTTTAGGATATGCAGGTAATTATCAACAGCAGGTTACAATAAACAGGCTATGCATCAGAATAGGTAAAGCAGTAGCAGCAGCAATTCTAATGCAAGCATGAGATAATAGAATGGGCGATATCGGGATGATCAAAGGGGGGGGGGGCTTGCCTGGTTGCTCGGCGGCAAGGGCAAGGTCGTCAATGGTGGCGTCGGACTCCTGAGCTGCGTCGGTACCGGGAACTGCGTCGGGGTCTAACGACAGAGAAGAGTGGGGAGGAAATAGTATAAATACACAGCAAACATGAGCAACGCAAAGTATGGCATGACAATATGCAGTGCCAGGTGTGTCCTAACGTATGGTTACACGTCACCGAGGAAGGGGGAATCCATCCGGGCATGTTTTCCCGGTTCCGGACATTTGTCAGATAGATGACTGAAGGGGAACGGTTCCATGTTCGGATAGTAAGGGACATGTGGCGGACGAACAGACTACGTATTCGGATTCGTCTCGTCGTTCTGAGCAACTTTCATGTACAAAGTTTTTCGATCTGAGCTACGGATTATTTTATATGATTTCTCAAAGTTTTAATGATTTTCTGAATTATTTAATTAATTAAATTAGAATTATCCAAAATAGTGTATGCTGACGTCAGCATGACATCAGCAGTCAACAGTGCAGTTGACCTAGTCAAACTGACATGTGGGCCCCACCTGTCAGTGTTTGTTTAGTTTAATTAGGGTTTAGTTAACCTAATTACAGTTTAATTAAACTAACTATTTAATTAGATTAACTTAATCAGAGTTAATTAACTTAATTAATTAATTAACTAATTAATTAATTATTATTTATTTATTTTATTATATTTTTCTTTTTAATTCCTTTTCCTTTTCTTTTTCTATTTCTTTTTATTTATTCTTATTTTCTATTTTGCAAATAGTTAGGCCACCAAATAACTTTAGCAAAATATGTGACTTGTTCCATTAAATGCTAGGCACTATCTACTACTGCCAAAAATTGGTTTGGAGACAATTGGAGTTCACACAAATCTTGTATTAAACACAATGTATTAATCCTTGCTGTTTTGGTAATGTTTGAGTCACCTAATTAATTTATTAATTGTTGGTTATAATTTTAGAATTGTCTCTGGATTATTTACAATATTATGAACAATTTAGTTTTCAAATTTGAACAACTTTTATTTTCACTTTCAGTTTAATTTCCATTTGAATTTGAATTTGAAAAGAGATATGATACTAATGATGATTAAGCACTGTTGATCATGATGACATGGCATAATCAAAAGGGTGATCACTGTAGCTTAATACATGGGGTGTTACAAAATCAAACTTGCTCCATAGCCCGTGTTCTTGCTCTTCTTGCTGCAATTTTTATCTCCTTTCTCGTAGCTCCGTTTCCAAAACTGTTTTGGGGAATTGCTCATCAGTATGTGAATCCTCCGATGGTCCAATTAGTTTTTGTTCTAGTGGTTTATTATTTGCACATTTAGCTACTGTTGGTGATCATGTTCTTGAGCTTGCATGTCAAATTTATATGGTTCAAACTAGTTTTCGTGCATGATATGGCCTCTCACTACTGCAGGATGCTGCTAACATGACACTACAAGCAGAGACCCTTCGATGAAACTGTGTGTGATGCATTAATCGCAAACGGTGATGTAAAAAAACCCGTCAAAAAGATGCAAAACGTTTGCGATGGCGGATACATCAAACACGGTTCAGATTTTAGTTGCGTGTGTGATGCGGGGCATACGATTCAGTTCAATGAACTATTTGCGATGCGGAAGAAGAACAGAAACGGGCAGCCAAATGAAGGCATGTGCGATATACGGCATAAGGTTCAGTCGGATTAACTATTTGTGATGAGGCGGAACAACAGAAACGGGCAGCCATATGAAGGTGTGTGCGATTGAGGGCATACACTTCAGATGGATGAACTGTTTGCGATTAGGCAACACAACAAAAATGGTCAGCCAGACCAACATGTCTGCAATTGACGGCATACACTTCACACGGATGAACTGTTTGCGATTAGCCACAACAAACAGAAATAGTTAGACAGATTAACGTGGGTGCGCTAGACGGGCACACATACTAATTAAAAGAAGCGTGCGCGATGGTAATAACGAGCGTGCACGGTTGTTGGAACAAGACGTGTGCTGACATCGCCTATTGCGGTGCACCCTATGGTGCAAACACCACGTACGCGGCCAAGAAAGCGTGCCCACGTTACGCCATCCGAGAATAGTGCCGCACTTAGAAATTATAGAACCGTCAATAAATTTTGAGCCTGCGTCCCGTCACATTCCAAATTACTACTACCACGCTATATTTAATTGCAAACCTATTCACACCGATCAAAACCTAAATGGTTTCCCACTTAGGAGCGTATTAGTACTTGGTTATAAATACTACTACTCCAAGATGACTGCATATTCCTCCTCAACTCCTCATCCACAAAAACAAACAAGTCATTCATCGTCATTCCCTTGCATCTGCCATGGCCAGTGTGAGTTCTGGGTCGAGAGATTACCACCAGGGAGAGGCGAGCATGGAAGTGAAAGCAGGAGAGATGTCCCGCCTTGCTACGAAAGGATCCGACATGTCCCGCCGCACGGTCGTAGCAGCACAGAGGTCCCGCCGCGTCGCCGAAGCAGCACAGAGGTCCCGCCGCGCCGTTGATGCAACAGACTAGTCCGACCATGCCGCGGAAGCAGCAGAGATGTCCCGCCGCGCCGTGAATGCAGCAGAGATGTCCTCCCGCGCCGTGGCAGCCTGGGAAAATGTCTCGCGGGCAGGCGAGGACTCTCACAGGCGCATGCGCGCTATACTCGATGACCTAATGGGTCGGATCTCCGACTGGATGAAGGTGCAGGAGGAGATGAATGCCTTGTTTGAAAATGCTACTAGCGTCATCCGGGGACTAGGGGAGGACAAGGTTAATTTCCGCACCAAGCGCGACCTGCAGAGGGCAAAGATTGCCGGAAGGACGACGCAGCACGAGGAGACCATTGCCTTGTTGAAGAGGACCGGCGTCATCGTCAAGAAACTTATGGACGATAATGCCATGCTCTGCATCGAGCGCCAAAGGCTGGTGGAGGAATCCGTGGAAGCTCTCAATCAGCGTCTTGAAGACACGAAAGAGCTCATCACCGCTCGCCGCGAGAACTAGTCTCCACGGCTTGCATCAACGCATCAAGAAAAGTAGAGATCAGCAAGCCAGATCATTGTCTGCATCTTCCTTCTTCTTTTTCCCTTGTGTATTTCGGGCAGTGCTGCATGTAGCTTTTTTAATTATCTTCATAAATATGTAAGACAGTTATTATCCACTGTCATCGTCCTTATATTCATCAGTCTTGCTATAAGTCGCAATCGATGCTATATAGGTCGGTCGGATCTTAGATCAAGATCCGTGCAAAAAATTCTTTTCAGATTTTCTTTTTTCTCTCTTAAATCTCAGCCGGGTGAGACATAGCCATGCCACGAAACAGGGGCTCGGGCGCCATTAATGGAGACATTGGGAGAGAGGTGGGCGGCGGATAGAGGTCAAAGGGCTCTCCTCCCGATAAGCACGCGCAGGGGTCTGATCACACGCCTCCCGTACTCAAATAGCTACCCCGCACGACACCTCCTAGCCAATAAAAAAAGTGGACACGTGGCGGCACGTAAATGGTAATTAGAACGCCCACGGTTTCAATAATACTTGCGTTTATGATTTGTAACATGACAACACTTGTTCCAAAATGACTTTGTTGATTTTTAGTGTGTGCGCCTTTGCAAATTGGACAAAAAATTTACCACAGCATGTTGGTGCCATGTCATGACACCATTCCAAGTTTCATGATTTTTAGGCGAGTTTTGGATTTACGGGAAATTAAAAACCAAGTTTCTCGATGTTTCCGGCCAAGCCAAGACGCCCAGATGTTTGAATTCCATTCCCACTTCTTGCATGGGACCTAGAAATTCGCTCAAGTACACATAAATGATTTTTCAACTAACTTTTGCGCACTGGAGCATGCGCTTGTACTTCAAATTTGAATTATGTGCATTAAATGCCTGGAAATTCAATTAATGTATAAAAAAGGCCAAACGGACCCGGAATTATTCCAAAATTTAGCACGAAACTCCTATTTGGTCTAAGCTGCCTGTGTAAAAAAATCAAGGTGGGAGAAGGCAGTGTATGTTGTTTCACACATGGAGGTGACACGTTCCCTCCCGGAACCACGAGCCTTCTTGAGAGAAGCTCCGGTTTGCAAGAAGCTTATACCAAAGCTTGTCCCAATTCAGCCAAAAAATTTACCATAGCATGTTGGTGCCATGTCATGACACCATGCCAAGTTTCATGATTTTCAGGCGTGTTTTGGATTTACAGGAATTAAAAAACCAAGTTTCTCAATATTTCTGGCCGAGCCACGACGCCCAGATGTTTGAATTTCATTCCCATTTCTTGCATGGGACCTAGAAATTCACCCAAGGACACACATGTGATTTTTCAACCGACTTTGGTGCACCGGAGCATGTGCTTGTAGTTCAAATTTGAATTATGCATATTAAATGCCCAGAAACTCAATTAATGTATAAAAAAAGCCAAACGAACCCGGAATAATTGCAAATTTTAACACGGCACTCATATAGTTCTATGTTGCCTCTATAAAATATCAAGGGGAGGAGGCAGCGTATATCGTTTCGCACACAAAGGTAACACGTCCGCCCTCGGGAACCATGAGTCATCTTGAGAGAAGCTCCGGTTTGCAAGAAGCTTATACCAAACTTGTCCAAATGCGGCCAATTTTTTTACCATAGCATGTTGGTGCCATGAAATGACACCATGCCAAGTTTCATGATTTTCAGGCGAGTTTTGAATTTACAGGAATTTTAAAAACCCATTTTCTCAATGTTATCGGCCGAGCCACGGTGCCTAGATTTTTGAATTTCATTCCCATTTCTTGCATGGGACCTAGAAATTCACCCAAGGACACACATTTGATTTTTCAACCAACCTTGGTGCACTGGAGCATGTGCTTGTAGTTCAAATTTGAATTATTCACATGAAATGCCCAGAAACTCAATTAATGCATAAAAAGGGCCAAACGAACCTAGAATAATTCCAAATTTAAACATGACACTCATATAGTTCTATGTTTGCTTTATAAAAAAATCAAGAGGGGGGAGCATATGTCGTTTCGCACACAAAGGTGACACGTTCCCTCTCGAAACCACGCGCCTTCTTCAGAGAAGCTACAATTTGCAAGAAGCTTATGCCAAAATGTGTCCCAATTCAGGCAATTTTTTTACCACAGCATGCTGGTGCCATGAATTGTCTCCATGCCAAGTTTCAGGATTTTCAGGCGAGTTTGGGATTTACAGGAATTTAAAAACCAAGTTTATCAATGTTCCCGGCCGAGCCACACGACGCCCAGATGTTTGAATTTCATTCCCATTCTTGCATGGGACCTATAAATTCACCCAAAGACACACATGTGATTTTTCAACAAACTTTGGTGCACTGGAGCATGTGCTTGTAGTTCAAATTTGAATTATGCACATTATATGCCTAGAAACTCAATTAATGCATAAAAGTGCCAAACGAACCCGGAATAATTCCAAATTTTAACACGACACTCATGTAGTTGCATGTTCACTGTAGATAAATATTCTAGCAATTCAAACACCATCCTTTCCCTCCGTATCAACATTTTGTCATTCAAAACATAATGAAAAAATCAGGTATACCACAAACAGTTTACTAGCAAGAATCGTGTGGGATGCGATATAAAATATCTTGGTGCATCGTCTTGTCTGGCTTATGCAGGAAGCTTCGTCGTCTACAATCCATCACCCGCACTTGAACCACACTTGCGCGCCAGTTTCTCGCGGCACCGAGTGAAATTTTTCTGCCACCGCGGAAATATCTATCTCCCTGCCCCCTCCCTCCCACCAAAAGCCACATTTCCACTGTTCCACCTTGCTTTCCAAGTTCAAACCTTCACTGCTGCTTACTGGCAGCTCAGCCTCCTCGCCGACGACCCTTCTTCTTGCAGCGCCGCCTCCTCGCCGGCGATCCTTCTTCTTGCAGCGCCGCCTCCTCACCGCCGACCCTTCTTCTTGTTGCGCGGCCTTCTCGCCGGCGACCCTTCTTCTTGCTGCACGGCCTCGTCAATATGGTCAGGTAATCCACACCCCACCCACACCATCCTCCTCCTTCCCTGTCCCACATGCCCCGACCGACGGCGCGACACCTTCAGCCAAAATCACTGGCCCCGTCCTCCAATTAAGCGCCGCCCACAGCCATTTTGCATGTAGTATAACATGGAGCTCAGTAGCATCTGGCAGCGTAGAAGCAAATCGCGGCCGCACGCGCGGACGAGGTCGCTATGGCTGCCATGCATGCCGACTGTTAGATCTTGGAGGAGCACCTCGTCTTCGAGGCCACCGTCGACACCACCACGCGGTTGTCTACTTTAAAATACAGTTTGTGCTATTTTCTCGAGGCCACCGCCAGTGCCTTCTAGTGATTTGTCCTCTGTAATGTTAATATACAATCTGATATTCTGGAATGTAATGTTCAGTTAACAATTTGGTCCAACAATTGCTACATTTCGTAGTACTGTTCTCAAGCATTCTTTGTTTCGTTAACTGTCTTATCTTCTAGTACATGTTTCTATTCTGCAATGTCATGCTCAGTTAACTGTTTTGGTTCATTTGGTCTGCTGTCCATTTAACTGGTTGGTTCAATTCTACAATTTGATTTTCATTTGCTGTGGGTACAATTTTGTATTGTTATGCATGTGAGAAATAAATAAAATTTGGCTGTACTCAATACATATTCTACTGATAGTATGGCAACTCTCAGTTAACCTGATCAAGATCTTCCTTATATGTGTTGCAGGAAAACAATGGGAGACACTGCGGTTTACCATCGAGGTTTGCTCATGCATGGTCCTTTCGCTAAGAGCACATTATTGTGCAGTTGCAGGAATCATTCTAATATTTAGGTTTCTTACAATTTGGTCTTGCACATGTAGGTCCTGCTGTCAGAGGCTTAGACCCACTGTTCGACCCATTTTGCATATGGGGAAATGAGATGTCCATGAATATCAGTCAAGTCAAGAAACTCAGAAAGATTTTTAGGATGAAGAAACTTGCGACGAATAACAACAAGATCTTTGTTTGCACAATGAAGAAGACATCAGTCAACTATAGGATGGTACTAACTCTTTTACCTTGTTTTTACCCCTTGCGCCATTCCAAAATTTATAACAGCGATTTATGCATATCTTTGTTTTCAGCACTTTTCAAAGCAGTTCACCAATGATTACCTCTCAAACCACCTACATGGTCAAGAGGGGAGGAAGGTATTCATTCAACACCCATGGTACAATTTTGAAGTCTTCCTGAAGAGGACGAAGGTTGGGCGGGCAATTATCCATAGCCACTGGCCTAAAGTTGCAAGGACATTCAACATCACTGAAGGCTCAATATTTGCCTTCCGCTTCTGCAGTTTCCCAGATGAGATTCATCTGTCTATTTACCGTGTATGATGCTACTTTCCAAAGGTTTTCGATGTTGCATGTGAAACTTGGTGCTGTTGTGTAATGGCGTAGCTAGCTATATCCCTCTTTGGTGTAACTGAGTGCTGAAGCTATCTGATGTAATTCGATTATGAAATCCTAGTTGCCGTTATACGAATATGAAATATCTGGTGTGTTTTATAAGAAATGTCAATTTGATTACTACATGGATTATCAATAATAGGCTAATTACCCTGCTTATTGGGGTTTTCTATTGCAGACGGTTACTCAGACAACACCGTGGGCGATAAACTCAAACAACCCACACGGTTTCTAGAAAGTAGGCGTGTTGGATCAACTAACAATCACACACGGCTTCCGGCAGAGAACTGTTTGCGTTAGGCCACCTTGCACAAACATTTCCACACAAAAACCTGTGTGTGATATACATACAAATGGGAATGTTTTTCTAGGATTCACCGTGTGGGATGTACATATGAACGAAAACGATTAGGCTTTGATGCCTCGCTCGAGCTCATTTTTCCCCTGCCCGTGTGGCCAGAGGGCCTATCCCCGACGGTTTCTGGGTTGTGTGGGAAGGACCCCCCTATCGCACACACTCACTAGGCGACGGTTTAAAACTCCATCACGGAAAGGGGGTAAAAACTGTTTGTATAGCACGTCTCTGCACCAGTGTCTAGACACTTGTAGGAGTAGTTGCTATCGATTTTGTTGAGTTTGGTTCACTTTTATTATGAGTTACTAAAAATTTCAAAAAAATTCAGAGGGAGAAAATGTTTAGGAAGATGTTCCAAGGTGGTTCCTCGAGTAAGAAATCCCCAAGGCCCGCTTTATGTGAGCCGGACCTCGAACCACCACGGGAAGCTCTAGTGCAACCTTGCGAATGGCCGTCAGACTACTTCATGACAATCGGGTTCAAGGAAGAATTTGATATGTACGCGCACAATGCCGGCTTGACGGACTTCGTGTCAGATAAGTGCTTACAATATTACAATCTCACTGATTCTTTTGTGCGAAAATTGAAGTATTCAGTCCATCGCAATACGCATGTTGTTATATTTAATCTCTATGATAACTCATTTCGCATGGACCTTGAAGAATTTAATAAAGTGTGCAAAATTTCACAATGTGGCACTTACACTGAACCTCGTAAATCTGATTGCATTGAGTTCCTTGCTAGCATCACTAGGGATAAAACTAGAGGCATAACACAAGCTACTATAGGGAGCATTCATTTTCCTGCTTTACATTATTTTGCTCTCTTCATAGGTAGATGCATTAATGGTAAACATGACCATAGCCACCTTTGCACTCTTGATTTGAGCATTCTTAAGAGTGCGGTAATGAACGATAAACAATTGAACTTGGGGGCTATTGTTGCACGTCGGTTACATAAAAATGCCTTAGATGGAGATTTCTATGGTGGTATTTATTCCACTTGTTTGGCTAATTATCTTGGGGTGCCGATAAAAGAAGATGATACCCAATTGCCGCTTGCTTTCCTTGATTATGCCGCTATGGCACATTTCCAGTTTCTTGAAAGAGGCGATCTGCCATTCCAGTGCAAACTAATCTTTAACAGGCGCCACATTTTCCATATTACGCTTCCCGCTCCTGCCTTCTTTAACTTTCAGGAAAAATTGAGATATTTCATACTTGTGGAGGAGGTAGAGGAGTATGATAGGGAAAGGGAGACCGCTCGCCTCAACGAGGCAGCCCGCCAAGCGGTGGGACCTGCAATCCAGTACAACCCGAACTACGACTACGAGTATCATCCAGGCCAGCCGTGACCATAGACCAACTTAGGCCAAAAGCCTAAGCTTGGGGGAGTACGTATTTCTCATCAACATTACATTCATGCATCACACATTTATTCTAGTTGTCGGTGTTCATCCTTTTTCATTGTATAATCCATGCTAGTTTTATTTTGCTTTCTTCTCGTGTGTTTGAAAAATTGCGAAAATCCAAAATTATTTCTCATTTACTTTGGTTTTTCTTTCTGGTATATTTGTTTAGTAGTTCGTAATATTAAAAGAAAACCCAAAAAGATTTCTCGTTCTTCTTTTGCTTGTTGGGAGCTTTCCCGTGTATATAGTTTTTCTCATTTCCATCTCTCTTTCGTTTTGCTTCCTTCAGAAAAAAAATGAAAACTCCAAAAATATTTCAGTGTGGTTCTTTAAAATTCTTTTTTTTGGGCGTCGTAAGGAGAACACCACGATGAAAATGTTGAGAGGCTCTCATATGCATTATTGTTGATCTAACGAAGAGCCCATATTACCTTGTCTTCTTCTTTGAATAAATGTTTGCAGATTCCATCTTAGTCCACAGCACAGGCACTCTTATTATTATTCACATCGTTCGGTCGTGCAAGTGAAAGGCAATAATGACGAAATTTGATGAATTGATTGAGGTGAAGAAAAGCTGGTATGAACTCAACATGTTTTGTTTTTGTAAATATGTTTAGCTCATCGTTCTTGATTCAACCTATTATGAATAAACATGTTTGCAATGACAATTAGAGATCATAGTTACTCATGCCATGTTTAAATAGCTAGGAGTGGATAATGGTTTAGAACATGCATTTAAAATGGTTATGATGTAGTATGATAGGACGGTATCCTCCTCTGAATGATTCAAGTGGCTTGACTTGGCACATGTTCACGCATGTAGTTGAATCAAAACCAACAAAGCCTCCACGATATTTATGTTCAAAGTGTTTTATATCCTACTCATGCTCGTATTCAATGTTGCTTAATCTCAATGCATGTTTATGATCGTTGTCGCTCTCTGGTTGGTCGCTCCTCAATGTATTTGCTAGCCTTCACTTGTACTAAGCGGGAATACTGCTTGTGCATTAACTTCCTTAAACCCAAAATTATACCATATGAGTCCACCATACCTACCTATATGTGGTAATTACCTGTCGTTCTAAGTAAATCTGCATGTGCCAAACTCTAAATCTTCAAATAATAATCTGTTTTGTATGCCCAAATCGCTCATGAAGCGACAGGGGGCGGTCAGCACCTTCCATGCTAGGTGGGTTATTCTCACGATGAGTGTTTATTCGCTTGTCATTCACGAGAAAGTGGCTGGTAATTGGGATGCCCAGTCCTATGATCACGAGAAAGTCCCGGATTGTTGTTGGTATGGAGGGCACCCGACGATTCGGCTAGCCATGATTTGTGTTTGTTGGTGGAGGGGGAGTAAAACTTTACCTTTCTGTTTGGGAACCGCCTATAATGTGTCTAGCATGGAAGATGTTGAGAACTTTCGGTCGCTACGTTAACAATGAAAGCATACCTCCCAAAAATTATATTCATCTCTGTTTTAAAAACTTCGAGCTCTGGCACCTCTGCAAATCCCTGCTTCCCTCCGTGAAGGGTCTATCTATTTACTTTTATTGTTGAGTCATCATCTTCTCATTAAAGCACCAGCTGAAGAGCACTATTGTCATTTTTATGCTTTTTGTGTTTAGTTGACGTTGAGTATGAGCATGCCTGGATCTCTTTTACCATGAATTACAATGTCTAGTCAGTGCTTGAACTTCAGAGGTGCTCTGCATTTATGTTTTGCGGTCTTAGAAAGGGCTAGCGAGATACCATAATGTCATATTATATCATGATTATTTTGAAAAAAGTGTTATCATCTGAGATATCTTATTATTGCTCGCTAGTTGGTTATGTCATTGTTATGAGTAAATGTGATACCTAAGTGTTATCGTGAATATGGTTAGTTCATAATCTTTGCTAAAAACCTGAACATTGGTTAGACATATTTGCAACAACAAGATCAAACAGAGTTTGTAAAACCTTTTCTTTGTCACTTTCAGTTTGTCAACTATATTGCTTGAGGACAGGCAATGAGTTAAGCTTGGGGGAGTTGATACGTCTTCGTCGTAACAACTTTTCCAAACACTTTTGCTCTTGTTTTGGACTCTAATTTGCATGACTTGAATGAAACTAACCCGGACTGACGCTGTTTTCAGCAGAATCGCTATGGTGTTGTTTTTGTGCAGAAATAAAAGTTCTCGGATTGACCTGAAAATTTACCGAGAATTTTTATGGAATATATAAAAATACTGGCGGAAAGATATACCAGAGGGGGGCCACCCAGGAGCCATAAGCTCAGGGGGCGCACCCTACGAGCTTGTGGGCCCCCTGGTGTAGGAGATATGCCCTAGAGGCAATAATAAAAGTTATTTTTTATCTCCATGCTCATTATTATGTTTATGTTCCATGCTATAACTGTTATGGTTCTCGAGTCTGCAATAACCACGAGGCTCGGAGGAAGACTCATATGCACGTCTGGAATAATAAACGGTAAAATGTATTCCTAGTCTAGCCTCTAAGACTAGCTCAAGTGTTGCATGATGGTCCTGTTTTCCTGATCATGGGCATGTCTATGCCAGCAATTTTGAGGGCACTAATGTTAGAAGAACATTTGTGTTGAATCGACCCAATTGATGTTATGCTATGAGATACATTCGTCACAAGTTAATGGTTAATAACACAAAGATGGTTAACGTTTGCATGATTCCTTAGACCATGAGAGTATCGAGTTTCTTCATGCTTGCTTCATGAACTTTGGGGTTTGTTAAACGTCATCCGTAAATGGGTGGCTATTACAGCGGCTTACGGGTTCATGGAAAAGTATGTCAAGTAACTTGATAGCTCAAGATTGGGATTTGCTCCTCCGACGATGGAGAGATATCTCTGGGCCCTCTCGGTGTTACGGTATCCATCATCGTCTGGCCAGACACTTTGTGATTTGATCACGGGGATGCCGGAACACGGTAACGAGAAAAGAGAACAATACCGGTTACGAGGTAACTAGCATAGTGGACAAGTTGTTGATCCACGGGAATGCCAACATGTCTCACCTCGGGTTTTTGTAACATATCGCGAAGCAACAGGAATAGCACACGGCAACTGGAGGTTCACTAGAATATTCATTCGTGTGGGTATAGGGGTCAATATGGGTGTCCACGGCTCCGATGTTGATCATTGATCGGAAAGGGTTCCGTGTCATGTCTATACTTCACCGAACCTATAGGGTCACACGCTTAAGGGTCATCTATCTGCTGAATACTAGACAGGGAGTCTGAGAGAAAATCACCGAAAAAGTTTCGGACATCGGAAAAGTTCCGCAGAGAGAGGTCACCGGATGAGTTCCGGTGAAACTGAAAAGTTGTTTCAGAGGATACCATAAAGTCAAATTGGTTTCGGCAAATGCCCGATAATTCTTGAAGGGTGCCAGAATCATTCTGGAAACTTTTGGGAATTTTCTGGAAGAAAAACCGGAAATGTTCCGGAGCTGCCGGAACCACTTCAGATGCTTTTCGCAGATGAAAATCACTAATCTGGAATTGTTCCAGAACGTGTTGAAAATTATTTTAGTGGGTACTGGAAATGATCTAAGCCCACATAAATATTTTCAGTTCGAACGGACGCTGAAAAATGTCGTTGTGAATAGTGAAAGTGCTTTTTGGGTGGCTTCTTGGAGAAGCCACCTTGAGGGTCCTTTGGTATTTTTCCCCTTGGCTTCTTGGAGAAGCCACCCTTGGGCTTGGCCTATAAATAGGGGTGGAGGGGGCTGCCTAAAGACTCACTCTTTCTCACAAATACATGCCATTGCAATGATCTGGCTTCTTCTCTCCCTCCCCGTGAAATAGTTTCGTAGAGCCGAAAGGCTGTCTGGGTTCCGGTGGGAACTAGTTCTGGACGGTGAAGCCCTGCCAGATAGATGACACCGTATGTGTGCAACTCTGTAGAGAGGTCGTAGTTTCGATCTTAGTGCCCGAGGGGCTGTTTGAGAGTGCCTCCCGAAGGGCTGTCCGAGTGACCGTCTGAGTTTCGAAGGTCCTCCCGAAGGGCTGTCCGCGACACCGTCCGGGGGACTGTCCGACCACCTCCCGGAGGGCTGTCCGAGTGGTGGATGAGGGTATACATCCTCGCGGTTGAGAGGTTGTAAATCCTAGCTGCGGGGATCTGCACCGCCGATCATCATCGACTCTACTTCCGCTGCGCTACGAGTCGGTAACGAAAATGATCAAACCTTGTATGTAGTCTCCATAGTGGTCCTGGGCTGGTGCGTAGGTCGGAAATTTTTTGTTTTCTGCTGCGTTACCCTACAGTGGCATCATGAGCCGTGCTATGCGTAGATGCAGGTTGCGATCTAGAATACATGGAGATGTATGGGTGTTGCACAATATAATTAGGTAGTAGATGAGTTCTATTACTGAAAATTATTTGTGCGGGTAGCAGATGAAATCTGTTACTCGATGTTCTTGTTGCTTCCCTAGAATTTGCATATTTCTGATCTTGATAACAGTATGGTGGAGTTTCAATGTTCTGGCAATCCGCGATCCTGATTGATCAAAGAAGTGCTAACAGTTCATTGAATTCCACCGTAGTTAAAAAGAAAGATGAAATTTCGCAGACGAAAGGGCAATGCAGATATGATCTGCACGGGGGTCATGCGTATGACGAAGTTCAGTATGGGGCTCGAGATTTTATTATCTCGGGTTTTCATACACCCTGGAAAGTTAATCTAGCGACTTGAATTATCATACTTGATGATGGACGTTGGTAGCTTCGGTTTGTTTCGAAACCTTAGAAGCCATGAAAAACAAGTTTTTGCATGAACCAATTAGAGGAGTCTAACTTGGTTTTGCAGGAGGGTTTGCATGTGCATGTGATGTGGTATAGCAGTGCTCATAATAATTTGATTATGTATGAGATGACTATATAATGTAAATTTATTAACATGACCTGCGTGTCATGATTCGGCATGATGGCTGGAGCCATATGATTGCACTTTAATGACCTGCGTGTCAACCTTGTTGTAATGCATTATTTTATTAGCTATAGAGATAGCAATATTATCTGGTGCATCGACAAGGTGGTGGCAATCTTCGCGAAGGTGAACACCGACGTGAATGCTGGAGACGAAGAAATGATAGACTTCTCCGTCAGAAAGGGCAATACCATATCATGCTATTATGAATTGCCTGAGATGTTTATCCCTTATGATGCACCCTTCTTGATTGCGCGGTAGTCGCTTTTATTAGGGTGATCTCTCACAAAATTATCAAGTAGTTAGTGTTCTCCCAAGTGTAGCACCGTCTACAACACGTATCTTTTCGGGGTGCGCCATGTACACATGAGCACGAACGATTAGAGAGGTGTAAGGCGGGTGAAGGTCAAACCTCACTGCGTGATCACTTGGTTGTCTTGACGTTCAGGCAGGACAGTCCTGAGCTCGGAACACACGCATCGAAAGATGGACAAGAGTCACATAGAGATGTGATTGGCAAGTTGGCCTACCGATTGAAATTCACGTCATCAGTGATGAACCCGTCAATGGCGGTGAATTGATATGCGGATCTTGAATCACTCACAATCAATTATGAGAGATATTGATTTGAGTGGGAGCGCACTGTTGAATTAACTTGTTTAATTCTCAGTGCAATTATTTATGAACACTGTCTAAGTGTGGTTTGCTTAATAGTTGTAGAATTATGGCTCGCATTTCCACCTTCCCTATTTAAAATTGAATAGCTGTTAAATATCTGGTTAAAACTTTACGGTTGGTAACGTAATGTGAGGATTGTCCTCAAGAGTGACGAGAAGGACTTTGTCCTATCGCATACTTTTGGTATTCTCTCGCTTATGCTATGGATCATGTGACTCTCGTCCTTCGATCCAAAAGCTAGAATTCCGTTTCAGTCAAGTGCAATATGTTTGCTTCCATGAGACCCGAACTTCGAAAGTTTGGATAGTTATGTGATATTCATGGAATCTGAAAATCATTTTTCAGAGACAAACAAAGGCTAAAAGATATGAGATATCCAAAGCAATGTTTGTTTGCAAACTATTAGTAAAGAAGTTTACTATACATTAGACTGATAAGAGAGGGATCCAGAAGAACGCCTGTCATATGATAAAAGGTGAATAAAACAACAACTTAAAGAGAAAGGAAGTGTCCGAAGGGTGTTAGTGTGATAACACACCTAGAAAGTCCGGGGCTAATGCCACTCTTAAGTTGAGTGCTTCTTCTGAGAGTAGGAGAAATACTGAAAGTTAAACTGTTAGAAGTATAAAGGCAAAAGAAAGAAGACTGGAATATCCAGCTCATGTATGAATGTCATACAAGTTTTTGATGTATAGAAGGCTGGTCAAAGATATAGTTCTTGGGAATTATGATTAAATTGTTAATCACTGATTCTTGGGTATTGTGAGTTAATCAAAAAGATACCCGCTCGATTGCATTCTGTTGCAACTCGATGTAAGAACTACTATGGCCTGAAAGACTAGCCAGGAATGAGGTTTAGGTATACATAGGGAACATAGTAAATGTTACTATACCTTCCATCGGTGTATTACCGTCTGTATTTATTTTCATAATTCATTTAGAGTTTTACAAACTCTAGCCCATTGCATAAGGTATCTTGCAAGAAGGTTGTTCATAAGAGAACTTTTGATGTTCGGTGTTATGAATAACATAAGGGCCATACTTTCATTATGAATGAGATGTATGTTATGAATGTTGATAATAATATATTACCTCTGGGTTTACTTTCATAATTCATTTTAGAGTTTCATACACTCTAGCCCATTGCGCAATGTTTGATGCAAGAGGGTTGTTCATACAAAAAACAATTGTTGTTCAGTATTATGAATAACATGAAGGGCCATACTTCCATCAAAGATGGGATGTATGTTATGAGTATTGATAGTAATATGATACATCCATTACACTGACGCTAAAAGTCGCAAGACTAAAAGAATACCACACATGTGTGGCACTGCATTTGGTCACATTGGAGAAACCCGCATGGAAAATTCCATTATGATGGATTTTGAAGTCGTTTGATTTTGAATAATCTGACACTTGCAACTTTCCTCCGAAAAGTGAAGTGACTGAAATACCGTTCACAGGCCATAAGGAACGAGCAAAGAACTTATTGGTGATCATACATTTTGATGTATGTAGTCCGATAAATAATGTTGCAAACAGTGGATTTATCTATCTTCAAAAATGACTCGAGTAGATATATGGATATTTACTTGATGAGACGTAAGTCTGGATCTTTTGAAATCATTCGAAAGGTTTTCAAAATGAAGAAGAAATTATTGTAACAAGAAAATTATGTTTCTACAATTCGATTACAGAAAGGAATATTTGAGTTACAGGTTTAGCGAATGTCTGATGAGTTGTGAAAGGGGTTTCATAGCTTGCACCTCCCGGAACACCACTACAAGTGGAAAGTCCGTGAAGATGTAATCGAACCATTTATGACATGGTAAGATCAAAGATGACATAAATAAATTTGCCATTATCCCTTTTAAAGTGATGCTTTAGAGACTGCGGCTTTTTACACTGAAAAGAGCTCCATCGGGTCTGTTGAAATGACGACATGGAATGGTACGCCCAACCATGTTATATCTTTTCTTAACATTTGGAATATGGGGCTTGTGTAAAAGGTTACAAACCTATTCCAAATCAGACAAGTGCTACTTTGTAGGTTATCCCAAGTAATTGGGTTTTCCTCCCTCACTATACCGAGGCAAATAGGTTTGCCACAAAGAACGGTATGCTTTTTGAAGAAAATGGTTCTTTCAAAAAGGTGAGTGGGAGAACAATGCAACTCGACAAGATAACAGTATCTTCGTCATCAGATCAAAGGAAAGAGACCTTGGAAGTAATTCCAGAGTTTCCTACTACGACTGATACGGAAGTCTCTACAATAAAATGTATGCACTTCGGTCGAACTTGCAGCTAAACCACGTAGGCAAGGCTCGAGCAAACCTCTCAGGTGCGCAAACGAGATATTGTTGTTAGACAACAGTATACCTACGATACACAAGGAAGCATTGATGGGCCCTGACTCCGGAATTGGCTAAATACCAATACAACCCGAGTTAGCTTCCATATAAGTGATTCAAGATTAAAACCTTGATACACCTTTCGGAAGACTTAGAGTCTAACGAATATTTATGGAACTTAAAACTGATATGGATAAAAAATGTTTTATCCATAAAGCTCGACTTGTTGCAATAACAAGTTCAAGGAGTTGACTACGATGAGGTTGTTTCATCGTAGCGATGCTTAAAGTCGGTTCGGGTTGAACTAGCAATTGATACATATTTCAATCATGAGATATGAAACATGGATGACAATAGGATTTCCATCTGATGGAAATGAAACCAAGGACTTGCATGTGTTACAGTCCAAGGTATTTTGTCAGTCCAGAGGATGCTAGTAAGTATGCAAACTTCAGAGTTCCAGCAATGGACAGAAGAGAGCAAAATGGAGTTGGAATCTTCGTGTTTTGATGAAATAGTCAAAGGGGTTTGACTTCATCAATGGGTAACGAAGATGCTTATGATTCAAGAAAGTAAGTGGGAGCATAATAAAATTTCTAGAAAATGTTGTGTGCTTGACACATTGTTAATTGGAAATAAATTTCTTGACACGAATTAGGACTTCATTCGAAAATAGTTTTTCGATGAAGTGCTTGGGCTAAATAGCCTTTATATTAGGCATGATGATCTATGGAGATAGATTTACCTAATGGGGCTGAGCAAAGGTACATATTGACAAAATGCTAAAACGTTTTAGCATTAAAAACGTCAAGGAGTGATTCTTGCCGAAGTCACATGGAAAGAGTTTTTGCAAGACTTGGTGTCCCAAAACACTGATGAGCAAAATACATGATGGAGATTCCACACACTCTTGTGTTTGGATTAATCATGTATTCCATGGTATGTAAAAACAACCAGATATGTCCAATACTCCCAAAGTTGTTGTGAGTATAGATACCAAAGTGATCAAAAGTTCTGATCATGGGACAACAGTGAAAAAGGGTCATTGAGTACTATAGTAGCACCGATGACATGTTTTCTCGCAAGCGGAGATCATGAAGAGTTCGTTGTAAAAGGTTACATCGATACAGTCTTCATCCATGCTCCAAGCGATTTTCGATTTAAATTGAGGGTTTTGTGTAACACACAATATGGTGGCACAATTAGTTGGAAAATGTTCCAAACAAGTTACTGTGGCGAATTCTATAACAGAGGCGAAGTATGTTGCCGCTTTGAAAAGCGACAAAGAAGATGTTGAATCATATAGTTCATTCATGAACTTAGTATGGTTCCAAGATGGCTTTTGTCAATGGGGCACTACTGCAGGTAGTTGCTCCATGACTCAGTCTGAGGAATCTAGGTTCGACCTGTGATTCACATACATACAAAACCAAGTCCACACAAAATATGAATTTTGTGAAAGCGTGAAAACGCGAGGATATGCAAAGATACACACGGAGCTGAAGTCGTCAGATCAGTTGGACATCAGGCTATACCACAAGCGAAGCATATTTACACCGGTGTGCCACAGGTGTAAAGTGCATTAGCATTAACTAGATTATTGACTCTAGTGCAAGTGGGAGTCTGTAGGAGATATGCCCTAGAGGCAATAATAAAAGTTATTTTTTATCTCCATGCTCATTATTATGTTTATGTTCCATGCTATATCTGCTATGGTTCTCGAGTCTGCAATAACCACGTGGCTCAGAGGAAGACTCATATGCACGTGTGGAATAATAAATGGTAAAATGTATTCCTAGTCTAGCCTCTAAGACTAGCTCAAGTGTTGCATGATGGTCCTGTTTTCCTGATCATGGGCATGTCTATGCCAGCAATTTTGAGGGCACTAATGTTAGAAGAACATTTGTGTTGAATCGACCCGATTGATGTTATGCTATGAGATACATTCGTCACAAGTTAATGGTTAATAACACAGAGATGGTTAACGTTTGCATGATTCCTTAGACCATGAGAGTATCGAGTTTCTTCATGCTTGCTTCATGAACTTTGGGGTTTGTTAAACGTCATCCGTAAATGGGTGGCTATTACGGCGGCTTACGGGTTCATGGAAAAGTATGTCAAGTAACTTGATAGCTCAAGATTGGGATTTGCTCCTCCGACGATGGAGAGATATCTCTGGGCCCTCTCGGTGTTACGGTATCCATCATCGTCTGGCCAGACACTTTGTGATTTGATCACGGGGATGCCGGAACACGGTAACGAGAAAAGAGAACAATACCGGTTACGAGGTAACTAGCATAGTGGACAAGTTGTTGATCCACGGGAATGCCAACATGTCTCACCTCGGGTATTTGTAACATATCGCGAAGCAACAGGAATAGCACACGGCAACTGGAGGTTCACTCGAATATTCATTCGTGTGGGTATAGGGGTCAATATGGGTGTCCACGGCTCCGATGTTGATCATTGATCGGAAAGGGTTCCGTGTCATGTCTATACTTCACCGAACCTATAGGGTCACACGCTTAAGGGTCATCTATCTGCTGAATACTAGACAGGGAGTCTGAGAGAAAATCACCGAAAAAGTTTCGGGCACCGAAAAAGTTTCGGACATCGGAAAAGTTCCGCAGAGAGAGGTCACCGGATGAGTTCCGGTGAAACTGAAAAGTTGTTTCAGAGGATACCATAAAGTCAAATTGGTTTCGGCACATGCCCGATAATTCTTGAAGGGTGCCAGAATCATTCTGGAAACTTTTGGGAATTTTCTGGAAGAAAAACCGGAAATGTTCCGGAGCTGCCGGAACCACTTCAGATGCTTTTCGCAGATGAAAATCACTAATCTGGAATTGTTCCAGAACGCGTTGAAAATTATTTTAGTGGGTACTGGAAATGTTCTAAGCCCACATAAATATTTTCAGTTCGAACGGACGCTGAAAAATGTCGTCGTGAATAGTGAAAGTGCTTTTTGGGTGGCTTCTTGGAGAAGCCACCTTGAGGGTCCTTTGGTATTTTTCCCCTTGGCTTCTTGGAGAAGCCACCCTTGGTCTTGGCCTATAAATAGGGGTGGAGGGGGCTGCCTAAAGACTCACTCTTTCTCACATATACATGCCATTGCAACGATCTGGCTTCTTCTCTCCCTCCCCGCGAAATAGTTTCGTAGAGCCGAAAGGCTGTCTGGGTTCCGGTGGGAACTAGTTCTGGACGGCGAAGCCCTGCCGGATAGATGACACCGTATGTGTGCAACTCTGTAGAGAGGTCGTAGTTTCGATCTTAGTGCCCGAGGGGCTGTTCGAGAGTGCCTCCCGAAGGGCTGTCCGAGTGACCGTCCGAGTATCGAAGGTCCTCCCGAAGGGCTGTCCGCGACACCGTCCGGGGGACTGTCCGACCACCTCCCGGAGGGCTGTCCGAATGGCGGATGAGGGTATACATCCTCGCGGTTGGGAGGTTGTAAATCCTAGCTGCGGGGATCTACACCGCCGATCGTCATCGACTCTACTTCCGCTGCGCTACGAGTCGGTAACGAAAATGATCAAACCTTGTATGCAGTCTCCATAGTGGTCCTGGGCTGGTGCGTAGGTCCGAAATTTTTTGTTTTCTGCTGCGTTACCCTACACCTGGGCCTCCGGCAACCCTAACTCCAACTCCATATATACCTATTCGCCAAGAAAAAATCAAGGAGAACGATTCATTGCGTTTTACGATACGGAGCCGCCGCCACCTCCTGTTCTTCATCAGGAGGGCTGATCTGGAGTCTGTTCGGGGCTCCGGACGGTGGAATCCGTCGCCGTCGTCATCACCAACCCATCTTCACCACCAATTTCATGATGCTCACTGCCGGGAGTGAGTAATTCCTTCGTAGGCTTGTTGAACGGTGGTGGGTTGGATGAGATTTATCAAGTAATCGAGTTAGTTTTGTTAGGGCTTGATCCCTAATATCCACTATGTTTTGAGATTGATGTTGCTATGACTTTGCTATGCTTAATGCTTGTCACTAGGGCCCGAGTGCCATGATTTTAGATCTGAACCTATTATGTTTTCATAAATATATGTGTGTTATTGATCCTAACTTGCAAGTTATATGCACCTATAATGTGTTATGATCCGCATACCCCAAGGTGACAATAATTGAGATTCTTTCCGGTGATTTCCGTAGTTTGAGGAGTTCATGTATTTACTAAGTGCTAATGCTTTGTTCCGGTTCTCTATTAAAAGGAGTCCTTAATATCCCTTAGTTTCCTTATGGACCCCGCTGCCACGGGAGGGTAGGACAAAAGATGTCATGCAAGTTTTTTTTTCCATAAGCACGTATGACTATATACGGAATACATGCCTACATTATATTGATGAAATTGGAGCTAGTTCTGTGTCGCTCTAGGTTATAACTGTTACATGATGAATGGCATCCAACGCAATTATCCATCACTGATCCAATGCCTACGCTTTTCATATATTGATCTTTGTTAAGTTACTTTCGACGTTGCTGCTGTTACAATCACTACAAAACTGCTACTGCTTTTGCTACTATTTCTATTGCTATTGTTACCATTACTATCAAACGACCATACTAATTTGCTACTGGCCACCTTGCTGCAGATATTAAGTCTTTCAGGTGTGGTTGAATTGACAACTCAACTGCTAATACTTGCGAATATTCTTTGGCTCCTCTTGTGTCGAATCAATAAATTTGGGTTGAATACTCTACCCTCAAAAATTATTGCGATCCTCTATACTTGTGGGTTATCACGGTGTGTTGAAGATATTCCCTGATGGTTAGGGCGGCACATATAAAAGTTGGTAGTTTGTTATAGGGTAGATATAGCCTTGTATTCCTATTAAGATCTTTTCTATCTCCTCCATCCCTTGTACTCCAAGCTTTGTATGGGCATCAATGGATAAGCCCCTTCTATCAATAAATACCACGCGGCCCTCTCACGAGAGGGTAGAACGCTTCCACCATAATTTCTATAGTTCCAAGTTACCATGGTTCTATTTTTTTTTTTTGGGGCGGGGGGATATATCCAATCTATTCATCATTAATCATGGCAGTACAACGGACAACAGAAATAATAAAAATTGCATCCATATCCGTAGACCACCTAGCGACGACTACAAGCACTGAAGCGAGCCGAAGGCGCGCCACCGTCATCGCCCTTTCATCACCGGAGCCGGGCAAAACTTGTTGTAGTATACAATCGGGAAGTCGTCGTGCTAAGGCCCAATAGAACCAGTGCACCAGAATAGTAACCGCCGCCGATGAAGAGTAACGTAGATCGGAAGGATCTAACCTGAAAACACACGAACGTAGACGAAAGTCGAGCAGATCCGAGCAAATCCACCAAGGATAGATCCGCCGGAGACACATATCCACATGCCCACCGATGATGCTAGACGCACCATCGGAACGAGGGCTAGGCGGGGAGAACATTATTCCATCTTCAGGGAGCCGTAGCCATCTCGCCTTCCTGAGTAGGACACAATCCCTAACAAATCTCGAAGACACGTCTAAAAACGGAGCCCACCCACGAACAAGGGCCGGGATCCGCCGCGCTCCCATGACCCTAAGGCCACCGGAAATGAGACGGACCGGCGCCGGTGGGAAGCAGAGGAACCCTAGTTGGGGAGGAGGCGGCTGAGGAGTCACCTACGTTTACTAAAGCGGAAGAAGTTACCATGGTTCTAGGTGAAATGTAAGAACAGTTGAAGTTGCTACAAGAGCTCATTCCAGATTGATCTAGGGGGAAAACATTTAACTAGTTGACACACTTTCCCTCCCTTTTAAGCTGAATTTTTGCAGTTCATCTAATTGTTAAACTTTGTATATCAAAATGGCAGGAATGCCCAGTATGTATTTTTGTTATTTTTTCAGTTTGAACACAACAATGAGCCAAATAGAGATTCGACATGGGTTATATAGAACTGGCCATGAGAGCTTTGGCAAGTGCAGTTGCGTACCAAACCGCCGATCTCGTATGTGTACTAATCATGTCTGCTTGGTTTTACTCAGAATGGCAGTACATTATTTAGTCATTAGACACAGGCAATTGATTTCTTATTACAGCAGACACAATGAAGCCTACAAAGTGGGCTTTGTGGCTAAAAGTATGGGAATCTTATATAGTTATCTGTTGGAGCCTGGAGGCATCTTGTTTTTATGCTTTGCGATAGTTGTATGATGTTCCAATGAACTGTTCCTATTTGCCCAAAGAGTTGGCAAGGCCAGCTTACCTGACTTGAGATCCACTATTTGACCCACAAGAATTTCCTCAAATTAGTGGCCATTGTCCCAAATGGTGCTTGGTTAGAACACAAAATCAAGTGTAGTATCAGAACAAGTTCCGCTAAAACGATTTTATGGAGGCTTCTACATAATTTTTTGGATATCTGTATGAATAGGTGGTCAAGATATAGGTGAACATAAATATTACGGGGAGCGTTTATATTTGGTTACCTATCCACTTGTTGTACAATCTTTATGAGAAGAAGTTTGGCTAAAACGATTTTTGGCTATCTGTATGAATCTGTACAGGAGGGAAATGCATGTGGAAAAAAAGAGCGCAGTGTGCCACTCTGCATGCAAGTACCAGAAGGCAGAAGATGGAGGACACCTTTTTTCAAGAAGTACAACTATAAAAGAGCGCTCTTATCTTGTCTCCAAGCAAGTTGAGGAGTACCATAAAAAAAATTAAAAGGAGAAAGAAGAAGACCTGAAGCAAAAAACAAAGGAAACTGTAACAACCTAGAAGAGTAACTTTGAAGGTAAACAGTGATGGAGCTTTTCTTTACTAAAGATTGTAATGGTAGTTGGGGAGTTATCATAGATGATAAATGAGATGTAGTCGCTTGTGGGATGGGCAAAACTATGAACACCATGAATCCCTTGCATGCTGAAATTGTGGGCACTAAAAAATGTGTACAATCGTCCCTAAAAAAGAAGTGTACAATTGGCTGTGACCTGTGAGCTGAGGTACAAGTAATATTGCTTACGAAACTTGCTGCTGGATCTCAAGGATTTTATCTACAGCTTTAAATTTGTGTACTGCAGTGGAGATTGTAATAAAGTAGTAGCACATTCCCTAACTGCCCACGGATGTAGTTTAAATGTAGAAGAAGACATTGTAGCAGATCATGCTTTCATATGTCGTAACTGAACTACATCCAATTATAAACAAAGATGCCATGCACGATTATTCAAAAAAAATGTCGGTTGATGTTGTGTACACTAGAACATGCTAAATCATAGATTAATCACGTTCCCGTTGGAACACACGGGTAATTACCTATAGCAATCTTAATAAAGTTGTCTATGATGGCCTTCACCTGAAAAATGACTGCTAGAACACGGAATAAGTATAAAAAACCTAATGCTATTTCACACATATGCTTCTCGCCTTCTTGGTCTTTAGTTCACAACATATTGATGGGTATTTGTTCAGTAGTTTCTGAATCGACACACTCATTAGAAAAGAAAACCAAATGGGCGCATGTTACGCCGTGTTTCATGGAAGTTATCGCTCTCTATCATGGCGCGCCAACTACGACAAACACTCTTAAGCCTTGCAAGGGTGTATGTCGACAATGCTCGTAGCACCAACGACATGGCGAAGATGATGTCCTCGTCTGGCTTCCCGGGGTAGGTGATACTTTCCTCGTACAGTGTAGCATGCCTTAAAACCATGAGTTTGTTGGAGACCAAGCCGTTGTTGTCCAGGAGGTTCTCCATATCATCAGTCTCAGGGGCGTACGCGCACATCTTGAAGCTGGCTGCAGTAGATGACAGGCGAAAGCGTGGTTGCATGAGGAGGATGCGACGATCACTGCCGACGAAGGCGAGTGGGCTGATTCCATCCCCGGTGCGGATGAAGCTGGTGACCTTCGGCGATGACGTGTCCAGGTCAATTCGAGCGTGTAGATCCCACGTACATGTTTCATGTCCGCGCAGTAGCCAGATGTGCATGTAACGACGTGGCCACCCGATGGCGTCCACTTCCGTACCCAAGAGGCATAGGCGCTCGCCGAGCTCCGTCAAATAGTGCTTGAGTGGACAATTTCCCTCCATGTCGACCGGCAACGGCACCGTCCCAAACTTCTCGCTGCCCATAGAAAAGGAGACGATGATCGTCTCTTCAGACGGGGACTTGAGCTTGCGCTTGGCCAGCCAATGCACGTGTCCTTGCGCAAATACGCTCGTTTCATTTTGGTTTACCCAACCCGCCGGTGTCTCTTGGGCACCGCCGTCCGCCGGCCTCCAGAGGCCCTTGGAGTTGATCACACAGACCTCGCACCCAGCAGATCCGGGAAGCTTGTCGGCATCATCAGAACCACGGTAGTAGATGCGTACAACTTTGTGTTTCCTTGTAAGCACATCATATCCAATCCCTAAGCTGGCATACTTGTGGTAAGTCTCGGTGACACGGCGGCAACCCGTCGCTCGGCCCTCCGGGAGGGGTGCCAGTTGGTCGGTGGATGGGTTCAACACGTAATACATCTCTGCTGCTGTGGCTTTCAGGATAACAAGGCCGCGGCACTGCTGCGTGACGAGACGTGGGACTTTGTTGCATGATTCAGTGATGCGCCGGTCGGACCCGAGCGCCGTGGCAAGAGGCGGGCAGCGGCGGCGTGTGAGGGCGCGGGGGACCTCCATGAGTGTGGTGCCGCCAGGGTGGTCCGGCGACCACGCGTGCATCTTCGGACGTTCGTCGCCAGACCGCGAGTCCTGGAGGATGAGAATCCTTGGGCCGCCGTGGCGGTTGGCGAGGCGGAGGTGGCGGTCGACGAAGTCGTCGGTGGAGAGCGCGGCCGCCCAGGCGCGAGAGAGGCAGCGGCACCAGAGCACCGACTTCGCCGGCAACCGCGCCAAGATGTTGTCTATGACATGGTCGGGGAGCACCGGCAATCGCTCCACCATGGAGTCTGCCGAAGCGCGCGCACGTCGGAACAAAATCGACCACGTACTCGCGCGATCAAGAAGGCGCTGTAACGAACGATGCGCTTTTGGGGGCGATTTTGTTTGGTTCCTTCTATCTATTCTATATAGTCGACGGACTCGGACGATACGTCTACAGCTCGCAATCCAACCACTACTCGATCCGTATTCTAAAAGAACTCCTGGCCGGCAATCACCTATGGAGACATTATCGCTCCGGCCAAGCTAAGAGGATTTACACATGTCTCTATGGAAACTGACTGCTTGCAGGCATCTATCCTTTGACGAAATTAGAGAGCTAGCTTCAGGTTTTTTCCTTTTTTGTAGTTCAATTCAACATGTAATAAGGGCTGCCAATTTACCGGCTCACTTGTGTGCTAAACATGCATGCTCAATCCCATAAAAAAAACATGCATGCTCAATTGTGGTCATCGAGAGTTGGTTGGGCTCGGTTCTGTCTTGCCTGATCAGCAGTCTTGTGGCTGACTATCCTGGAAACACATTTGTTGAATAAAGCTCTCGAAAATTTTCATGCAAAAATAAAAATAAAAAATCGTCTACATGGTTGCAAGGCCGACGCTCCTCAAATCATGATCGGCCCTGTCTCATAATTTTTTTCCCTCTGCATCATGTGTCGGTGCACATGCATCATGCCACGCATGACTGCTATGTTATGCTTCAAATTCAAGTATAAAGAGATGCAATCATTTAAGAAAAATGGCACATGGGATATTGTGCGCTTGCCTAAACAAAAGAAGACCATTCGCTGCAAATGAACCTTCAAAAGAAAGGAGGGTTTGTCTTCTAGTGTGCCCTCTAGGTTTAAGACATGATTAGTGGCTAAGAGCTTCAATCAGATACCAAATATTGATTATAATGATGTGTTCTCTCCAGTTGTGAAGCATAGTTTTATTCGTGCATTTTTTGGTATTGATGCTATATGCATGATTTTGAGCTTGAGCAGTTAGATGTTAAGACTGTTTTTCTGCATGAAGAACTGGAGGAGGAGATTTACATGGACCAACCAGAAGGTTTCATAGTGCCTAGTAAGGAGAAGTTTGTTTGCAAATTAAAGAGGTCCCTATACGATTTGAAACAGTCTCCGGACAGTGGTATAAGAGGTTTTGATTCATTTATGATAGCACATGAATTTAAGAGGTCTGCATATGATAATTGTGTTTACATTAAATTTGTTAATGGATCACCTATATACACTTGTTACATGTTGATGATATGTTGATTGCTGCCAAGGGCAAGAAAGATATCACTACTTTAAAGGCACAGTTAAGTAGTGAGTTTGAGATGAAGGATCTTGGTGCTGCTAAGAAAATTCTAGGTATGGAAATTACGAGGGGCGGAAATTACGGTTTGTTATTTCTTAGTCAGCAGAGTTACATTAAGAAAGTTCTTCATCGTTTTAACATGCATGATGCTAAGTCAGTAAGCACTCCCATTGCTCCTCATTTCAAATTGTCATCTTCTCATTGTCCTAGTAATGATGAAGAGTTTGAGTATATGTCAAGAGTTCCATATTCCAGTGCTGTTGGTTCTTTAATGTATGCCATGGTGTATTCTAGGCCCGATTTGGCATTTGCAATGAGTTTGGTCAGTCGATAGATGGCTAACCCTGGTAAAGAACATTGGAAGACTGTTCAATGGATTTTCAGGTACCTTCATGGCACTTCCAATGCTTGATGGAAATTCGGCAGGACTGGTGAGGGACTAGCTGGCTATGTGGATTCAGATTTTGCTTCCAGCTATTTGGACAAGAGGAGGTCCCATACAGGTTATGTGTTCACAGTTGGTGGTTGTGTTGTGAGTTGGCGGGCAACGTTGCAGCCAGTAGTGGCTCAATCTACCACTGAAGCAGAATACATGGCTATTGTAGAAGCATGTAAAGAATCGGTTTGGCTGGAAGGTTTCTATGCTGAGCTTTGTGCAGATAATTCTTGTATTAATCTGTTTTGTGACAGTCTGAGTGCCATATACCTCATTAAGGATCAGATGTTCCATGAGAGAACAAAACACATTGATGTCAAATATCATTATGTTCGAGACATTGTTGAGCAAGGTAAACTGAAGGTATAGAAGATTAGTATTCATGATAATCCTGTTGATATCTTGACAAAGCCAGTTGATGTTGCTAAGTTTGAGCTTTGCTCAGACTTAGTTGGTATAACACATTAGCCCTAGTGGTTGTTTGGCGCTGATAACCCACAAGTGTAGGGGATCGCAACAGTTTTCGAGGGTAGAGTATTCAACCCAAATTTATTGATTCGACACAAGGGGAGCCAAAGAATATTTGTAAATATTAGCAGTTGAGTTGTCAATTCAACCACAGCTGGAGATTAAATATCTGCAGCAAAGTGATCAGTAGCATAGTAATATGATAGTTTTGATAGCAGTGATAACAGTAGCAATAGTAATGGCAACAACAGTAATAGTTTTGTAGCAGTTGTAACAGTAGCAATAGCAATAGTAACTTAGCAAGAGAAATATATGAAAAACTCATAGGCATTGGATCGGTGAATTCGTTGGATGATATTCATCATATAATGGTCATAACCTAGGGCGACACAAAACTAGCTTCAGTTCATAAATATAATGTAGGCATGTATTCCGTAAATAGTCATACGTGCTTATGGAAAAGAACTTGCATGACATCTTTTATCCTACCCTCCCGTGGCAGCGGGGTCCATAAGGAAACTAAGGGATATTAAGACCTCCTTTTAATAGAGAACCGGAACAAAGCATTAGCACTTAGTGAATACATGAACTCCTCAAACTACGGTCATCACCGGAAAGTATCTCAATTACTGTCACCCTGGGGTTTACGGATCATAACACGTAATAGGTGCACATGACTTTCAAGAACGGATTTAGAACATAGATATAATGGTGAAAACATAAAGGGTTCAGATCTGAAATCATGGCAATCGGGCCCTAGTGACAAGCATTAAGCATAGCAAAGTCATAACAACATCAATCTCATAACATAGTGGATACTAGGGATCAAGCCCTAACAAAACTAACTCGATTACATGATGAATCTCTCCAACTCCTCACCGACCAGCGAGCCTACGAAGGAATTACTCACTCCCGATGGGGGCCATCATGGAATTGGTGATGAAGGAGGGTTGGTGATGATGAAGACCGAAGACCCCCCCTCTCCGGAGCCTCGAACGGGCTCCAGATCTGGCCTCCCGATGAAGAACAGGAGGTGGCGACGGCTCTGTATCGTAAAACACGATGAAACTTCCTCTTCTATTATTTTTCTAGAAAAATAGGATTTTATAGCGTCGGAATTAGGGTCAGCGAAGCCTCGAGGGCCCCACCACCCACCAGGGCGCACCAGAGGGGGGTGGCGCACCCTGGTGTCTGATGGGCAGCCAAGCCCCCCTCTAGTGGGTCTTGGTTCCAGTATTTTTTATTTATTATAAAATAATTCTCCAAAAAGTTTCGTCCAAATCTGAGAACTTTTATTTCTGCACAAAAACAACACCATGGTAGTCTGCTAAAAACAGCGTCAGTCCGGGTTAGTTTCATTCAAATCATGCAAATTAGAGTCCAAAACAAGAGCAAAAGCGTTAGGAAAAGTAGATACGATGGAGACGTATCAACTCCCTCAAGCTTAACCCATTACTTGTCCTCAAGCAATTCAGTTGACAAACTGAAAGTGATAAAGAAATTTTTTTACGAACTCTTTTGTTCTTGTTTACATATATATGCTTAAGTAGCACCCAGGTTTTCAGCAAAGATCATGACTAACCATGCAATCAAAAACTCTTAAAAATTATATTAACTCATATCAATGGCATAATCAACTAGCGAGAAATAATAAGATATATCAAATGCCAACACTTTCTCAAAACAATCAGGATATAATATGACAATAGTGGTATCTCGCTAGCCCTTTCTGAGACCGCAAAACATAAATGCCGAGCACCTCCAAAGTTCAAGCAGCGACTAAACATTGTAATTCATTGTAGAGGAGATCCGGTCATGATGCATTCAACATTAACTAAACACAATGCATGAGGATGACAATAGTGCTCTCAGGTCTGGCATTTGTTTGAGAAGGTGATGACTCAACATAAAAGTAAATAGATAGACCCTTCTCAGAGGGAAGTAGGGATTTGCAGAGGTGCCGGAGCTCAAATCTTAAATCAGAGATAAATATAATTTTGGGAGGTGCGCCCTTCCTGTCAACGTTACGACCAAGAGTTATTAATATCTTCCATGCTAAATACATTAGCGGCGATTCCCAAGCGGTAAAAGTAAAGGTTTACTCCCCCTCCACCAACAAACACAAACCATGGCTAGCCGAATCCACGGGTGCCGTCCTTACTGATAACCCACAAGTATAGGGGATCGCAACAGTTTTCGAGGGTAGAGTATTCAACCCAAATTTATAGATTCGACACAAGGAGAGCCAAAGAATATTTGTAGGTATTAGCAGCTGAGTTGTCAATTCAACCACACCTGGAGATTAATTATCTACAGCAAAGTGATTAGTAGCACAGTAGTATGATAGTTTTGGTAGAAGTGGTAATAGTAACAGTAACGGTATCAGTGATAGCAATGAGTTTGTAGCAAGTGTAACAGTAACAGCAGCAGTAGTAACTTGGCAAGAACAATATATGGAAAATTCGTAGGCATTGGATCGGTGAATTCATTGGATGATATTCATCATATAACAATCATAACCTAGGGCGATACAAAACTAGCTCCAGTTCATAAATATAATGTAGGCATGTATTCCATAAATAGTCATATGTGCTTATGGAAAGAACTTGCATGACATGTTTTGTCCTACCCTCCCGTGGCAGCGGGGTCCATAAGGAAACTAAGGGATATTAAGGCTTCCTTTTAATAGAGAATCGGAACAAAGCATTAACACATAGTGAATATATGAACTCCTCAAACTACGATCATCACTGGAAAGTATCCCGACTATTGTCACTCCGGGGTTTACGGATCATAGCACATAATAGGTGAATATGACTTGCAAGATCGAATCTAGAACATAGATATAATGGTGAAAACATAAACGGTTCAGATATGAAATCATGGCACCCGGGCCCAAAGTGACAAGCATTAAGCATGGCAAAGTCATAACAACATCAATCTCAGAACATAGTGGATACTAGGGATCAAGCCCTAACAAAACTAACCCGATTACATGATGAATCTCATCCAACTCCTCACCGACCAGCGAGAATACGAAGAAATTGCTCACTCCCGGTGGGAAGCATCATGGAATTGGCGATGGAGAAGTGTTGGTGATGACGAAGACGGAAGATCCCCCTCTCCGGAGCCCCAAACGGGCTCCAAATCTGGCCTCCCGACGAAGAACAGGAGGTGGCGGCAGCTCCGTATCGTGAAACGCGATAATTCTTTCTCCCTCATTTTTCTCTCCAAATTTAGGTATTTAAGGAGTCGGAGTCAGGGTCTGCGGTGCCACCAGGTGGGCAGAACCCACCTGGGCGCGCCTGGAGGGGGGCGCGCCTTGGTGGGTTGTGCTCACCCAGGGGCCCCCCTCCGATGGTTCTTGGCTCCAGTATTTTTCTTTTATTCTAGAATAATTCTCTAAAAAGTTTCGTTCCATTCCGAGAACTTTTACTTCTGCACAAAAACAACACCATGGTAGTTCTACTGAAAGCAGCGTCAGTCTAGGTTAGTTTCATTCAAATCATGCAAATTAGAGTCCAAAACAAGAGCAAAAACGTTAGGAAAAGTAGATACGATGGAGACATATCAACTCCCCCAAGCTTAAACCCTTGCTTGTCCTCAAGCAATTCAGTTGACAAACTGAAAGTGAAAAAGAAAAACTTTGACGAACTCTTTTGTTCTTGTTTACATAAATAAGCTTAAGTAGCACCCAGGTTTTCAGCAAAGATTATTACTAACCATGTCAATAATAACTCTTAGAAATTATATTAACTCATATCAATGGCATTAGCAACTAGCGAGCAATAATAAAATATCTCAAATGTCAACACTTTGTCAAAACAACCGTGATATAATATGACAACAGTGGTATCTCTCTAGCCCTTTCTGAGACCGCAAAACATAAATGCAGAGCACCTCCAAAGTTCAAGCAGCGACTATACATTGTAATTCATGGTAGAAAAGATCCAGTCATGATGCATCCAACATTAACTATACACAATGCATGAGGATGACCATATTGCTCTCAGATCTGGCGCTTATTTGAGAAGGTGATGACTCAACATAAAAGTAAATAGATAGTCTCTTCGCAGAGGGAAGCAAGGATTTGCAGCGGTGCCAAAGCTCAGAATTTCAAAATAGAGATAAATGTAATTTTGGGAAATGCACCGTTCCTGTTTACTTCACGACCAAAAGTTATCGATATCTTCCATGCTAAACACATTAGTGGCGGTTCCCAAGCGATAAAAGTAAAGGTTTACTCCCCCTCCACCAACAAACACACTGCACGGCTAGCCGAATCCATGGGTACTGTCGTGGACTTAACACGGCAGATGCCCTAGCAAAAGGACTTAGGTGTGGAGCCATCGCAACTAGGTTAGCTTAAAGGGGTTGAACGGGACAAAGGACACAGAGGATTTACCCAGGTTCGGCCCCTCTCAATGAGGTAAAAGCCTACTCCTGCTTTAGGTTGTATTGCTTGGATTTCGGTCACCAGGGAGCGAATACGTTTGACCTAGCTCTCGGTTGATTGTTACTTGAGTTAACCCGCCGCCGGGTCACCCCTTTATATACAGGCTGATGCCCGGCGGCTTACAGAGTCCCGGCCAGCTCACACAAACGTGACCGGCTCGGTTTCTAACTAACCTTGCCTTACAGAACAAGTTAACTTATGGCGGCTCATCCCTTTGGGCCTCAAGTCTCCTCCGGGTCTTGGGCCTTCTATAGGCTTGTTCTATGAACCGCCATCTTCATGTCTTCTTGGACCTTATCGGGCCTCTTCGTCTTTAAGCCGCCAATGGCATGACCCGGCCCCTCCTGGGCGGGTCATACCTAGTAGTTATATCCCCAACATTAGGCCCAGGTTGATTTGAACTTGTTCACATCAATCTTCACTTTTTGACTTAGCAGAATCTTCCATTATCAATTCACTGTAACCCACCATGACATCACATCACAGAACCGTGGTAACCCGCCAAGACATCATGTGCATTAACTTCTCACAAAGACCAGGATATCTCAACAGATCCTTATCTTAATGGACCTCCCGAAAATCGGAGCGTCCATATAGCCACATAATCATTTTTTCGGCCTCCTCGATTCCCGCGCATGACGTCTAGTCACTTCCTTATAAATAGGGACAGGGGTCCCTCCTTTCACTTTTACCCTTGCCCCCTCGTCTTCGTCTTCCTCCTCGCGACACCTCTGCCAACCCGAACTCCGCCGCCGCCGTCTTCCCCAGCGTCGTTAACTCCGGCCGCTGCATCGACCTGAACGGACCAGAGAAATGCGGCGCACCTCCGCTGCACATCAGCGTCAGTAAGTACTTCGCTTCCCTCATAGCAGATCTGCATTAGGGTTTCGCCGTTCATCAGTGTTCTTCGTTGTTCTTCATCTTTCTCTTTAGAACATGTAGATGTATCTGAACACAACACTGAAGTTGCACGGTAGTTGCTTTAGCATCCCTTTCCAAACGCAGAAGATACCCCCTCTGTACAAGATCCCATCTGAGCACATGAGTTCTTCTGCTGCCGCCACCTTGAATTTAGGATTTATTTTATTTTCTGAACTATTGTAGATCCAAAATAATAGAACTGATCTATGGAACCTGTTTGTCCCGTACTTAGCCAAATTTCATTTATAAGCCTCTGGACACTTGTAACTGCAACCGCGCTGACGGTTTATATGATAGGCCGTAACCCGCCACACACCATTAGTCCCACTTTAAGTCGCCAGTATACGTTCAGAATCTGTATAACCCGGCATTGCCTTCCGGTTTAACCATATCAATCCTTATGACACGCATATTCTGCCTCCAAACTTGCCTTGCACAATATATTTGCTTTCTGATCATCAGACGGTTTTAACATCATAATCTTAACCCATCAATATTTCCTTTCTAGGCTTTTCATCAACAAAATGACCAAAACCATCACTTCATGCAACTGGGTCGCTTCCCGGGTCACCGAGCAAATGCTGAATGAGCACGTTCAAGTGGGCATCTTAGCCGCAAAGAACGTGATCCACTGGAGAGTCCCAGGCACAGAAACCACCCCTGATCCAAAAGAGGGTGAAGTCGTAGTTTTCACTGATCACATACTCCGGGGGTTCACTCCACCCGGCTCAAAATTCTTTCGTGATGTGCTGCATTTCTTCCAACTCCATCCTCAAGATATCGGGCCCAACTCTGCTTCAAACATCTACAATTTCCAAGTCTTTTGCGAAGTGTACCTTCAACAAGAGCCAATTGTAGAATTGTTCAGGGAATTCTATTACTTGAACCGCTAGACCGAGTTCACAGACGGGCACAGCCTAGAACTAGGTGGCATTTCAATTCAGAGACAGAAAGAAGCCACTTTTCCTGCCGCCGCACCTCCCAGTCATCCTAAGGACTGGAACCAGACTTGGTTCTACTGCAAGGATACATCTCCAGAAGGCGAAAATCCTCTGATGGGTTACCGTGCAAGCCGGCTTAGCAACAGACATCCTCTCCCAGAACGGATCAGCATAGAAGAACCGGCCAAATATATGCCCATTTTTTCAAAGATTAGAGCCTTAATGGCCAATGGCTTGACTGGAGTCGATTTGGTTCGATGCTGGGTCGCATGGAGAATCTTACCTTTAAGCCGCCGATCCGGCTTAATGTGTGAGTATACCGGCGATGTCAAGGATCCGCTGCGTTACTCTCCAATTTGTCTGGACGACCAACAGATCAATGACATGACTAAGACTCTACTCCACGAGAGTTTAGAGACTTGCATCAAGGTGGGGCTGAACCCCTTCTGCACCCTTAACAAGCCTCCGGCTGTAAGTATTTTCGAGCAATTTTTACTAACCCATTATCTCTCACTTTGCCTTCTCATCATTACTTGATTTTTGCAGGCTGACTCCCCCTTCTGGAGCAAGAAACTTCAGGATAAACCGGCCAAGAAGACCAGGGCAAAGAATAAGGCTCCAAAAAAGCCCGCCAAGAAGAAAACAAACACCTCAGAGCTATTTGCTTTGAATGACGACGAGTCAGAGGTAGAACTTGACTCCCTTGGCTCTTTCTTTATACACCTCATTGACGCTGAAAACTGTCAGGATGATGCGGAAGGAAGTCAGGCGAATGTTGAAGAGGTAACTATCATTTCCTCCGACTCAGAACCTCTGCCAAGATAGAAACTTCGTCAAGTGAGCCGGAAAGTATAGTTTTCTCACCCTTTAGCTTACTTGGATCCCAACTTTATTTTGAAGAAACAGCAGCATGAAGCTCGCCGCACAACCCGGAATAGTGGAGGTGGAGAACTTTCCTCCGGTTTACCCAACACACCGGCTCCTCGCAAACGCCGGAAAGAGGTGCCTCAGAACTCCATCTCTTTTTATCCAAAAGCGGGTCTTATTCGTCAACCACTTAATTTGTCTGACTCAAATTATCAGGGAACTCCTCACTCTTCTTCCAGCGACTCAACTGGAACTCAGATTCCTCTTTTCAAAGTCGCTCCTAGGTGAGAAAATTAAACTTCTTTGTTTCAATACTTATACATTTGGTATACTAACTCCATGTGTCTTATTTCCAGTGGTATAGCCAAGCCCAGCAAGAAACTAAAAATAAATAAGCCGGCTGAAGATCCCAAGGCTGCTGACCCGGAGAAGCAAATGATGTCAGAAGCTTCCCATCAAATTGCTGACGCTGCTGTTGATGATCCGCCGCCAGAAGAGCACAATATCACAATGGATGTTAACCCGGCCCATGGTAAGCCGCCAAGTCCTGCTCAGCCTGCTCAAGAAGCTGAAGACGTAATAGTTACTGGGACGGCTTATACAGAACCAGGCAACCCCACCATCTTATCTAAACATAGCGCCAAAGAAGAATTCTCAGCTGCTGACAAAGGCAAGTGGAAGCTAGACTTGGAAAGCTATGCCCAATTTAACGCCCATGAGATTCATGCGGGCTATCTAAACCGCCTTCATACCAGTCGCGATTTTGAAGCTGGCCTAGTTAACCTGATGAAGGAGCGCTTTGAGGTAAGCACTAATAAATCCTTCTCATATATATATCTGTTAGCCGCCAAGTCTACTGAATATGAAAAAATTGAATATGCTGTAGACTTAGAGAACATCCTTGATCTTGTAGCTATTCCATAGCAATTTGTAACTGCTGAATCAAAACGAGTAGTACCCAAGGGCCGGCTTAAACTGGAAGGTTAAGCCGGGACTTCAAATTGTAGTGCTAAAATCCACATATGTAGCCCCCAAGGGCCGGCTTAAGCTGCATAGCTAAGCCGGGACTTAGCACCATACTTATGAACAGATCCAAATGCGTAGCCCCCATGAGCCGGCTTTGGTTGAAGAAACTTAGCCGGGTCATTAAAGAGTTGCCTTAAAAAGAGCAATGTACATTAGCCCCCAAGTGCCAAGTAAAATACTTGTATTAAGCTTGGGACTTCAAATAAGATGATTATCATAACCACACACTGCTGCTTAATCTCTTTATCTCACAGGCTGAACTAAATATGAAAGAATCCCAAGTGGCAGATCTACGGCAAAACATCCAAACACAGCAATCTGAAGCTTCCAAGGCCAAATCAGAACTGAAAACCGCTTTGGAAGACATTGAGAAACTGAAAAAGAATTTCAGTGCTGAGAGAACCGGCTGGGACACTGAGAAGGCGGCTCTGTTAAAAAGAGCGGAAGATGCTGAGGCTGCTCTTAAGCCGATGACTGATGAGTTATCCGGCTTGAAGCATCAAATCAATAGCATGACGGCTGCCATCTTTGGTAAGTAATACTTGTACTGCAATCCTTCACCACCAACATTACATAACCATCAGCCGGTTTATCAACATCTTTGTTAATGCAGGCTCCAGAAGTTCCAACCTTGGCACAGACATGCGTGTGAAACTTAAAGCTGCATACACCCTTGTGGAGCAGTTATACACCGGCGCTCAACGAGCTATAGCTGCTATCTGTCATACAAAACAGCCACCTTCACTTATCAGAGAAACATTGGACAAACTGTCAGTCGTCCCCCAAAGGGTGGAGGAGATAAAGCGGTCAGCTGCCAGAGCTGGTGCCATCACCGCCCTGAGCCGGGCCAAGGCATGGCAGGCAGAGCTTGACCTGGAGGAATTGGCCACTGGCTGTCCAAGTTTAAAAGAAGATGGGTCTCCCTTTAATGCAGATGACTTCACCAAATGTGTAAGGGAAATGCGTCCTTTGGCAAGCAAGCTGGCTGAGGAGACCGATCTGTCCAAGTATCAGGCGGCTTATACTGTTGAAAACGCAAAAGTGAAAGCGCTGGTTTATCCAGTTATGGATCTTATTCCACCAACACGTAAGCACACTTTTGCTCCTGATATTGATCCATCCACGCTCATAGATGATGAGGCTGTATTCAAAGCCGTAACTGGCGTCAATTGGACATCACCTGATTTCCAGCCAGTGGAGGAAGAAGAAGAAGAGCCGGCGCAGGATGACCCGGAATCTTCAACCCGCCAGGATCAAGATGACTGACCAAAGGGCCGGCTTATAAACTGCCGCGTAGAATTTGTGTGCAGAAAAAACACTTAATTCTTTTGGGCCATATGATGCCTTGTAATAGGCTAGCTGAAAACAATGATCTGCCATGCCATCGTGCATGTTTATTGGCATAATACTTTAAACCGCCGATCTGATGTTTGAAGATCTGCTACTTATGCTCATAACCATGTAGGTCATAGTATCATATTTCCTGCACACAAGTAAAAAACATGTGCCCTAGCGGTTTACGCCAGGGCGGGTCATGATGTCCCATAAAATATTTTCTGGCGACTGTAAAGTCCATAACCAGGGTGGGTTATCAAACCTCGCATATTCATATAACAAGTAAAAGCATACCTGTGAAATTGGCTCACCCTGCTGGCTTACATCGCCATATCCAGTGAGGATGACAGCCCAAAGACTTAGAGGGCATAACTCCAAGTGCGCAATCAAAGTATACTGGCGACTTAACATCCAAAGCCAGAACGGGTTATCAAAACCCCAGATATGCTCAAATATGAGTCAGAAGGATTAAGGCTACATGGCCTGAATTGTTTTAAACCATATGTTAATAGGGTACAAGGATATGAACCCAAACAATATTCAGAGAAAATAACAAATCAGAAAAAACAAGGCTTTCATGGGCTGCACAGCCGCTAAGTTAATCCTTCATTCAAACCCATAAGCCGGCCCTCACATGACCAACCGTCATTTTAACCTCAACAAGTTCAGGGTCTTTACAAGATTGACTGTTGAGAGTATGGCGGGTCATTCCAGGATTACCTAGGCGGAGTGACAAGGACATATAGGCAGGATAACCCGGAATTTGGTGTTTACACTTGGCATACAAGCCGACCAAGAGGGTAAGTAAAGCTATGTTCATTGAACAGGAAGCCCCCAAGTGACATATAATAAGCCCTCAAGGCAGGATACCTATGTTTGAACTGCGCACAGCAGCAAGTTCTCTTTGGTAACCCTTGGGCAGGAAGCCCCCATGTAATTTTCAACAAGGCGTGTAAGCCGAATCAATAGGGTAGTCATAGCTATGCTCAGTGAGCAAGAAGCCCCCAAGCAATTTGTAACAAGGCGTGCAAGCCGGATCAAGAGGGTAGTCACATCTATGCTCAGTGAGCAGGAAGCCCCCAAGCAATTTGTAACAAGGCGTGCAAGCCGGATCAAGAGGGTAGTCACAGCTATGCTCAGTGAGCAGGAAGCCCCCAAGTGATCTTATGAACTTGAAAATAAAGACTTAGATACTCAGAAATGAAATGACAGAGGCCCTGAATTATCAGGGATGTCGGCTTTATTATACTGATCATAATATATACATTGATGAAAGTATGTACAACACAAGAGCCGGTGGCTCAAGTGTAATAAGGCCGAAGATGAGCAATGTTCCAAGGCCGGCGGGTCTCCTCCTCCGATGTGCGTGAGTCCTTGTGGTCTCGAATATCAATGAGGTAGTATGACCCGTTGTTCAGGTTTTTGCTGACCCCAAAAGGCCCTTCCCAAGGTGGGGATAATTTGTGCATATCTGTTTGATCCTGGCTGAGCCAGAGCACCAAGTCACCTTCTTGAATGGTCCGGGTTTTAACCCGACGATTATGATAACGACGCAGATCTTGCTGGTAAATCGCTGAACGAGCCGCCGCAAGGTCATGCTCCTCATCCAGGAGGTCAAGATCATCCTGACGTGCCGTTTCATTATCAGCTTCAGCATAAGCCGCCACACGGGGCGAGTCGTGACGGATGTCACTGGGAAGAACCGCCTCCGCTCCGTAAACCATGAAGAAGGGTGTATAACCCATGGATCTGTTGGGGGTAGTATTGATACTCCAAAGCACTGAGGGTAACTCCTCAACCCAACAACCCGGTGTCCTCTGCAAAGGGACCATAAGCCGGGGTTTTATGCCTCTCAAGATTTCTTGATTGGCCCTTTCGGCTTGACCATTGGACTAGGGGTGAGCCACTAATGAGACGTCAAGACGAATATGTTCTCGTTGACAGAATTCTTTCATAGCACCCTTGGACAGATTAGTACCATTATCAGTTATGATGCTATGAGGGTAGCCAAAACGGAAAATCACCCTTTTGAGGAATTGAACCGCCGTTGCCGCATCACACTTGCTGACCGGCTCTGCCTCAACCCATTTTGTAAATTTGTCAACCTCCACCAAAAGGTGGGTCTTTTTGTCCTTGGATCTCTTGAAAGGTCCAACCATATCCAGCCCCCAGACTGCAAACGACCAAGTGATTGGAATCATCCTCAATTCTTGAGCCGGCACATGAGCTCATCTGGAAAATTTCTGACAACCGTCGCACTTGCTAACCAGATCCTCTGCATCAGCATGAGCCGTCAGCCAATAAAACCCATGACGAAAAGCCTTAGCTACAAGAGGCTCAGAGCTGGCATGATGGCCACAGTCTCCTTCATGAATCTCCCTTAGAATTCACGGCCCTCTTCAGGAGAGATACATCGCTGAAACACCCCTGTGACACTGCATCGGTGTAACTCGCCATTGACAATGGTCATTGACTTAGACTGCCGGGTTATTTGCCTGGCCAAAGTTTCATCCTCAGGTAATTCACCTCGGGTCATATAAGCCAAATACGGAACTGTCCAATCAGGAATAGCATGAAGAGCCGCCACCAACTGTGCCTCCGGGTCAGGGATAGCAAGATCCTCTTCCGTAGGCAACTTAACTGAAGGATTATTCAGAATATCAAGAAAGACATTAGGTGGTACCGGCTTACGCTGAGACCCCAACCGGCTTAAAGCATCAGCCGCCTCATTTTTCCTGCGATCAACATGTTCCACTTGATAACCTTTGAAATGACCAGCAATAGCATCAACCGCCCAGCGGTAAGATGCCATGAGTGGGTCTTTGGAATCCCAAGTTCCTGAGACTTGCTGAGCCACCAGATCTGAATCGCCAAAACACCTCACCCGGCTTAAATTCATTTCTTTGGCCATCCGAAGGCCATGGAGTAAGGCCTCATATTCAGCTGCATTATTAGTACAAGTTACAATCAGCCTTAAGACATAACAAAACTTGTCACCTCGAGGGGAAGTTAAAACAACTCCAGCCCCCGAGCCTTCCAACTGTCTGGATCCATCAAAATGAATAGTCCAATATGTATTATCAGGCTTCTCCTCAGGCATCTGCAATTCTGTCCAGTCATTGATGAAATCCACAAGCGCCTGAGACTTGATAGCTGTCCGATGCATATACTTTAAACCATGAGGCCCCAGCTCAATGGCCCACTTGGCCACCCGGCCTGTAGCTTCTCTGTTTTGAATAATATCCCCTAAAGGAGCAGAACTGACCACAGTAATATGGTAACCTTGGAAATAATGCTTCAACTTGCGACTGGCCATGAACACCCCATAGACTAACTTCTGCCAATGTGGATACCGCTGTTTGGACTCGATTAATACTTCACTGACATAGTAAACCGGCCTTTGAACCGGATATTCCTTGCCTACTTCCTTCCTCTCCACAACAACCGCTACGCTGACGGCTTTGCTGTTAGCAGCCACATACAAGAGCAAGGGCTCCTTCTCAGGAGCTGCAAGAACCGGCGGCTCAGCCAACTGTGTTTTAAGCGCCTCAAATGCCTGATTAGAAGCATCACTCCAAACAAAATGATCTGTTTTCTTCATCATCTGATACAAAGGAATAGCTTTCTCCCCCAGGCGGCTTATGAACCAGCTTAAAGCCGCGATACGACCCGCCAAGCGCTGGACATTGTTAATATTTGCCGGCTTAGCCAAAGAAGTGATAGCCTTGATTTTCTCCAGGTTAGCTTCAATACCTCTCTCAAAGACCAGAAAGCCCAATAGCTTGCCTGCTGGCACACCAAAAACACATTTGGCCGGGTTAAGCATCATCTTGTAAACCCGGAGGTTATCAAAGGTCTCCTTCAAATCGTCTAACAAGGTCTCCTTTTTCCTTGACTTCCCAACGATATCGTCCACATAAGCATGAACGTTGCGTCCAATCTGGCTGTGGAGGCAGTTCTGAACACAGCGCTGATAAGTCGCCTAGGCACTCTTGAGCCCAAAAGGCATAGACACGTAACAGAAAGCGCTAAAGGGAGTGATGAAAGATGTCTTCTCCTGGTCCTTAACAGCCATCTTGATCTGATGATAACCAGAATAAGCATCCAAAAAACTCAAATGCTCACAACCCGCCGTATCATCCAAATAAAGCGTGATAAGGGCTCTTGATCTTAACCACCTCAAAAGTCAATGTTTCGGCCCTGTAGTCATGCTCATTGCCAAAAGCCACTTCCAAGGCTATCTTGCCCACCGGATATGCTGACTTACCAGGCACCACCCCATGAAAAACAGTAGAAGACGGCTTAAGATCTTTGTCAGTTAAATTCATACGGTGAAAAGTATCATAGCAAAGGATATTGATACTGCTGCCCCCATCCATAAGCACCTTCGTGAACTTGTATCCTCCAACCTGAGGAGCAACCACTAAATCCAGCTAACCCGGATTGTCGACCCAGGGCGGGTTATCCTTACGGCTCCATACAATGGGCTGCTCTAACCATTGCAAGTATCGAGGGACTGCCGGCTCAACCGCGCTCCGTTTATGAATCTTCTGGTCTCGCTTGCATAAACTTGTGATGAAAACATGATATTGGCCACTATTTAGCTGCTTTGGATTACTCTGATAGCCGGACTGCTACTGCTGATTACCTTGATTAGATTGCTGATTAAAACCGCCTTGGTTGCCTTGGCCTTGAAAGCCAGAGTTTGAGCCGCCGCCTCCAAAGCCGGGTCCGTGAGAGCCGGATCCTGACCCGCCATGCGGGCCATGATTGTCCTGATAAAAACCAAAATTTCTATACTCCTTCATGATGAAGCAATCTTTCCATAGATGAGTGGCCGGCTTGTCTTGAGAATCGTGCTTTGGGCAAGGCTGATTCATTATCGCCTCAAGGTTAAACTTTGGCCCGCCAAACTGGGGCATTGATGATTTCCCCTTACGACGCTGATTGTTATTCTACGTGTTGGTATTGGCCACAAAGTCTGAACCACCGTTAGTTTGCTTGCGCTTACCGTTGTTACCTTGACCCGCCGTATTGTGCTGCTGCCCCTTTGTATTACCGTTCTTCTTCCCCTTGCCAGCCTTCTCCTCATTAGACTCAGGGTCCTTAGTGTTATCGGAGTCGGCGTATCTGATAAGAGCCACCATAAGCTCTCCCATATCATTGCAGTGGCGCTTAAGCTGCCCCAACTTCTGTTTGAGGGGAAGGAACCGGCAATTCTTCTCCAAAATCAGGACGGCTGAGCCGGCATTGATAATGTCCGAGGAATGGATAATAGCCGAGATCCGGCGTACCCAATGGGCGGTTGACTCACCCTCACTCTGGATACAAGTGTCTAAATCAAGAATCGACAAAGGCTGCTTACATGTGTCCTTGAAATTCTGAATAAAGCGCGTCTTCAATTCAGTCCATGATCTGATGGAGTTAGGGGGCAGTCCCTTTAACCAGGTACGAGCCGGCCCATCCAACATCATGGTGAAATACTTAGCGCACACAGCATCATTGATGTCCAACATCTCCATGGCCAGCTCATAGCTCTCGATCCAAGCCTCCGGGGGTTGATCCACCGTGTAATTGGGAACTTTGCGGGGGCCCTTATAATCCTTGGGCAAACGCTCATTACGCAAAGCCGGTACTAAACACAGCACACCCACGGTCCTTGTAATTGTCCCAGCTTCCACAGACATCGACGGGTTACGCTGAGGTTGCTGATGAGCCGCTAACTGAGCCGCCATCTTAGCCTCCCGACATGCCCTTGCCTTATCCACCAAAACTTGAGCATCATTATCAGCACGTGGCGGGTCATGCCCACGGGGCTGGTTACGGTGCCGCTCACTGCTTGAAACCGCCGGCGATTCAATGCGCCGGCTAAAACTTCGGCTATGGGGTTGAATGAATCCGCTCACGGCTATATGAGTACGCCGCTTGTTCAGCTACCGTTGTCTGAAGAAGCTCCACAGCCTTCCGGGCTTCAACCGCCGCGGGAGACTCACCTTGCACTGGAAAAGCCATCAGCCGCGACGCCGCAGCAATCATATTATCCAGAGGGTTAGAAAAATGACCCGGTGGTGTTGACACTTGCTGAGGCGGGGTCAAGTTCAAATGAGGCGGGTTTGCAACGCGTGGTTGAGCTGCCACCCCGGTCACGGGCACCTAAACAGCCCGGGTTACCTCAGGCGGATTACTTGGTCCGGCCCCTGGCATGTTGAAAGGATTCCTCGCATCGTACTCCAAAGGTAGACGACTCTGGTGCCTCCTTCGTAGAATGGTGTTGGATGCATTATGATCCAGACTTAACCGGAAACTTTCTGCTTGAATCCGTTGTGTCTCAGCGTCCAAGGCGGCTCGTTCTGTAGCCATCCTAGCATTCTCAGCGTTAAGCTCTTCCTTGGACTGAGCTATCTCATCTCGCAGCTTCACGACGTCCACCTTATGCTGTGCGTGAGTCTCTGGGGTTACTTCTACGGCTAATAAGTTTGCCAAAGCATCCAAGAGCTCGGACAAGACTTGAGCCGGTGGGTGCACGGAGCCGCTCGCTCTGGCCGTCGCCGCGGCTGTCGAGCTAGAAGTCATAGCCGCAGCAGTTGATGAATTGAGCACCGGTTGTGAGCCGGCCATGAAGATCGCAACTGTGTTTGGAGGCTCATAAGGGTCTGGAATACGGTCGCCATCGGAATAGCCCCCAAGCCCGCCATCTTGTAGTTGATACATTGAATCGGTCTCGCTGGTTGAGGACTCATCATCAGAATAGATGGCCGTCACTCCCCCGAACACAGATCCTTCCTCAAGATCCGCCCCATGGACGACACCAACAAAAGCACGCTTCACGGCGGTTTGAATCTTGGCGGGTCGTGCGCACTGAGCCATCTCGATGATGTCGGTGCAGGTGTCCGGCTCAGGCTCCGATTTGCCGATCTTACCAATGAAGACGTGGATTCCACCGAAGGGGACCCGGTACCCGTACTCAATTGAGCCGGCCTCGGGGCCCCAGCCAGCATCATCGATGTAGAGCTTGCCACGGCGACTTTTAGTCATCCGGCCTACGGCGTATCCCTTGATCCTTGAGAAGTTGCCCTTCAAGAACTCGAAACCATCATGCGCTGGCCCCACGGTGGGCGCCAACTGTCGTGGACTTAACACGGCAGATGCCCTAGCAAAAGGACTTAGGTGTGGAGCCATCGCAACTAGGTTAGCTTAAAGGGGTTGAACGGGACAAAGGACACAGTGGATTTACCCAGGTTTGGCCCCTCTCAATGAGGTAAAAGCCTACTCCTGCTTTAGGTTGTATTGCTTGGATTTTGATCACCAGGGAGCGAATACGCTTGACCTTGTTCTCGGTTGATTGTTACTTGAGTTAACCCGCCGCCGGGTCACCCCTTTATATACAGGCTGATGCCCGGTGACTTACAGAGTCCCGGCCGGCTCACACAAATGTGACCAGCTCGGTTTCTAACTAACCTTGCCTTATAGAACAAGTTAATTTGTGGCGGCTCATCCCTTTGGGCCTCAAGTCACCTCCGGGTCTTGGGCCTTCTATAGGCTTGTTCTATGAACCTCCATCTTCATGTCTTCTTGGACCTTATCGGGCCTCTTCGTCTTTAAGCCGCCAATGGCATGATCCGGCCCCTCCTGGGTGGGTCATACCTAGTAGTCATATCCCCAACAGGTACCGTCCATACCAACATCATTCACTACTGCAGGATGGTCCAAACGCGACAGTCGAATCAGAGAACCTTCGACGAAACTGTGTGCGATGCATCAATCACAAATGGTGATGTAATAAAACCATCAAAAAAGATGCAAAACGTTTGCGATGGCAGCGACATCAAACACGGTTCATATTAGATTTGCGTGTGCGATGAGTGGCAAACGGTTAATCCAGAAGAACTATTTGCGATGATGCAGAACAATAGAAACGGGCAGCCAGATGAGGGTGTGTGCGATATACGGCATATAGTTCACTAGGATGAACTGTGTGTGATTAGGCAACACAATGGAAACGGTTCAACTGAACAAGATGTGTGTGATACGCGGCAAACAGGTCCGTAATCAGAAATGTGTGCGAAGACCAATAATAACACAGACGATTGCTGCTAATAAGCCGTGTGATTTGCTCTGTCTACAGAAGAATAACATGTATATATATATATATATATATATATATAACTGAAATAAACATCCAATTACATAAGTGAGTATACAGATCATTCGCACAGACCTCAATAAACAATTGCATGCATTCTAAAGTAGGAGAAACGATCGTCTAGTCATCTACTTCTTGTGACGCTCCCACCACTGCTCTGTGGCTCGATCCCTCGTCTGGGGCAGGAAGAAGACACTTCCTCATGTCAACGATCCGCCTGTACATCTCGTAGCTTGTGTACGCGTCCTTGGCCGCATACTTGACATGTTGTTCATCCAGTCTCTCATGCCAAACAATGTGCCAGGCGTTCTTGTCCTTCTTGCTCTCATCCTTCATCTTCATGTAGTAGGGGTCAATGATGGCCGAGGCGAGGTCAACCAGGGAGTTCAGTTTGTTGTTGTCACTACCCCAGACCTTGTAGTGGTCCTGGATGTTGACAAGATTCCGGCATTTCAAGCCCAAAACCTTGAGCGCTTTTAGATCGTTGGTGGTGTCCACCGTAGCGAAACTGTAGTCGGAGCTGTTGATAAACCTGGAGAAACGCTCGCAAGGCCTTGTGGCCAGGTGGTAGTGGTAGACGAGGACATCATGTCGCACACACAACTGGGCGACGGCAACCTTCTGATCGTGCCCGGCACGACCGATGGTGTACTCGAGGTCGAAGCTGACCACTTGGTACTTGTCCTCGGCAAGGAACTGCTCCATAGTTTGGATGGAGCTCTCCACCGAGACCGGATTGTTCGTGTACACCATCGAGAGGGCCTTCCCCCTCACGTGGTTGTCCACTACGTGATGCGTGGTGAACTGCCCACCGTTGTCGTCGGCGGCCGCTGGGATCGCCATTGGAGCCACGGGGAGCGCCATTGGAACCGCTGGATGTCCTCTCTGTATGTGTCGTCATGTGTGTGCTTATTGTGTCGTGTGACGCGAGAGATGAAGGTAAATGGCCACAGGAATAAATGGGGGCCGGGCGGCCTGGATTCTCGGCTCGTCCGCATGGCAGTTTTTGCAGCAAGTAACTGCATCGTCGCCCCGCGCTCGGCGCAACCGCATGCACACGAACGTGCGTGATCATGCGCCGGCCCCAAACACTAGCAGCGCGCGTGGAGGGATGAGGGCAGAGCACCCGGAGGGACATGAGAGCAGAGCGCGTCGCAGCCGCCTCAGCCGCAAGCAACCACACGCATAGAGCAGTTGAACACGCAGGAAATGGTCGCCTACAAGCCGGCCGACAGTTGCGTCGCTGCGTAGAGAGCGGCCGTGTGCTACTACCTCTGTCTTGGTCTATAGTCCCCTTTATATTCTGTGCCATACTTTGCCCTTAAATTTAACCAACAAAATGTTAATGCATGTTATACAAATTATATAATTGGAAACTATGTTCAAATACGAATCCAACTATATAATCTTTGGTGACATGCATTCGTATTTTATTAGTTAAATCCTACTTATAAACCAGGACGGGGGTATAGTAGGTAATTAAATTGCAAACATTTTTTTATTAACCGTATGTGTACGTGGCCTTTCGTCCTCCTCTCGCACTTCTTGTCACGCCGCTGCCGCAGACGGCTTACAGCGCAAGCTTGCGCAACGCGTGGGGGCATTCTTTTGGCCAAACGCTGGCTCAAAGTGGCGCCAATGAATCGTCGGTGAGCCCGTTCCCGCGCAACATCGCAGGTTCCCGCGCAAGCTTACCGCCCGACTCGGTGAAATCCCCCAAAATCCCAATGCTTATCGGCCTGCTATATAAACCCTCACGGTCGGCGAGTCCTGCATCGCATTTTCCCCTCCCTCCCTGTAGCTTATCTCATCTGCTTCTCCCACAATCGCCAATGGCACAGGTCCGTCGTCGTCGCTCAGCCACTCCGCCATCATCAGAGGACAGCTCCAGCTGGGAGGCTACACCGCGGCGGCGGCGCAGTCCCCGGCGTAGTGTAGTGCGCGTGGCGTCCCTGTTGGGTGTGCGCGGAACAGCCACCACACCCTCCTCTGCCGGTGCCCGTCGGCAGCTGTTGCCGGCCGCCGTTGCCGCCACACCACCGTTGAAAGCCAGGGCCATCGCCCGCTCCGCCGCCGCGGCCCGAAGGCGGGAGGTGGCCGTCATGGCCGCCACCCCACTACCGGCCACCATGGCCATCACCTGCTCGGCCACCGCGGCCCGAAGGCGGGAGGTGGTGGTCGTGGCCGCCACCCCATCGTCGGCCGCCGTGGCCGCCAGCCCACCGTCGACCGCCGGGGTCATCACCCGCTCCGCCACCGTCACCCGAAGGTGGGAGACAGAGGTGGAGGCCTGCATGTGCGTCAGCGACCTTGCGCGCTACACCGAGTTCCTGCGGGAGGAGGAGGAGCGCCTCGTCGAGCACGCAAAGAGCCTTACCGCCGCCGTGGCCGTGGCACACGCCGCCTCAGAGGCGAGGAATCAGGAGATCTACAAGGAGAACCACCGCTTCGAGAGGGGTCGTCTGGAGCGGCAGAGGGCGTTCGAGGTGAGCGTCGTTGAAGGTGCAGCAGCGGCAGGCACCGTATTGCAGTTGTCCAGCTCGTCGGTAGGCTCCTCCTCCTCTGCCTCTTACTGAGCGCGCTCGGCAGAGGAGAGGCTGCCGGAAGTAGTACAAAGCCCCTCCGTAGTAGTAGTAGTATTTAGGGGCTATTTTGTTCAGTTCATCTGACTATAGATGTGGTGGAACTGTACAACGTACTTAAAATTAGCTAATATATATAGTTGAACTAGCTATTTCAGTATGTGGTTGGCAACGATTGGGGAAAAGTTTGGTCGGTTCAGCTGTCGAGTTGAACTGTTTGTATAAAGAACAACTGCTTAATCTATGAATGAAATCTATGCTTAATTACTGAATTTTAGTTGCAAAAATTAGATAGTTCTAGTGATTTTTAGCTGCATATTTTGACAAATCGCAGTGTTACAAGGTTGACAAATGGCAATGTTACTAGATCAACAAATTTCAATCTTTCTAGTTTGACAAATGGCAACATACCCAATATGATAGATGCAAATCTTACCAAATTGTTTGTACGTGGTTGCACACGGGCCATCCAAAACAACAGTTTGCGTTAAAGGGATGCACAAATCCTGCTCGGCACATTTTCTCTTGGCTTAGCGCCGAAGTCTGGATTTGCATACCGTATTCAATCTGAACCATTTGTGTTGAAGAGATGCACAAATCCTGCGCTGCAAATTTTCCCATGACTTAAGGGGGAAGACCATAGCTCTCACTTTGCATACGGGTGTTCTATCTAAAACGTTTGCGATCAAGAGCTGCACAAATCCTACTCGGCACATTTTCCCTTGGCTTCCTGGGGAAGCTGTCGGTTTGCATACGGGTGTTCTAACTAAAACGTTTGCGATGAGTGTTTTATATTTAAAAACCATTCACATTTTTTTCAAAATAAAATCATTTGATAAGTCTGCACATTATGAGAGAAAAATGCAAGTTCGTTCAAACCATATCTTTCATTCAGTCACACTGCGAATTTATATTCATATGATCGAGATACAGTATTAAACCCCAAAAAAACTATTTTCGGCGGCGGTGGAGGCGGCGTGCCGCGCCGTCGTTGTTGTTGTCGTCCTCCGGGATGCCGTTGTTGAAGTCTTCAAGGCAGCATAGAATGTTCTTCACCTGTAAATCAAACATAATGTCATCACGCGATCGACGGGCGGGGCGTGGGAGGACGGCAACTGGCGGTGCTGAGAGGTAGCGGTCAATGGCGGCGTCCCATGCCGCTAAGGGGGGTGCGCGCACGGGCACGGGCGTGGCGGGTGCAGCCAAACGCACGGGGACCGGCGCCGCGATGGGTGGAGAAGCGCGCACGGGCACGGGCTCTGGCGCTGGCATGTACACGAGCTCGCGCGGGTCCGCGGAGACCTCGCTGACGCCCGCGGCTTCCAGCTCTGTGATAGTGCTCGGTGACCAGCCCGTCAATGCTACGGGGATGGTCGCTGGCGCGGGCGCGGGGATGGGAGCTGGGACGGGAGCGGGGGCAGCAACCGCCGCGGCTAGCTCGTTCAGGGCCATGTCCATGAGGCCCCATTCCTCCTTATTTTCTATCTCCTCCGGCTCGGAGTCGACTTCACCAAACTTGAAGACTAGTGGCAGATGATCCTTCTGCGCCATGGCGTTGGTGGAGGTCTGCGGGAGGGGGGGGGATGGGAGGCGAACAGTAAGGCTGCCCGTATTAAACAGCGGCTCGGGTGCCATTAATGGAGAGGAAGGCGGGCAGCCATGGAAGTCAAAGGGCTCGCTTCCCAGTGAGCCTGTGCAGCGTACAGCTCGCATGCTTCCCGGTGAGCCTGCGCATTGGAGGACACCTTGCACGCCTCTCGGTCAGCCTGCGCACCAGACTGCGCTCGCATGCCTCCCATTCAGTCAAGCAGCTGTCTGCACGGCACCTCCTATAGCCATTAAAACCAAGACACATGGCATCACGTGAATGGTTAACAGAACGCACACGATTTGAATTATACAAACGTTTGAGATATTAAAGTGGCAGCTATTTTTTCAAAATGTCTTTGTTGGCTGTTATTCAAGTGCGCCTTCTCTCAAAATGGACACGAAAAATACCACAGCATGTCGGGTGCCATTCCATGATAGCATGCCATGTTTCATGAATTTCATATGAGTTTTGGATTTACTAGAATTTAAAAACAAAGTATCTCAATGTTTTGCCGGCAATCAACAGTGCCCTGGTGTTTGAAATTCATTCTCATTTCTTGCATGGGACCTAAGCATGCACCCAAGGACACAGATTTGATTTTTCAACCAATTTATATGCACTGGAGCATGTGCATGTAGTTCAAATTTGAATTATGCACATAAAATGCCTAGAAAACCCAGTTAATGTATAAAAATGTCCAAACAAACCCCGAAAAATTCCAAAATTTAACACAACACTCCTGTTGTTCTATGTTGACACTAGAAATTTTTTGAAAGCAATAAGAGGTAATGGATATTGTTTCGTCCCCAAAGGTGGGACGTTCCCTACCGAAACCATCAGGCTTGTTGTGAGAAGCTCTGGTTTGTGAGAAGCTTATACCCAAACCTGCCCCAAATGGGACAAAAAATTTACCACGGCATGTTGATGCCGCTCCATGATAGCATGCCAGGTTTCATGAATTTCAGACGAGTTTTGGATTTACTAGAATTTTAAAAAACTAGGTATCTCAATGTTTGCGGCCGAGTGACGGTGGCAGGGTGTTTGACATTCATTCCCATTTCTTGCATGGGACCTAAGCATGCAACCCAGGACACAGATTTGAATTTTCAACCAATTTATATGCATTAGAGCATGTGCCTGTAGTTCAAATTTGAATTATGCCCATAAATGCATAGAAAACTCAGTTAATGTATAAAAATGTCCAAACGAGCCCCGAAAAATTCCTAAAATTAACACAGCACTCATGTTGTTCTATGTTGACACTAGAAAAAAATTGAAATCAAGAAGAGGCAACGGATATCGTTTCGTCCAGAAAGGTGAAACGTTCCCTACCGTAACCATGAGGCTTGTTGTGAGAAGCTCTGGTTTGTGAGAAGCTTATATACCCCAACCTGCCCCAAATGGGACAATATTTTTACCACTGCATGTTGATGCCGGTCCATGCTAGCATGTCAAGTGTCATAAATTTCACACGCGTTTTCGATTTACTAGAATTTAAAAACCATGTATCTCAATGTTAGCGGCCGAGCGACGGTGGCAAGGTGTTTGACATTCATTCTCATTTCTTGCATGGGACTTAAGCATGTAACCAAGGACAATCATTCCAATTTTGAACCAACTTATATACACTGGAGCATGTGCATGTATTTAAAATTTGAATTATGCACATGAATGCATAGAAAACTCAGTTAATGTATAAAAATATCCAAGCGAACCCCGAAAAATCCCAAAAGTTGACACAACACTCGTGTTGTTCTATGTTGACACGAGAAAATTTTTGAAAGTAAGAAGAGGCAACAGATATCGTTTTGTCCCCCAAGGTGGCACGTTTCCTACTGAAACCATCAGGCTTGTTGTGAGAGAAGCTCTGGTTTGCGAGAAGCTTATACCCAAACCTGCCCCAAATGGGAGAATATTTTTACCACGGCATGTCGATGTCGTTCCATGATATCATGTCAAGTTTCATGAATTTCATACGATTTTTCGATTTACTAGAATTTTAAAACCATGTATCTCAATGTTAGCGGCCGAGCGACAGTGTCAAGGTGTTTGACATTCATTCTCATTTCTTGCATGTGACCTAAGCTTGCAACCAAGGACAAACATTTGATTTTGCAACCCGTTTTTATGGACTGGAGCATGTGCATATAGTTCAATTTTGAATTATGCACATAAATGCCTAGAAAACTCAGTTAACATATAAAAATGTCCAAACGATCCCCGAAAAAATCCAAAATTTAACACGACACTCCTGTTGTTCTATGTTGACACCAGGAAAAAAATTGAAAGGAAGAAGAGGCGACGAGTATTGTTTTGTCCATAAAGGTGACATGTTTCCGTAACGGAACCATGAGGCTTCTTCTGAGAAGCTCTGGTTTGTGAGAAGCTTATACCATAACCTGCCCCAAATGGGACAATATTTTTTACCCCAGCATGTTGATGCCATTCCATGATAGCATGCCAAGGTTCATGAATTTCAGACGGGTTTTGGATTTACTAGAATTACAAAAGCAAGTACCTCAACGTTTGCCGGAGAGCCACGGTGCTGTGGTGTTCGAAATTCATCCCCATTTCTTGCATGGGACATAAGCATAAACCCATGGACACATATATGATTTTACACCCATGTTGGTGCACCGGAGCATGTGCATGTAGTTTAATTTTAAATTGTGCACCTGAAATGGCTAGAAAACCAATTTAATGTATAAAATGTCCAAACGAACCCTAAATAATTCCAATTTTTTTACGACACACATATAGTTGCATGTTCACTGCAGATAAAAGTTCTAGCAATTCAAACACCGTCCATTGCCGCTATGACCCCATTATGTAATTCAAATAAAGATGAAAAATCAAGTAGATCCCACACAATTTATTATCACCAACCATGTGAGATGTAGTACAAAATATCTTGGAGCACCGTCGGTGTATAGTACGCCTATGGCTTACGCGAGAAGGTGCGTTGGCTACAGTCCACAGCCGGCGTGTCAAGCACACATGCTCGCTCCCCAAATATCATTTCACTGTGCAATCGTCGCCGGTGAAAGATGGGGACATGGACCCGCGTCGTGAGGGCAACTTCGGTGGCCCACTCCAGCGAGAGCGTGGCCGCAGCCGCCATGCGCGTGCTAACAAGGTGCATGAGCGCGGCCGCAATCTGCGACCGGGCGGCCAAGGCAGCCCAAACGACCGCTGTTGCTTCTCAGGTGGCGGAAGGAACATCTGCCTCGGGGATAGCAACTGGCGAGAGCGGCACAATAGCTGTCCGTTCCGTAGTGGCGGCCTTAGCCCTGATGGAGGCCGCCCACGACCATGTCGAGGCCGCCCATGCCCAGCTCATGGCGGTCACTGCACAAATCGAACGAAGCATCTCCGACAACGGTCGGCAACACACGGCTAAACAGTTTGCAATCGCCGAGAGCGTTCGAGCAGCCATCCGTTCCTCCGCCGCATACCTTGCCACGACGGAGCCCGTCCAAGCCCAGATCACGGCTGCCCACGCCCAGCTCATGGCGGCCTTTTCCAAAGAGATGGCGGACAAGGATGGCGAGATGCTTGCCAAGTATGGTGCGATGGATGCCATGGAGCCCCTTCCCCAGGAGACCGTCGGGCATGAGCTGGACATGGAGGAGGCGGCGGAGATCGACGAGCACCAGCCGTAGTAGTACTCTTTGTTTTGTTTAATTAAGAGCGCCAGTCTTTAATTTGTTAGAGTAATGTTTAGGTCAGCTAGCTCTGTTTAATTGCTGAACTTGCTCGATTAAGAAGTGTGGGTGTGCTGTAGTCTCCTTTGTGTACCCAAATTATGCAATGACGTGGATGACCACTGTATCTAGGGAAATTTTAACCAAAAATTTTGACGTTCAAACTCATCACACACGGGTTAAGCTATCTGAATCGTTTGTGATGTCACATATCGTACACAGTTCTGAATAAGGGACTTTGTCTGATGACACTTTGCGCGCCAGGTTTTTCGCTGAACCGATTCAAAATTTTCGGCTTCCGCGGAAATATCTACCTCCCCGCCCCCTCCCCCTTACCAAAAGCCACATTTCCCCTGTTTCCGCCTTCCTTTCCAAGTTGAAACCTTCACTCCTTGCTTGTAGCGTCGCCTCCTCGCTGGCGACCCTCCTTCACGCTACTCGGCCTCGTCTATCCAGACAGGTAATCCACACCCGACCCCCATCCTCCTCCTTCCACATCCCACATGCCCCGACCACCGGCGCGACACCTTCCACCCAAATCACCGACCCCTCCACCAAATAAGTGCCGCCCTAAGCCATGGTGCATGCAGTATAGCCAGGAGCTCAAGGAGCATTTGGCAGTGGAGAAGCAAATCACGGCCGCATGCGCGGATGAGGTCGCGATGGCTGCCATTCGTGCCGACCCCCAGATCTTGGAGGAGCACCTTGCCATTTTCTAGCTATGCCGGTTAAGCATGCTCGGTTTACCCGTTGCGTGTGCTGCTCCTGCCTTTCCTTAACAAATTCTAGTGAATTGTGCTATCTAATTTTACCATGCAATCTGTTGCTCTAGTGTATATGTTCTATATGTCGTGCAGTGTGGTGCTCACTTATTAACTGTTTGGTTAATTAGTTGTCATCTTCAGTTAACTATTTGGTTCAATTCTGCAAATGTGATGTTCAATTCTTCAGGCTGCAATTTTGTATTGTCTTCCATGTGAGAAATAAATTGAATTTATCTTTACAAAATACATGAGAAACGAATACAATTGCTATATTTCCAAGTTGTCAAGCATGGTTGGTTTGGTTATACATTGTGCAATGTGGTGCTCAGTTAACGTTTGGTTCATTTGTTGTGGTGTTTAGTTAACAGTTTGGTTCAATTCTGCAATGCGATGTTCAATAGTTGTGGGTGCATTCTGTTATTGTATACCATGTGAGAAGTAAATCGAATTTGGCTGTACTAAATACATGAGAAACAAATACAATTGCTATATTTCCAAGTTGTTAAGTATGCTTGGTTTGGTTAACTGTCTGATCTTCTATTAGGAGTATGTTATATTGTGCAATGTGGTGCTCAGTTAACGTTTGGTTCATTTGTTGTGGTGTTTAGTTAATTGTTTGGTTCAATTCTGTAATGCGATGTTCAATTGTTGTGGGTGCATTCTGTTATTGTATACCATGTGAGGAATAAATTGAATTTGGCTGTACTAAATACATGAGAAACAAATACAATTGCTATATTTCCAAGTTGTTAAGCATGCTTGGTTTGGTTAACTGTCTGATCTTCTATTAGGAGTATGTTATATTGTGCAATGTGGTGCTCAGTTAATGTTTGGTTCATTTATTGTGGTGTTTAGTTAACTGCTTGGTTCAATTCTGCAATGCGATGTCCAATTGTCGTGGGTAGAATTTTGTATTGTTGTGCATATGAGGAATAAATTGAATTTGGCTGCACTAAATACATGAGAAACATATACAAGTGCTATATTTCCTAGTTCTTAATCATGCTTGGTTTGGATAAATGGGTTTTCCATGTGGCTTAAATTAATCTGATGAATCTGCAATGTGCTCATCAACATATTTTACTAATAGCATGCGAACCCTTACTTAACCTGATGACTAACTACCTTATATGTGTTGCGGGGAAACAATGGGAAGCACTAAGGTTTACAATCGAGGTTAGCACGTGCATGGTCCATTGTCTAATAACACATTATTGGGCAATTGCAGGAACCATTCTAATATTTAGGTTTTTAACAATTTGGTCTTGCACATGTAGGTCCTGCTGTCAGAGGTTTTGACCCACTGTTCGACCCTTTTTGCATATGGGGAAATGAGTTGTCCATGAATATCAATCAAGTCAAGAAACTTAGAAAGATTGTTAGGATAAAGAAATTAGCGACAAAAAACAACAAGATCTTTTTCAGCACAATGAAGAAGACATCAGTTCACTACAAGATGGTACTAACTATTATACCTTGCCTTTTTTTATTCCTTTGCCCCATTTCCAATATAGAGAAGATATTTATGCATATCCTTGTTTTCAGGCCTTTCCAAAGCAGTTCACTGATGATTACCTCTCAAACCACCACTATGGTCAGGAGGCGAGGAAGGTTTTCATACAACACCCATGGTTCAATATTGAAGTGTTCCTGAAGAGGACGAAGGATGGACGGTCAATCATCCACAGGCACTGGCCTAAAGTTGCAAAGACCTTCAACATGAATGAAGGCTCAATATTCGCCTTCCGCTTCAGCAGTTTTCCAGATGAGATGCATCTGTCTATGTACCGTCTATGATGCTAATTTCGAAAGGTTCTACATGTTGCATGTGAAACTTGGTGCTGGTGCAGTTGTGTAATGGGGTAGCTGAGTGCTGAAGCTATATCATGTTGTACTTTGATGTATTTCAAATATGAAATCCTACTTCCTTAATATGGAAATGAAATATATTATGTGCTTAATATGAATGTCAATTAGATTAATAAATGGATTATTAATAATAGGGCAATTAGCCTGCTAATGGCCAATTAGCCTGCTAATTGGGTTTTTCTATTGTAAACGGTTATTGAGAAAACACCGTGGGTGATGACCTCAGGCAACGCACACAGTTTCTAGGAATAAACCGTGTTGGATCAATGAACAATCACACACGACATTCTCTTGAAAACTGTTTGCGTTAGGCCACCTTGCGCAAACGTTTACCACATAAAAACTGTGTGTGATGGACAGCCTTTGCCACACAGTTTCTTCTACGCACCATGTGTGATGCATTCAATAACACAAACGATAAAATTTTTAATATCGTGTGCAATGTCAATGCTATCACAAACGATTTAACGGGGAAAATTGTGTGTGATGCACCTGCGAACAAAAATGTTTTCCTTGGAGTGACTGTGTGGGATGTATATACGAACGGAAACGTTTAGCGGGGATTGACTGTGTGGGATGTACTTACGACCGGAAATGATTTTGCATGTATAATTATATTTTTTAGCACTACTGTACGTATAACCGTATTTGATCTCTCACCGGTCGCACACGACCTCATTTTGCCGAGCATGTGTGCCAGGAGGGCATAACCCCGACGGTTTCGGGGTCGTGTGGGAAGGCCTCCCCTATCGCAGTCACTCACTAGGTGACGGTTCAGAACACCGTCGCGGAAAGGGGTTAAAAACCGTTTGTATAGCACCTCGCTGTACCAGTGATTCATGGGGGAGTTTTGTTTAATTATTTGCAATTTTTTATTTCGGGACTGGGAATCCCTATTACCGCCCCTCTCATGCAAGGATGAGTGAATAAACACTCATCATGAGAATAACCCGCTTAGCATGGAAGATACTGACTACCCCCTGTCGCTCTATGAACAATCTAGGCACACAAAAACAGAAGTTTTTTTGAAGTTTTTTTAGAGGTGGCACTTGCAAATTTACTTAGAATGGCAGGGTAATACCGCATATAGGTAGATATGGTGGACTCATCTGGAATAACTTGGGTTTTAGGATTTTGATTCACAAGCAGTATTCCCGCTTAGTACAGGCGAAGGCTAGCACATATGTTGAGAAGCGGCCAGCTAGAGAGCGAAAACGGTCATGAACATGTGTTATGCATAATTAACATTGAATACTAGCATGAGTAGGATATGGACACCATGAACATAAATATCGTAGAGGCTATGTTGGTTTTGATTCAACTACATGCATGAACATGTGTCAAGTCAAGCCACTTGAAACATTCACAGGAGGATACCATATCGTCATACTACATCACAATCATTTTAATGCATGTTGACATCCAAGATAAATCATTATCCACTCCTAGCTACTTAAGCATGGCATGAGAAACTATAATCTCTAATTGTCATTGCAAACATGTTTGATCATAATAGGCTGAATCATGGATACTAGGTTAAACATATTTACAAAAACAGAACAAGTTGAGTTCATACCCGTTTCTCTCTGCCACAGCCAGTTCATCAAGTATCATCATTATTACCTTTCACTTGCACGACCGAACGATATGAAAATAATAATAGTGCAAGAGTGTCGTGGACTAAGCTGGAATCTGCAAACATTTTATTCAAAAGGAGAAGACAAGGTAATATGGGCTCATTGTTAGATTAACAATAATGCATATGAGAGCCACTCAATATTTTCATCGTGGTCTTCTCCGGGGTACGACTCAATAAAAAGAAAAGAATTTCAGAGAAACACACTGAAATATTTTTGGAGTTTTTAGTTTTTCTTGAAGAAAGCAAATTAAAGAAAAAGAAAAATAGAAACGAGAAAAACTATTTACACGGGAAAGCTCCCAACAAGCAAAAGAAGAGCATGGAAATCTTTTTGGGTTTTCTTTTTAACACTCAACTAACTAAACTAGAAAAAAAACCGAAAAGAAGCAAGAAATATTTTTTTGGATTTTCTCAAAGTTTTTCAAACACACAAGAAGAAAGCGAGAAAATAAATCTAACATGGGTTCCATTCTGTTATCTTAGACTATGCTGCCTTCTTCAATTCCATTCTTCGTCTCCCTAGTCAAAGTCTTGTTGCTGGCCCAACCCAACATGCATTTTAGAGTGCCGTGCCAGGGCGATAGGCGCTCCGCTAGTCACGCATGATCGCCAGAGCCTTTCTTGGCTATGTAAATATAGGGCCGGAATAAGTGCAAGATCCTCAACAAAATACAATGAAAAAGTGTGAACACCGACAACTGGAATGAAATGTGTGAACAAGAATGTAATATCGATGGAAATACGTACACCCCCAAGCTTAGCCTTTTGGCCTAGCTTGGTAATCACCACCCGCGGTCTGCATAATAGTCAGAGTGGTAGCTCATAGAGGCTCTTGGTGCAGCCTCCTTAGCCCGCCGAGCAGCCACGACCTCCGCGTTGTGCGCCCAGGCCTCGCTCTCAAAAACATAGTATCTTCCTTTGCTGTGAAAATCAAAGAGAGAAGGCATAGGCAAAAAGGTATGCACAATGGATTCTTTATTGAACCGCAAGTTATAAGTATAATCATTGATTTTGCCCTTAAGGAATTTATGGCGCTTCATGGCCTCGAAGTCTAAGTACTGAGTAGTTAGGATAGGGTCATTAGGCCAAGGTGATACACCCAGCTCCTTTGCTAAACGTGAAGCATAAATCCCACCATAAAAATATCCACTACCAGCGTTGTGTTGCAATCTGTGTGCAACAATCGCTCCAAGGTTATAACATTTAATACCGGTGAGAGCAGTGTGTATGAGGCTCAAGTCAGGAGCACATAGTGTACTACAGTCTTGTTTGCCTACGATGCATTTGCCATTAAATAGTGCAAAGTATTGAATTGAAGGAAAATGAATACTTTTTATTCTACCTTGTGTCACTCCTCTGTTGTGACACCCTGGATTTTGGCCCTTTCTTGTTCTTTTGTTTTTCTTTGGATTTTGATTTGAGTTGCTTTTCTGTGGCTCTGTGGTCCTGAAACCTAGGAAGAGCATCTCTTCTCAGGCTCCCAAGTGGCTTGCCACCCTCAAAACCATCTCAAGCCCTTGTCATTTTCATCTTAGCCCAATCCCAATATTCTTTTTATTGGGAATATTCCCTTTTCTATCAAAGGAATAATCCTTTTGCCCTAGGTTGTGAAATAACCTATATTTCTGTCACTCCCAAAATTCCCAAATAATTCACATAAATTGTTTGGTTCATATCTTCCACGGATATGTCAAAATCCTTCCTTGGCATCATCAAAGATAATTCACAAATATTCCTTTTCTCATTCTGCCCTAAGTGGCTTTTTGAGAAGGAACTGTCATTTATCTTTGCTTGATTAACCCCACACTTTTTGGAAACCTTTTCCTGTCCATATCATTGCCTCCTGTCAAAATTCAACTCAATTTGCCTAGTGAATATTCCTGAGCAATTTTTCAAAGTCCCTGTCTAAGGGAAGCCTGTGTGAAGGAAGTACTAGCTAGGGTAATCCAAATGAGTTGAAATTTTGCAAGGTCCTTCATTTGATCAAATAATCACTCTCCTCAAGATTTGGGCTCATGTCATCACTCTACGTGAGCTCAGCATCAAATCTTGGTTTGTGGTCAGATTTTCAGGTTGAGAAGCAACTGTATTTTATATTGCTTCAATTAAGCTAAAATTTTACCAAGACATTCTCCTATCTATATCAACTCTCTCCACCAAGTTGTGGCTCATTTTATCTATCCATTTTTCCTCAGCTATTTTTCTTAAATTCTGTCTAGAGAGCTGCATTGTGAAGCAAGTACCATTTTGGTATTTCCATATGGTATGAAACTTTTGCAGTAGTCTCATATGATTATATAACTCATCTACACCAAGTTTCAGCTCAATACAAGCATGTATGTGAGTTCTCCTTCATGTTTTCCAATTCTGACCAGTGGGGCATTTTCTACAGCAAGTACCCTCTAGGCTACTCCGTTTGGGCTGATATTTTTCCAACACAGTCACCTTAGCATGTGATCAAGCCATGCCAAAGCCCCGAGTCTATCCCCTCTTGTATCTTCCTCACCACAGCACAAACACTTTGTTGTTGATCTGCTTTGGAGCTAGGTGATAATCTCTTCTTTGCCCCTGGACTGAGTTGTTTCTTCCTTTGAACTAAGGGTAGCAAGGTCCATCTACTGGACATGATCGGGCTGGCCAGAACGCACCGCGTGCGCCAGTTCACGTGGTGACCACCGCTCTGGCACACCATGGACGCGAGCTGCGTGTCGTTTGCTTCGGGCCCTCCTCTGCTCATCGTTCTCGCGAAACCACCCATGTCCAACAGCTCCCCCGTGCCTCCTCCGTCTCCCTAGACCTCTCCTCCTCTCCTGTAGCTCGCTTGTCGGAGCTCGTCGCAGCGCGCCCACGGGCAAACTTTGGCCAACAGCCTCTGTTCGTGCCTCGGCCCCTTACTCCCCGTGCCCCTTGGCCTCCTCTGCCTCGTGATCCCTCTGCTGTTCCTTTCCATCGCCTTTCGTCGACCAACCTCGCCCACACATGCGTACGCGGCCATGGCCGAGCCACGGCCACGCGTCCACGGTCATCCCCCTCAGCCACGGCTATAAATGGCCCTCCCCTCGCCCGTCCGAGCTCACCAACAACTCCACGATCCCCCTCTACCCCTCCCAAGCACCTCAGAGCATCACCGGAGTGCCTCCCCACCTCCCTCTGTCGCGACGGTTGTCGGCGAACATCACTCCAATTCTGACGAACCAGAGCCCCATTCCCCCTCCTACCACCAACACTCGGCTCACTGAGTTCCGGTGAAACTTTCAGTGGCCTCGCCCCCTCCTCTCCCCTAGCGGAGCGCCGTGCCCATCTCCACCCAGAGCCCTCTTCCGCCGCGGCCCTTGTCCTCCTCAACCCCGAGCTCCCCGGCATCTTCTACCACCGTGAATGGATCCGCCTTGTTGCACTGAGCTCACCGGTAGGTCGCACGCCACGGGAGATGGCCGGAGTCGCCGGTAACTCCCCGTTGAGCACCGCCCCTGTCTCGGCCAGGAGCAGCCCCGCGCGGGAGGTTGAAGAAGGCCGGCCACGCGGGCCCCTCTCCGCACGGCCCCACCTGGCAGCCACTCAAGCCCGGCCCCGCCTTGCCACCTAGGATAAGTGGAAGCGTAGTTTCTGGTTTACGCTTTCGTTTCAATGAAAGCGTAAAGTTTTGCGGCTTCTACCAGAAATACGTTTTCACTGTCCCGAAAGCGTAGTTCTGAGAGTGTGCTTTCAGTTTTTCTGCCTGGGTCCAGTCTGAGAATCTTTCTACTACAGATGGGTCCCTGGTAGTCAAACTATCACAACTTCTTGCTCGTAACTCTGAATGAGGTGATTCCAAAGCCTACTTCTTCATCTCGTCGAGCCCGTTCTATTGGTACCATTTTCACTATGTTTTAACATTCTCAAAATGACCATTTTGCCCTTGCCCCTAATCAGCCCCCTCTGAGAGAGAACTGTTTCCGGTGAATCGTTCCGCGAATGCTTCGCACTTCTCCGCGGTGATTTCTTCCACCCCAGGCAAGCCACGATAGCAACTTGCATGATAGCATTGCAATAGAAATGGTTTTCAACTTGAATCTTTAATTTGTTTGTCCATGCTATTATTCCGTGAATGATTTATTCATGTTCGTGTTTGCATACTTATGCTTGTGCTATGATCTTTTGCATCTAGTTGAGTAGATGTTTACTTGCTTATGCTCTTGTTATACTTCAGTCAAATAATTATCTTGATGCTAGTGAACATGCTATGCTCTTATGTGATCATGTTATACTATTTTGTTCATGTCCATCATCATGTCATGCTCATCGGTATAAATGCTTTACTACTGATGATATGTTGAATGATTATGCTTTCCCATCCTTGTTCATGTTGTTATCATGGTCAGTTCATCATGTTATATTGTATGACTCAGCATCATTTGCATTCAAGTTTAACCGGACTTTAATTGAACTTGAACACTTGTTGGTTGAGTCATAGTGCCATCGAAATCAAACTGACTAGTGCAGCCACATTTGCCTTTATGGGAAGGCCCTAATGCGGTCTATTGTCATGCTTCTCGCCGGTGCCTACAACTAAGGAAGGTTATGCACGCGCGCTGCCCTGGCCCGGTAGGCGGTGTAGCCTTGTGTACCCGTTGTTGTTGTACCCGGGTTGTTCCCGTTTGGGACTGTTTTGTTTTGCCACGATGGTAGCCGTTGGATGTCACGAGGTGACATCGGGCCACCCATGACTTAGCCCAAAGGGGAGTTGGTCGCAGTTGCCAGGAGAGTGTCATGGCAGTAGATCGGTTTTGTCGGAATGTCGTTGGTCCACCTGAATGGGAGCACGAGGCCATGGTTTCTGTGGTGTGGGTACAGTGTGCTAACCTCTGCAGAGTGTGTTTAATCTATCGATAACCGTGCCCACGGATAAGGGCCCAGTTCATAGTAGGTCACACTATAGGTCAACAGTAATAATAATCTGATTAATAACAACCCTGGTTCAATGAGGAAAGAAGTTGAGTATGTGATCGTGAGAGGATCATAGTGGTATCATGGATACCGAAGTTGGTTGATATTTCTGGTGTCATGTGATAATCCCGGGTAAAGATCAAGCTCCTTGTGTTCATATGATCACTACGGTATTGTTAATACCAAGCTTGGTTGGTCCTGAGATGATTGTATGATGCCCAAGTTGGTAAGTTGATACACGTGGTGGTTACGAGGTAACCCCGAGCAGAGTAAGTTGAATCATGCTAGTTTACTACATGCTGCATCCCAGTATCATCTTGTTCGCATCATGAGTAGTATGCCATGTTCATTGCATATGGTTCTAGTTGTGTGATGTTCAACATGTTCATGTCATGCCATGCCTATGTTGTTCCAGTGGTATCATGTTCATCTCTAATGTTTAACCTGTAAATGCCATGCTGTTGTTTTCCTTGACTGCTCTTGGTTGTTGTGAGCTTGCAAGTACATTCAATGTACTGACCTGGCGTGTCATGCCAGTTTGCAGGTCATGTCTTGTCTGCTTGCCTGTTTGCCGTGGATCCCGAGTATGCGAGCTAGGATAAGCGTTCCAGCCAGAGTCCCTGCAGAGTGGAGTCCATCGCTATCGCCGTCGTTCTGCTGCTAGAGGATATTCCGCTGCTTCGAGCTGTTCTGCTACTTGCATAGAGCAACCATGGCAGGCATAGTGTCGCCATGCCGATGTAATCCCCTTGTATCCATATCGATTGTAATAAAGACCTGATTTGTTCTATGCCAAGCAGTGCCATATTCCAGAGACTTACCTCAATCTCTGGGCTGGAATACGGGGTGTTCCGGTCTCTCTGAGCCGAGGTGCCACAAGGCTTGGTATCAGAGCAGGTCTAGATGTAGGATGCCCTAGTCTGCATGAATGTTAGAAAGCGGTAGTATAGAGTCTAGTATGTTTGCTGCATTTGTTTGCTGCATAGCATGCATATAAACTTATTATCTTGTCGCTAATGTTTGATTCTGTGAGTGTAGGTGGCATCGGTTTCAATCCACTACCCGCTCCTTCAGCTTTGCATCCCTGCTTTTTGGTGTTGGCTTCATCTCTGTCCCAGCAGAGTGATGCCGAGGTAACAAGTGGTGTCGAACACTTGTAGGAGTTATGCTCAGGTATCTCACCCATATCATTCCGCCAGCCACCCCGATTGTTTCGATGATAGACATGTTTCTATCCTGAATCGTGCCATCCCACCCGCCGCTTTGGCAACCCTTACTGATCTTTGTTATCAGAAAAGGGCAATGCCAACAAGCCTTGCTTTTCACCTCTATTCTACTCTGTCACCCATTCCTTGGACATGTACGGTTCCCTTCCGTACGCTTGTTGATGATGTGGTCGTGACTTCCGTGTTCCACCACATAATCACCAAGTCCGTCCTCACCTCAGTGTCCGTCCAGCTGCAACCGGTGTTCCTTCAGTGCTTGGTTTAGCTTTGTTTACACCAACTCTTTCCACATGTGGATTCACTTTCGTGCACACCACCACAGCATATTAGATCATAATACCAGAGTTTCCGCGAGATTTGTGTGCTTAGGTATGCATGCATATTATTGCTGTGAGTAGCAGTAATATGTGTTGTTGCTTGAATATGATATTATATGTATGCCTTGTGTGTTGTTATTTTTCTCATTTCGTTTGCCTTCTTTCTTTGGGCCCTTGGTGTTGCATTAATTCCCCTTATTAAAGTTGCTCGTCAACCGACACCGGACCCGAAGAATCAGCAAGGAAGCTCAGTTGAACATTATGGAATTCTCAGCCGACTGCATTATATTGGAAATATCTGGTCTGACTGCAAAAAGATATCTTGGCTGGATTATCAGCATCACGTCTACCTCAATGGTGCAATCTTCACATCAGTATGATTAAATCATCTAGAAGACAAGTGGTGCGCAAGACCAACAGTATATTATCGGGTCAAAGGTATGGTTAGTTCTGCTATGAGTAAGATTTGAAGCATGCTATACACTGGAAACCTGCCAGAATGTACTATGAAATCAGTGCTCAGCAAGAAGGATAGCCTTTTTCATATGAGTAATCGGCAGCAGAAATATTAAAAGTATATATATGGCATTCAGTCAGCATAGCACAGTAAGAAGCTTCTGGTGTAAGCAACTCAGTCTTCCCTCACAAGCTACCCGAGAAGCTTCCAATGCAAGATTCCTCTATCTTCCCGAGTACGATATATGGATGACTTCCAGTGCAAGATACTCAGGCTTCTTCCGTAAGCTACTGCAAAAGCTTCCGACACAAGGTACCGAGTCTTCCCCAGCAAGTCTTTAAGGGGGGAAGCTTCTGAAGTACGGTACCCAACTTTCTTCAGCAAGCTGTCTGACGAAAGATTCGAGCACAAGCTATTCGGTCTTCCTCAGCGTGATGGCTTTCAGCACAAGCTTCCTCAGTATGGCACTGGTACAAGGTATTACATGGCGAGTTGACAGCATATGGCAGTGCATCTCAAAAATCAGATCCACAACAGTTTGGTCAGGAACACGAGCTAGTCTGGACATGAGTGTCTCCCTCAGGAACCAAATGTTCAGCTACACATGCTTTCATTATGAGCATACAACCAAGGTCTTGCAAGTCACTCGAACAATGATGTAAATGGAATCTGACACCCACATGAGTATTGTTAAAAGAAGGAAGCCAGATATACACCTCAGTGTGACAAAGGACTGTGAAGATTGACGGCAACAGGGAGCTCTGTACAAGTACCTGTGAACTTGGGTTCGGATGATCATTTCCCTACGGTTAAAACTTGAGCGGCGATGAACTTGCCATTTCAACGATGTTACCATGTTAGGAGATGAGGATAAAAGTACGCCTGTCAAAATATTTTCCCTGACAATACCTATGGTCACATGAAGAATTAAGATATATGGCCAAGCCCTCCACCGTCAGTCAAGTCTGTGGATACTATCGTTACAAGGCCATATCCCTTTATGCTGGACACGACAGACGACAGTCAAATCTTTGGTACGGATTGGATACTCACGACAGTGGAGCTAGCCAAGATGATTCAGGAATCCCTACGAGAACTCAGAATCAGTCAGAAGAACAGTTATGATTCACAACCCTGTTTTGAACCCGGAGGAAATGCATCTTTTGAGCGACCCAATGCAAAGAGTAAAAGATTGGGTGTCCACTGGGAAGATCTGTTCGCAACTCCATGGAGTGTTGTCAGTGCTGGATTCAAGAATGACACATCCATCAAAAACCACTCTCAGACTTGTGAGAAGGACATGTGTTGCAGCCATGATCATTTTTTGCACCACAGCGAAGTCAGCAGATATAAAAGAAATTGGAGCCAGTATGAACATGAACATGTGAGGTAATACCTGTCAGAATGTCGGATACAGTGAAGAAAACCACCCTAGAGTCACGCAGTCACTTAGATGAAATTTCATGGGAACATAATATAAAGGAAAAAGGATACCTAAGTTGGAAACGGTTTCCTTAAGTCAGAATATTCATACTTGTTCCCTAAGCAAACAAATCTCGAGGACGAGATTTCTTTAAGGGGGGGAGGTTTGTGACACCCTGGATTTTGGCCCTTTCTTGTTCTTTTGTTTTTCTTTGGATTTTGATTTGAGTTGCTTTTCTGTGGCTCTGTGGTCCTGAAACCTAGGAAGAGCATCTCTTCTCAGGCTCCCAAGTGGCTTGCCACCCTCAAAACCATCTCAAGACCTTGTCATTTTCATCTTAGCCCAATCCCAATATTATTTTATTGGGAATATTCCCTTTTATATCAAAGGAATAATCCTTTTTGCCCTAGGTTGTGAAATAACCTATATTTCTGTCACTCCCAAAATTCCCAAATAATTCACATAAATTGTTTGGGTCATATCTTCCACGGATATGTCAAAATCCTTCCTTGGCATCATCAAAGATAATTCACAAATATTCCTTTTCTCATTCTGCCCTAAGTGGCTTTTTGAGAAGGAAGTGTCATTTATCTTTGCTTGATTGACCCCACACTTTTTGGAAACCTTTTCCTGTCCATATCATTGCCTCCTGTCAAAATTCAACTCAATTTGCCTAGTGAATATTCCTGAGCAATTTTTCAAAGTCCCTATCTAAGGGAAGCCTGTGTGAAGGAAGTACTAGCTAGGGTAATCCAAATGAGTTGAAATTTTGCAAGGTCCTTCATTTGATCAAATAATCACTCTCCTCAAGATTTGGGCTCATGTCATCACTCTACGTGAGCTCAGCATCAAATCTTGGTTTCTGGTCAGATTTTCAGGTTGAGAAGCAACTGTATTTTATATTGCTTCAATTAAGCTGAAATTTTACCAGGACATTCTCCTATCTATATCAACTCTCTCCACCAAGTTGTGGCTCATTTTATCTATCCATTTTTCCTCAGCTATTTTTCTTAAATTCTGTCTAGAGAGCTGCACTGTGAAGCAAGTACCATTTTGGTATTTCCATATGGTATGAAAATTTTACAGTAGTCTCATATGATTACATAACTCATCTACACCAAGTTTCAGCTCAATACAAGCATGTATGTGAGTTCTGATTCATGTTTTCCAATTCTGACCAGTGGGGCATTTTCTACAGCAAGTACTGTCGTGGACTTGACACGACAGATGTCCTAGCGGAAGGACTTAGTCGTGGAGCCATCGCAACTAGGTTAACTTGAAGGGGTTGAACGGGACAAAAGACACAGAGAGTTACCCAGGTTCGGCCCCTCTCAATGAGGTAAAAGCCTACTCCTGCTTTGTGTTGTATTGCTAGGGTTTCGATTACCAGGGAGCGAATACGCTTAACCGGGCTCTCGATCTCTTCTCTTTTTCTCGTCCTTAAACCGCCGCCGGGTCGTCCCTTTATATACACAGGTTGACGCCCGGCGGTTCACAGAATCCTGGCCGGCTCTTAAACGTGTCCGGCTCGGTATCCACTCTTTCCTATCTTACAATACAAGTCATACACTCACGGAGGTTTACATCTACGGGCCCTAACTCGCCTTTGGGCTTTGGGCCTTCTATTAAGTCTCCTTTGTAAATCGCCATCTTCTATGTCTTCATGGGCTTCAATACAGGCAAATTACTATGAGCATAACCCGGCCCCTCCTGGGCGGTTTATGCTCAATAGTTATATCCCCAACATTAGGCCCCAGGTTGATTTGAACTTGTTCATGTCAATCTTCAATACTTAGGAAAATTCTTTCTTCATTACCTTCGTAAAAACTTGTAACTCACCGTGACGTCATCTTCCGAGATCATTAATTTTATAAACATCCAGAAGTCATATATGCATCTCCTTTTAAATGAACCTCCGAAAATCGAGGCGTTAACTCGGTCACATATCCAATTTGGGGCTCCTCAATTCCCGCTCATGCCACTTATCCATCCACCTTATAAATAGGGCCAGAGGTCCTTTTCATTTTCCCTCCCTCGGCCTCTTCGTCTTCATCGTCTTCCTCGCGCCGTGCTACTCTCGAGTCCAGCCGCCGCCATCGACCCTCACCTCTACATCACCATTGGCCGCCGCATCAACCTGATTTGGTCCAGACCTTGCTCACGCGCCTCCGCCGTTCAACAGTCTCGGCAAGTTCTTCCTCCTTCCCCCTCTGTAGATCTCCTTAGGGTTTGAGCAAGTTCATGGAAGTTCGGCACTGTTCTTCATCTGTTTCTCCGCTGTAGTATGAGGTTTGATTCAACTTGGTACTCCTCCTGCGCGGCAGTAGTTGTAGTACTCATTTTTGCTTATTAGGGCATCTCCTTTTGTGTAAGAAATCCAATCTGGATATATGAACTGCTCGAACACTGCAACTTAGGTCTAAATATTTTCCATTATCTGAAGTGCCGTAGATCCAAAATCATAGCATCAATCTGTGAAATCTGTTTTTCCAACACTAAGCAATTTTCCAACTTCAGATCTATACTTTCAATATCCGTGTAGGCGGTTTAACTTCAGAAAATAATAACCTGCCAGGCACCATTAGTTCCCTCTTAAACCGCCAAGTGCTCGTCTTTGTAACTTGATAGCGTCACTGTCCGGTTTAACATTTATGCATGCTTCAACACTTTCTGCTTGTTAACTATGAACCTTAAACTGGCACAAATCTTTTCCAGGTTATCGTATAAATGGCCAAATCCTTTTATTCCTGTAACTGGGTTCCATCCTGGGTTACAGAAGAAGAACTGAATGGGTGTGTTGCAACCGGCGCTTTAGCGAAAAAGGAAGACATCCACTGGAGAGCCCCCGGTCCAGAAAATCCTCCTGAGCCCAATGATGGGGAAGTGATCATTTTTGTTGATCATCTGAGTCGAGGGTTCAGCCCTCCCGGATCAAAAAAATTCCGTGATGTGCTTCACTTCTTCCAACTCCACCCTCAAGATATTGGGCCTAACTCCGTGTCCAATATTTGCAATTTTCAAGTGTTTTGTGAAGCCTACCTGCAAGAAGAGCCCACAGTCGACTTATTCAGAGATTTCTTCTATTTAAACCACCGTACTGAATTTACTGATGGGCCCAATACTGAACTTGGTGGGGTTTCAATTCAGAAGAGAAAAGACGTCAGCTTCCCTCACGCTAGGCATCATAGCCATCCCAAAGATTGGAATCAAACTTGGTTCTATTGCCAAGATACATCTCCAGCTGGCGAGAATCCTCTGCCAGGTTACCATGCTCACCGGCTTACCGATGTGCATCCATTCCCCCAAAGACTCAATGCAAAGGAACGGTCCAAATATGCACCACAGCTTTCAAAGCTCAGAGCCTTTATGGCAAACGGTTTGACATGCATTGATTTTGTCCGTTGCTGGGTATCTTGGAGCATTTTGCCTTTAAGCCGTCGCCCCGATTTAATGTGTGAGTACACAGGGGATGTGAAAGACCCTCAACGCCACACTGATATTCAGCTGAGTGATGCTGAAATTACTGAATCTGTCAAGAAGATGTTGGATGAACCGGTGACCGACTGTAGCAAAACAGGACTTAGTCCTTTCTGCGCTTCAAATAAACCGCCAGCTGTAAGAATTGCTCCACTCCTGCTTTAATCCATATTCTTAATAATCCCTTATGATCCTTTTCAATCTTTAAACAGGGTGATGATCCATTCTGGAAGAAGAAACCGGCCAAAACACTTCGTGTCAAAACCAAGGTCATCAAGAAGCCTGCCAAGAAGAAAAATACCGAGCCTTCCGAGTTAAACATTGATGATGATAATCCGAAGTCAGAGGTAGAACTTGATTCACTTGGCTCTTTTTTCATACATCTCATTGACGATGATTTTTATCAGGACGATGCAGAAGCTAGCCGCGCAAACGACGCAGAGGTAACTATTCTCTCATCCAGTTCAGAACCTCTGCCCAAACAGAAAACCCGACAAGCAAGACGGAACATAAGATTTTCTCACCCCCTAGCTTCCTTGGATCCAAACTTTCTTTTGAATAAGCAGCAACACGAAGCTCGCCGCACAACCCGGCATAGCGGCCATGTGGTCACATCTTCCGGTTTACCGAACTCGCCAGTTCGTAAACGCCGCCCAGAGGTCTCTTCTATTTCTGACACATCTTATCCCAAGGCGGGCTATTTCCGACAACCTCTTAATCCATCTGATTCAAACTACCAGGGAACTTCCCTTTCCTCCTCTGGCGAGTCCACAGGGACACAAATTCCAACCCTCAAAACTGTTCCTGGGTGAGCATTTTTTATAACTAACCCCTTGTACCTTATGCTTGATCATTATACTAACCTGTTATTTGCGTCTCTGTCAGAGCCAAGGCCAGGCCCAGCAAAAAGGCCAAACTGAACAAACCGGCTGATGACAGCGCGCCAACTGATCCGGAAAAGAACCCGGAACAATTTGAAACAAATACTGAAGCTATTCTTGATGATCCGCCACCGCAGGATCATGATACCTTTGTTGAGCAGATGGAAATTGATCCGATAGGTCATGCTGATAAACCGCCAAGCCCAGCTAAGGCTGCTGATGATAAAGCTGACGATGTTGTAGTTACCGGTGTCGGGTATAAAGCCCCAGGCAACCCCACTGCTCTGTCAAAACATAGTACCAAAGAAGAATTTTCTGCTGTTGACAAGGGCAAGTTGAAGGCGGACTTGGAAAGCTATGCCCACCTCAGCGCCCAAGATATTCATTCTGGGTTTTTAAACCGTTTGTACACAAGCCGTGATTATGAAGCCGGTTTACTGAACATGATGAAGGAGCGATATGAGGTAAATGCTATTAACTCTGCATAAATATTCTTCCCTTAGCCGCCAAGTTTACTGGACATAAAAGAATAGAATGTTCTGCAAACTTTCAAGAGCCATATAGATCAACTCCACTAGCCCGCAAGGGCCAGTTTATAATGTCAATATGAACCGGGACTTTAGAATAATAAATCTTCAATTTCGCCTGTGTAGCCCCCAAGGGTCGACTTAACAAATATGTTAAGTTGAGACTAATTATGCTGTAAGGCTCAAAATTCTTACTTAGGACCTTTATAAGACGCAGTAGACATTAGCCCCCAAGTGCCAAGTATATTACTTGTTATGTGCTTGGGACTTTGAATATGCACTGCTATGTAATTAATTACATGTCTCTTGCCGGCTGATCTTAACCAGAAGGAATCTCAAATCGCCGACCTTCAAGAAAATATCAAGTCACAACAAGCCGAGACCTCCAAAGCCAAGGAGGAACTAACCAGTGCCTTAACAGCAATGGAGAAACTAAAGGAGAGCTTTAAAAACTAGCGGGCAGGCTGGGATGCAGAAAAGTCAACTCTGCTGAAGAGGGCTGAGGATGCTGAGGTTGCCCTTAAACCGGTAGCTGAAGAGCTGACTGGCTTGAAACAGCAAATAAATGCCATGACCGCTGCCGTATTTGGTAAATAACTTCTTCATAAACTTTGAACATGTATTATGTAAGAGACTGCCGGTTTACCGATGTTTGTGATGATGCAGGAACTCGCATTGCTCATCTTGGCTTAGATATGCGGCAAAAATTGAAGGCCGCCTATACACTTATAGAGCAATTATATACCGGCGTACAACGGGTTATCTGCACAGCTTCCCATAACAAACCGCCCCCAACCTTGATCAAGGAGACTTTAGAAAGGCTGGCGATGATGCCTGCACGGTTTGAAGAGCTAAAGAAGTCAGCTGCCAGGGTGGGTGCTCTTACTGCACTAACTCGGGCCAAAGCTTGGATATCTGATCTTGATCCGGCCGATGTGGGAAATGGCTACCCGAGCATAAAGGAGGACGGGTCAGAGTTTAATAATGACGACCTTAGAGCCTTGACAAGGGAAATGCGCCCATTGGCTAGCCAATTGGCTGAAGAAACCGATCTTTCACATTATCAGTCAATTTATGATGCCAACAACAAGAGAGTTAACGCGCCAACTTATGATGCTCCAAATATTATTCCTCCAATCCGTAAGCATACCTATGCCCCTGATGTTGATCCCACCACACTTATAAGTGATGAAGCTGTATTCAAGGCCTTAACTGGGATCGATTGGACCACCATTGACTTCCAGCCACTGGGTAGAGAGGAGGAAGATGAACCGGCGCTGGACGATCCGCAACCTTCAAGTCAGGCAGGCCATGACTCATAAACCGGGGGCCGGTTTAGCAGCTGCTACCTTTAAGACTTGTTAAAACAATTATTCTTTTGGGCACCAAACGCCTTGTAATAGGCTAGCTTAAACTCTTGTTCTGCTATGCCATCGTGCATATTTACTTTGCCTGACACTGCTAATCCACCATGTTAAGATATGCCACTTATGCTTCTAATATCAACAATGTAGAATCTGCTCCTGCATGCAAAGGATTAAAAGTGTCCTGGCGGTTTACCGCTGGACGGGTCATAACGCCCAATATAAAACCATGGAAACTAACATAGCTTATACCCAAGGCTGGACTTTAAAAATAACTGAATTTGAAATATATCAAACCTGTGATATTTGATCAAACTGTTGGTTTACCAAACCGGTGTAGTAAGGGGGAGAACCCAAATTTTGAGCGCTGGTAATTATCATAGATTGCTTGGCTTATGAACAAAACCAGGCCAGGTTACTAAACACCGGATATTATCTTATTTCGTACTGGCGACTTATACTCAAAAGCCAGGCCAGGTTAATAAACACCGAATGTTACCTTATCTCATACTGGTGACTTATTGTCAAAAAACCAGGCCGGGTTAATAAACACCGGATATTAACTTATCATGTACTGACGACTTATAGTCGAAAGCCAAGCCGGGTTAATAAACACCAGTGAATTATGATAATAAAACTTTATAAGCCTCATTCGATAAACCTCAAAAAATTTGTCAAAAATAAAAGACAAACGAAAAACGAGGCTTTTCATGGGCTGCCAGGTCGAAAATCGAGTGCTTTCACGGGCTGCACAGGCCACTGAGTTAAACCGTTTTACAAACCTTATAAGATGGACCTCACATAACCAATCGTCGTTTTAACTTTGACAAGTTCAGGGTCTGCATAAGATTGAATTGTCAAACATTCGGCGGGTCATTCCAGGAATACCTGGGCGGAGTGGCTTACTTAAAAAGGCAGGATAACCCGGGGTTTTAGGTGAATACACCTGGCTTCCAAGCCTAGATTTTAAGCCTATTACAAGGGTTACACAAACTCTTTGTTCTTTAGAATCAAGGAGCCCCCAAGTAATATGTTTGAGCTGTGCTCAAGGGGCACCTATGTTTGAGCTGTGATTTTGCAACAGACTCTCTTTGGTACCTTTTAACCTGGGTAGAAAGTGTTGGAAATATGCCCTAGAGGCAATAATAAAATGGTTATTATTATATTTCCTTGTTCATGATAATTGTCTGTTATTCATGCTATAATTGTGTTATCCGGAAATCGTAATACATGTGTGAATACATAGACCACAACATGTCCCTAGTAAGCCTCTAGTTGACTAGCTCGTTGATCAATAGATGGTTACGGTTTCCTGACCATGGACATTGGATGTCATTGATAACGGGATCACATCATTAGGAGAATGATGTGATGGACAAGACCCAATCCTAAGCCTAGCACTAGATCGTGTAGTTCGTTTGCTAAAGCTTTTCCAATGTCAAGTAACTTTTCCTTAGACCATGAGATTGTGCAACTCCCGGATACCGTAGGAGTGCTTTGGGTGCACCAAACTTCACAACGTAACTGGGTGGCTATAAAGGTGCACTACGGGTATCTCCGACAGTATCTGTTGGGTTGGCACGAATCGAGACTGGGATTTGTCACTCCATGTAACGGAGAGGTACCTCTGGGCCCACTCGGTAGGACATCATCATAATGAGCTCAATGTGATCAAGGAGTTGTTCACGGGATGATGTGTTACGGAAACGAGTAAAGAGACTTGCCGGTAATGAGATTGAACAAGGTATCGAGATACCGACGATCGAATCTCGGGCAAGTATCATACCGATAGACAAAGGGAATTGTGTACGGGATTGATTGAATCCTCGACATCGTGGTTCATCCGATGAGATCATCGAGGAGCATGTGGGAGCCAACATGGGTATCCAGATCCCGCTGTTGGTTATTGACCGGAGAGTCGTCTCGGTCATGTCTGCGTGTCTCCCGAACCCGTAGGGTCTACACACTTAAGGTTCGGTGACGCTAGGGTTATAGAGATATTAGTATGCGGTAACCCGAAGGTTGTTCGGAGTCTCGGATGAGATCCTGGACGTCACGAGGAGTTCCGGAATGGTCCGGAGGTAAAGATTTATATATGGGAAGTCCTATTTTGGCCACCGGAAAATGTTCGGGATTTTTCGGTATTGTACCGAGAAGGTTCTAGAAGGTTCCGGAGTGGGGCCCACCTGCATGGGGGACCCACATGAACGTGGGTAGTGGGGGCAAGGCCCCACACCCCTAGCCAAGGCGCACCAAGATTCCCCCTTAGAAGGAATAAGATCATATCCCGAAGGGATAAGATCAAGATCCCAAAAAAAGGGGGATAACAATCGGTGGGGAAGGGAAAGGATGGGATTTCTTTCCTTCCACCTTTGCCAACGCCCCAATGGACTTGGAGGGCAAGAAACCAGCCCCCTCCACCCCTATATATAGTGGGGAGGTGCATGGGAGAAAGAGCTCAGCCCCTGGCGCCTCCCTCTCCCTCCCGTGACACCTCTTCCTCCTCCAGTAGCGCTTGGCGAAGCCCTGCTGAAATCCCGCTGCTTCCACCACCACACCGTCGTGCTGCTGGATCTCCATCAACCTCTCCTCCCCCCTTGCTGGATCAAGAAGGAGGAGACGTCTCTGCTCCGTACGTGTGTTGAACGCGGAGGTGCCGTCCGTTCGGCGCTCGGTCATCGGTGATTTGGATCACGACGAGTACGACTCCATCAACCCCGTTCTCTTGAACGCTTCCGCTCGCGATCTACAAGGGTATGTAGATACACTCCCCTCTCACTCGTTGCTAGATGACTCCATAGATTGATCTTGGTGATGCGTAGAAAATTTTAAAATTCTGCTACGTTCCCCAACAGTGGTATCAACACCAGTACTCTATGGGTGTTCGATTCATCACAATGTAACTAGATTATTGACTCTAGTGCAAGTGGGAGACTGTTGGAAATATGCCCTAGAGGCAATAATAAAATGGTTATTATTATATTTCCTTGTTCATGATAATTGTCTGTTATTCATGCTATAATTGTGTTATCCGGAAATCGTAATACATGTGTGAATACATAGACCACAACATGTCCCTAGTAAGCCTCTAGTTGACTAGCTCGTTGATCAATAGATGGTTACGGTTTCCTGACCATGGACATTGGATGTCATTGATAACGGGATCACATCATTAGGAGAATGATGTGATGGACAAGACCCAATCCTAAGCCTAGCACTAGATCGTGTAGTTCGTTTGCTAAAGCTTTTCCAATGTCAAGTAACTTTTCCTTAGACCATGAGATTGTGCAACTCCCGGATACCGTAGGAGGGCTTTGGGTGCACCAAACGTCACAACGTAACTGGGTGGCTATAAAGGTGCACTACGGGTATCTCCGAAAGTATCTGTTGGGTTGGCACGAATCGAGACTGGGATTTGTCACTCCATGTAACGGAGAGGTACCTCTGGGCCCACTCGGTAGGACATCATCATAATGAGCTCAATGTGATCAAGGAGTTGTTCACGGGATGATGTGTTACGGAAACGAGTAAAGAGACTTGCCGGTAACGAGATTGAACAAGGTATCGAGATACCGACGATCGAATCTCGGGCAAGTATCGTACCGATAGACAAAGGGAATTGCGTACGGGATTGATTGAATCCTCGACATCATGGTTCATCCGATGAGATCATCGAGGAGCATGTGGGAGCCAACATGGGTATCCAGATCCCGCTGTTGGTTATTGACCGGAGAGTCGTCTCGGTCATGTCTGTGTGTCTCCCGAACCCGTAGGGTCTACACACTTAAGGTTCGGTGACGCTAGGGTTATAGAGATATTAGTATGCGGTAACCCGAAGGTTGTTCGGAGTCTCGGATGAGATCCTGGACGTCACGAGGAGTTCCGGAATGGTCCGGAGGTAAAGATTTATATATGGGAAGTCCTATTTTGGCCACCGGAAAATGTTCGGGATTTTTCGGTATTGTACCGAGAAGGTTCTAGAAGGTTCCGGAGTGGGGCCCACCTGCATGGGGGGACCCACATGAACGTGGGTAGTGGGGGCAAGGCCCCACACCCCTAGTCAAGGCGCACCAAGATTCCCCCTTAGAAGGAATAAGATCATATCCCGAAGGGATAAGCTCAAGATCCCTAAAAAAGGGGGATAACAATCGGTGGGGAAGGGAAAGGATGGGATTTCTTTCCTTCCACCTTTGCCAACGCCCCAATGGACTTGGAGGGCAAGAAACCAGCCCCCTCCACCCCTATATATAGTGGGGAGGTGCATGGGAGAAACAGCTCAGCCCCTGGCGCCTCCCTCTCCCTCCCGTGACACCTCTTCCTCCTCCAGTAGCGCTTGGCGAAGCCCTGCTGAAATCCCGCTGCTTCCACCACCACACCGTCGTGCTGCTGGATCTCCATCAACCTCTCCTTCCCCCTTGCTGGATCAAGAAGGAGGAGACGTCTCTGCTCCGTACGTGTGTTGAACGCGGAGGTGCCGTCCGTTCGGCGCTCGGTCATCGGTGATTTGGATCACGACGAGTACGACTCCATCAACCCCGTTCTCTTGAACGCTTCCGCTCGCGATCTACAAGGGTATGTAGATACACTCCCCTCTCACTCGTTGCTAGATGACTCCATAGATTGATCTTGGTGATGCGTAGAAAATTTTAAAATTCTGCTACGTTCCCCAACAGAAAGCCCCCAAGTTTTTTTTTCAATTGGCTTATAAGCCGGTTCAAAGGGTAATCATAACTTCGCTCATAATCCAGAAGCCCCCAAGTAACCAAAAACTCATTAAGAAAAGATGACAGAGGTCCTGCTTTAGCAGGGGTGCCGGTTTAATATATACATTGTCAAAAATATATACATCAGAAGAGCCAATGGCTCAGGTGTAGTAAGCCCGAAGATGAGCAATATTCCACGGCCGGCGAGTCTCTTCCTCTGACGTGCGTGAGTCCTCGTGGTCTCGAACATCAATAAGGTAGTATGACCCGTTGTTCAGATTCTTGCTGACCACAAAGGGTCCTTCCCAAGGTGGGGATAACTTATGCATATCAGTTTGATCCTGGATAAGCCGGAGCACTAAGTCGCCTTCTTGAAAGGTTCTGGTCTTGACCCGGCGGCTGTGATAACGACGTAGATCTTGCTGGTAAATCGCCGAATGAGCCGTTGCGAGATCACGCACCTCGTCTAACAGGTCAAGTGCATCCTGACGTGCCTTTTCATTATCAGCTTCAACGTAAGCCGCCACACGGGGTGAGTCGTGACGGATGTCACTGGGGAGAACCGCCTCTGCTCCATAAACCATGAAAAAAGGCGTGTAACCCGTAGATCGGTTAGGCGTTGTGTTGATGCTCCATAGCACCGAGGGTAACTCCTCTACCCAACAACCCGGCGTCCTCTGTAAGGGAACCATAAGTCGGGGCTTGATGCCTCTCAGGATCTCTTGATTGGCTCTCTCAGCTTGACCATTAGATTGGGGGTGAGCCACCGATGATACATCAAGCCGGATATGCTCACGTTGACAAAATTCTTTCATAGCACCCTTGGAGAGATTAGTGCCATTGTCTGTTACAATGCTGTGTGGAAAGCCAAAATGGAAGATCACCTTCTTCATGAATTGAACCGCCGTTGCTGCATCACACTTACTGACTGGCTCTGCCTCTACCCACTTAGTGAATTTATCAACCGCCACCAAGAGGTGGGTCTTCTTATCCTTGGACCTCTTAAAAGGTCCAACCATATCAAGCCCCCAAACTGCAAACGGCCATGTGATTGGAATCATTCTCAACTCCTGAGCCGGAACATGAGCTCGACATGAAAATTTCTGACAACCGTCACATTTTTTGACCAAGTCCTCAGCATCAGCATGAGCCGTCAGCCAATAAAAACCATGACAAAAAGCCTTGGCTACAAGAGATTTAGAGCCGGCGTGATGACCACAATCTCCTTCATGGATCTCGCGCAAAATCTCACAGCCTTCTTCAGGAGAAACACAATGCTGAAACGCTCCGGTAACACTGCAATGGTGCAGCTCTCCATTGACAATTGTCATTGATTTGGACCGCCGGGTTATTTGCCTGGCCAAGGTTTCATCCTCAGGTAACTCGCCCCGGGTCAAGTATGCCAAATATGGAACTGTCCAATCAGGAATAACATGAAGAGCCGCTACCAACTGAGCTTCCGGGTCAGGAATAGCCAAATCCTCCTCTGTAGGTAACTTGACCGACGGGTTATGCAAAACATCAAGAAAGACATTAGGTGGCACCGGTTTCCATTGAGAACCCAACCGGCTTAATGCATCCGCCACTTCATTTTTCCTTCGATCAACATGCTCAACTTGATAACCCTTGAAGTGACCAGCAATAATATCCACCTCTCATCGATAAGCCGCCATGAGGGGATCCTTAGAATCCCAAGTACCAGAGACTTGTTGAGCCACCAAATCTGAGTCACCAAAGCACCTTACCCGACTTAAGTTCATCTCCTTAGCCATTCGAAGACCGTGGAGCAAAGCCTCATATTCAGCTGCATTGTTAGTGCAAGGGAACATCAAACGGAGAACATAACAAAATTTATCACCTCGAGGGGAAGCTAGCACAACTCCAGCCCCCGAGCCCTCCAATTGCCTGGACCCATCAAAGTGAATAGTCCAATACGTGTTATCTGGTTTTTCCTCAGGCATCTGCAGCTCTGTCCAGTCATTGATGAAATCCACCAGTGCTTGAGATTTGATGGCAGTGCGAGGCATATACTTCAAACCATGAGGCCCAAGTTCAATGGCCCATTTGGCAACCCGGCCTGTTGCCTCCCTGTTTTGGATGATATCTCCTAAAGGAGCATAGCTAACCACAGTAATGGGGTAACCCTGAAAATATTGCTTAAGCTTCCGGCTTGCCATGAAAACCCCATATACAAGCTTCTGCCAATGTGGGTATCTCTGCTTGGACTCAATAAGCACTTCACTGATATAATAAACCGGCCGTTGAACCGGATATTCCTTGCCTGCCTCTTTCCTTTCAACCACAATAGCCACACTGACAGCACGGCTATTAGCAGCCACATATAACAACAGCGGCTCCTTATCAACGGGCGCAACTAGGATCGGCGGTTTAGCCAGCTGCTTCTTAAGCGCCTCAAATGCCTCATTAGCAGCATCACTCCAGAAGAAATCATCTGTCTTTTTCATCATCTAATACAAAGGGATGGCCTTCTCACCGAGGCGGCTTATGAATCGGCTTAGCGCCGCAATACGACCCACCAGACGTGGAACATCATTGATACACGCCGGTTTAGCCAGAGAAGTAATGGCTTTGATCTTCTCCGAATTAGCTTCAATGCCCCTGTTAGACACCAGAAAGCCCAAAAGCTTGCCCGCCGGCACACCAAAAACACACTTGGCCGGATTAAGCATCATCTTATAAACTCGGAGATTATCAAAGGTTTCCTTCAAGTCGTCTATCAACGTCTCCTTCTTTCTGGATTTCACCACAATATCATCCACATAAGTATGAACATTGCGTCCAATCTGATTATGAAGAAAATTCTGCACACATCGGTGGTAAGTCGCCTGGGCACTCTTGAGCCCAAAAGGCATAGACACATAGCAGAAGGCTCCAAAGGGAGTTATGAAAGCTGTCTTCTCCTGGTCCTTAACTGCCATCTTGATCTGATGATAACCAGAATACGCATCCAAAAAACTCAAACGCTCACAACCCGCCGTAGCATCAATAATCTGATCAATACGAGGGAGAGCAAAAGGATCAGCCGGACAAGCCTTGTTTAAATCTGTGTAGTCCACACACATGCGCCAAGTGTCGTTCTTCTTAAGTACCAGCACCGGGTTAGCCAACCACTCAGGATGAAAAACTTCAACAATAAACCCAGCCGCCAAGAGCCGGGCTACCTCCTCACCAATGGCCTTACGCCTTTCTTCATTGAAACGACGAAGAAACTGCTTGACCGGTTTAAACTTGGGATCAATATTGAGAGTGTGCTCAGCGAGTTCCCTCGGTACACCTGGCATGTCAGAAGGTTTCCATGCAAAGATGTCCCGGTTCTCACGGATGAACTCGATGAGCACGCTTTCCTATTTCGGATCCATATTAGCACTGATGCTGAACTGCTTGGATGAATCGCCAGGAACAAAATCAACCATCTTAGTGTCATCTGCCGATTTAAACTTCAAAACCGGATCATGCTCTGTAGTTGGCTTTTTCAAAGACGTCATATCCGCCGGATCAACATTGTCCTTGTAAAATTTTAACTCCTCCGTTGCACAAACCGACTCAGCATAAGCCGCATCACCTTCTTCACATTCCAAGGCTATCTTCCGGCTCCCATGTACTGTGATGGTCCCCTTGTAACCCGGCATCTTGAGCTGCAGATAAACATAACAGGGCCGCGCCATGAACTTGGCATAAGCCGGCCGCCCAAACAGAGCGTGATACGGGCTGTGAATCTTGACTACTTCAAAGGTCAATGTCTCCGACCTAGAATCATGATCATCTCCAAAGGCAACTTCCAGAGCTATCTTACCAACAGGGTATGCCGACTTACCAGGCACCACACCATGGAAAACTGTATTCGACGGTTTAAGATTTTTATCTGTCAACCCCATGCGACGGAAAGTTTTGTAATAAAGGATATTGATGCTGCTCCCTCCATCCATGAGTACCTTGGTAAACTTATACCCTCCAACCTGGGGTGCAACCACCAATGCTAGGTGACCCGGATTATCAACCCGGGGCGGGTGATCTTCCCGACTCCACACGATGGGCTGCTCAGACCAGCGCAAGTAACGGGGAACCGTCGGTTCAACGGCGTTTACTGCCCTTTTATGAAGCTTCTGATCCCGTTTGCATGAATTTGTGGTGAAGACGTGGTACTGCCCACTATTCAACTGCTTTGGGTTACTCTGATACCCAGATTGCTGCTGCTGATTCCCTTGACCTGACTGTTGATGGTAGCCATCCTGATTGCCTTGATTACCTTGGAATCCAGAACTAGAACCACCACCGCCGTAACCCAGCCCATGAGAACCAGACCCTGAACCACCACCCGGTCCATGATTGTCTTGAAAAAGATTGGAATTTTTATACTCTTTCATGATGTAGCAATCCTTCCAGAGGTGGTCGGACAGTCTTTCTCTCGTCCCATGCCTTGGGCAGGGCTGATTTAGCATCTGCTCAAGATTAAAGCCTGACCCTCCGGCCCGTGGGGGCGGTTTACCTTTACGATGCTGGCCATTATTCTGTGCGTTGGTGTTAGCCACAAAGTCCAAACTATTATCAGCTTTGCGCTTACCATTGCCTCCCTGATTCACCGGATTATGCTGTTGTCCTCTGGTGCTGCTGCCCTTCTTTCCCTTTCCCGGCTTGTCATCATCAGACTCGGGGTCCTTGGTACCATCAGAGTTAGCGTACTTAACCAGAGCCGCCATTAGCTCTCCCATGTCATTGCAGTGGCGCTTGAGCCGACCCAACTTCTGCTTAAGAGGCGTGAACTGGCAATTCTTCTCCAACATTATGACCGCTGAACCGGCATTGATGCGATCCGATGAATGTAAGATGGTCGAAACCCGGCGCACCCAATGGGTTGTGGACTCACCCTCTTCTTGGATGCAGGCATCCAGATCCACAATTGACATCGGCTGCTTGCACGTATCTTTCAAATTCTAGATAAACCGGGCCTTTAACTCGGTCCATGACCCAATGGAGTTGTCAGGGAGCCCCTTCAACCAAGTGCGAGCCGTTCCATCCAACATCAGGGGAAAATATTTAGCACATGCCGCATCGCTAACATCTAGCAACTCCATGGCCATCTCATAACTCTCGATCCATGCTTCAGAAGGTAAATCGGCTGTATAGTTAGGCACCATGCGAGGACCCTTAAAATCCTTGGGCAGACGCTCATTACGTATGGCCGGCACTAAACATGGTACACCCAAATTCCTAAAGGCTACACCTGGCTCCACCAAAGTTGTCGGATGAATCGGAGAAGGTTGACGGGCCACATATTACGCCGCCAGCTCGGCCTCTCGACGCGCTCTACCTTGATCCACCACATTCTGAGCATCAGCACCATCGCCCGCCGGGTTATGCCCACGAGGCTGGTTATGGTTCCGCCCACTGCTTGACACAGCTGGTTCATCAATATGCCTACTGTAACTCCGGCATGGGCGAGGGGTGGAATGAATCCGGCTTCGACTGTAAGAATAAGCCTGCTGCTGAACCAATGCTGTCTGAAGGAGCTCTCTAGCCCTCCGCATCTCAACCGCCGTTGGAGACTCGCCTTCAACTGGGATAGCCGCCAATCGTGACGCCGCAGCGATCATGTTATCCAAAGGGTTAGAGTAATGACCCGGTGGTGTTGGCATGTGTTGCGGCGGCATATTGTTCTGACGAGGCGGATCCGTGGTGTGCGGCTGAACCGGTGCTCCCGTCCCAGGCGTTTCAACCCGGTCCACCACTGGCGGGTTACTGGTTCCTGCTCCTGGCGTGTTAAAGAGGTTCCTCGCCTCATAAACCGGTGGCAGGCGAGACTGATGCCTCCTCCTCATGACTTTGTTTGAAGCATTCTGATCTAGCATGAGCCGGTAAGACTCCGACTGAATCCGATGTGCCTGTGCATCCAACGTAACCCGCTCCGCAGCCATCCTGGCATCTTCAGCTGCCAGGTCTTCCTTAGCTTGAGCTATCTGATCTCGCAATTTCACGACTTCCGCGTTATGCTGATCTTGATTACCCGGGTTAACCTTCGTCGTCAGCAGTGTTGCCAAGGCGTCTAGTAACCCGGAAAAGACCTGAGCCGGCGGGTGCGCAGGGCCTCCTGCCCTGGCTGCCATCGCCGCTACTGACCCAGAAATCAATGCCGCTGCAGTTGAAGAGTGCTGCACTGGCTGCGTACCGGCCATGAAGATTGCAACCCGGTTCGGCGGCTCGTAGGGGTCCGGAATATTATCGCCATCGGAAAGCCCCCAAGCCGACCGTCTTGCAGTTGGTACAATGACTCGGTTTCACCGGTGGATGACTCGCCATCAGAATAAACAACTGTCTCACCGTCAAATACCGATTTATCCTCAGATCCCGCACCATTGATGAATCCCACGAAGGCACGACTCATGGCGGGCTGAACTCGGGCGGGTTTTGCACGCTGAGCCGTCTCGATGATGTCGGTGCAGGTGTCCGGCTCAGGGCCCGGTTCGCCGATCTTGCCAATGAAGACGTGAATTCCACCGAAGGGGACCCGGTACCCGTACTCAATTGAGCCGGCCTCTGGGCCCCAGCCTTCGTCGTCGATGTAGAGCTTGCCGCGACGACTCTTGGTCATCCGGCCCACAGCGTATCCCTTGATCCCTTCGAAGTTGCCCTTCAAGAACTCGAAACCACCATGCACTGGCCCCATGGTGGGCGCCAACTGTCGTGGACTTGACACGGCAGATGTCCTAGCGGAAGGACTTAGTCATGGAGCCATCGCAACTAGGTTAACTTGAAGGGGTTGAATGGGACAAAAGACACAGAGAGTTACCCAGGTTCGGCCCCTCTCAATGAGGTTAAAGCCTACTCCTGCTTTGTGTTGTATTGCTAGGGTTTCGATTACCAGGGAGCGAATACGCTTAACCAGGCTCTCGATCTCTTCTCTTTTTCTCGTCCTTAAACCGCCACCGGGTCGTCCCTTTATATACACAGGTTGACGCCCGGCGGTTCACAGAATCCCGGCCGGCTCATAAACGTGTCCGGCTCGGTATCCACTCTTTCCTATCTTACAATACAAGTCATACACTCACGGCGGTTTACATCTACGGGCCCTAACTCGCCTTTGGGCTTTGGGCCTTCTATTAAGTCTCCTTTGTAAATCGCCATCTTCTATGTCTTCATGGGCTTCAATACAGGCAAATTACTATGAGCATAACCCGGCCCCTCCTGGGCGGTTTATGCTCAATAGTTATATCCCCAACAAGTACCCTCTAGGCTACTCCGTTTGGGCTGATATTTTTCCAACACAGTCACCTTAGCATGTGATCAAGCCATGCCAAAGCCCCGAGTCTATCCCCTCTTGTATCTTCCTCACCACAGCACAAACACTTTGTTGTTGATCTGCTTTGGAGCTAGGTGATAATCTCTTCTTTGCCCCTGGACTGAGTTGTTTCTTCCTTTGAACTAAGGGTAGCAAGGTCCATCTACTGGACATGATCGGGCTGGCCAGAACGCACCGCGTGCGCCAGTTCACGCGATGACCACCGCTCTGGCACACCATGGACGCGAGCTGCGTGTCGTTTGCTTCGGGCCCCTCCTCTGCTCGTCGTTCTCACGAAACCAGCCATGTCCAGCAGCTCCCCCGTGCCGCCTCCGTCTCCCTGGACCTCTCCTCCCCTCCTGTAGCTCGCTCATCGGAGCTCGTCGCCGCGCGCCCACGGGCAAACTTTGGCCAACAGCCTCTGTTCGCGCCTCGGCCCCTTCCTCCCCGTGCCCCTTGGCCTCCTCTACCTCGTGATCCCTCCGCTGTTCCTTAGCCTCCCCACCTCCCTCTGTCGCCACGGTCGCCACGGTTGCCGGCAAACATCACTCCATTTTGACGAACCAGAGCCCCATTCCCCCTCCTACCACCACCACTCGGCTCACTGAGTTCCGGCGAACCTTTCAGTGGCCTCGCCCCTCCTCTCCCCCACGGGAGCGCCGTGCCCATCTCCACCTGGAGCCCTCTTCCGCCGCGGCCCTTGTCCTCCTCAACCTCGATCTCCCCGGCGTCTTCTACCACCGTGAATGGATCCGCCTCGTCGCGCTGAGCTCGCCGGTAGGTCGCACGCCACGAGAGATGGCCGGAGTCGCCGGCAACTCCCCGTCGAGCGCCGCCCCTATCTCGGCCAGGAGCAGCCCCATGCGGGAGGTTGAAGAAGGCCGGCCAGGCGGGCCCCTCTCCGCGCGGCCCCACCTGGCAGCCACTCAAGCCCAGCCCCGCCTTGCCACCTAGGATAAGTGGAAGCGTAGTTTCTGGTTTACGCTTTCGTCTCAGTGAAAGCGTAAAGTTTTGCGGCTTCTGCCAGAAATACGTTTTCACTGTCCCGAAAGCGTAGTTCCGAGAGTGTGCTTTCAGTTTTTCTATCTGGGTCCAGTCTGAGAATCTTTCTATTACAGATGGGTCCCTGGCAGTCAAACAATCACAACTTCTTGCTCGTAACTCTGAATGAGGTGATTCCAAAGCCTACTTCTTCGTCTCGTCGAGCCCGTTTTGTTGGTACCATTTTCACTATGTTTTAACATTCTAAAAATGACCATTTTGCCCTTGCCCCTAATCAGCCTCCTTTGAGAGAGAACTGTTTCTGGCGAATCGTTCCGTGAATGCTTCGCACTTCTCCGCGGTGATTTCTTCCACTCCAGGAAAGCCACGATAGCCACTTGCATGATAGCATTGCAATAGAAATGGTTTTCAACTTGAATCTTTAATTTGTTTGTCCATGCTACTATTCCGTGAATGATTTATTCATGTTCATGTTTGCATACTTATGCTCTTGCTATGATCTTTTGCATCTAGTTGAGTAGATGTTTACTTGCTTATGCTCTTGTTATACTTCAGTCAAATAATTATCTTGATGCTAGTGAACATGCTATGCTCTTATGTGATCATGTTATACTATTTTGTTCATGTCCATCATCACGTCATGCTCATCGGTATAAATGCTTTACTACTGATGATATGTTGAATTATTATGCTTTCCCATCCTTGTCCATGTTGTTATCATGGTCAGTTCATCATGTTATATTGTATGACTCAGCATCATTTGCATTCAAGTTTAACCGGACTTTAATTGAACTTGAACACCTGTTGGCTGAGTCATAGTGCCATCAAAATCGCACTGACCAGTGCAGCCACATTTGCCTTTATGGGAAGGCCCTAATGCAGTCTATTGTCATGCCTCTCGCCGTTTTGTTTTGCCACGACGGTGGCTGTTGGATGTCACGAGGTGACATCGGGGCCACCCATGACTTAGCCCAAAGGGGAGTTGGTTGGAGTGGCCGGGAGAGTGTCATGGCAGTAGATCGGTTTTGTCGAAACGCCGTTGGTCCACCCGAATGGGAGCACGAGGCCATGGGTTCTGTGCTGTGGGTACAGTGTGCTAACTCTGCAGAGTGTGTTTAATCTATCGATAGCCGTGCCCGCGGATAAGGGCCCAGTTCATAGTAGGTCACACTATGGGTCAATAGTAATAATAATCTTATTAATAACAACCCAGGTTCAATGAGGAAAGAAGTTGAGTATGTGATCGTGAGAGGATCACAGTGGTATCGTGGATACCGAAGTTGGTGGATATTTCTGGTGTCATGTGATAATCCCGGGTAAAGATCAAGCTCCTTGTGTTCATATGATCACTATGGTATTGTTAATACCAAGCTTGGTTGGTCCTGAGATGATCATGTGATGCCCAAGTTGGTAAGTTGATACACGTGTTGGTTACGAGGAAACCCCGAGCAGAATAAGTTGAATCGTGCTAGTTTACTACATGCTGCATCCCAGTATCATCTTGTTCGCATCATGAGTAGTATGACATGTTCATGCATATGGTTCTAGTTGTGTGATGTTCAACATGTTCATGTCATGCCATGCCTATGTTGTTCCAGTGGTATCATGTTCATCTCTAATGTTTAACCTGTAAATGCCATGCTGTTGTTTGCCTTGACTACTCTTGGTTGTTGTGAGCTTGCAAGTACATTCAATGTACTGACCTGGCGTGTCATGCCAGTTTGCAGGTCATGTCTTGTCTGCTTGCCTGTTTGCCGTGGATCCCGAGTATGCGAGCTAGGATAAGCTTTCCAGCCAGAGTCCCTGCGAAGTTGAGTCCATCGCTATCGCCTTCGTTCCGCTGCTAGAGGATATTCCGCTGCTTCGAGTTGTTCTGCTGCTTGCATAGAGCAACCATGGCAGGCGTAGTGTCGCCGTGCCGATGTAATCCCCTTGTATCCATATCGATTGTAATAAAGAGCTGATTTGTTCTATGCCAAGCAGTGTCGTATTCCAAAGACTTACCTCGATCTCTGGGCTGGAATACGGGGTGTTCCGGTGTCTCTGAGCCTGGGTGCCACATCTGTCCTCGCCGTAACAAAGATTGATCAAGAATGACTCATACTCAAATCTTGGTGGCTCGTCCAGCGAACCCCAAAATGGAATTTTACACACACACCACTAAACACGTCTAGAGGCATGGTAATTGGATGATCATAAAGTTTAAACGAAACTCTAGACTCACGAGGATGGAATTTAAATTCTTAAGTAAACATTTCTGTGAGGCTGAGATGCTGGATGCACTTATCTTCAATGTAGGGACCGAGCTCGACGTTGTGAACATATTGCTCAAATTCTTCTTTAATGCCTGCACTCGCCATGAAATCGTCGCACGGCCATAAGCATGATTTGGTAGCGGCATCCCGTATTGAACTTGCACTTGGTTCAACATAAGACTGACGAGTTGAGCCACTGCTAGACGATGCCTCCGAGGACCTCCTCCTCGAAGAACTCCTTCCAAAGAAGTACATTTTATTTGCGTACAAATTTTGAAATTTTGGGGTCACAAAATTTTGTCAACAAAACGTAACAAGAATGATAGCAACTACTCATAAGGAGGCATAGAGGCTATATTGAGCATTCAAACTACTAAGAACTCTAAGAATTCAACATGCAAGCTCATCTACAGCAACACCAAGAGTAGCTAATTATTCAAAATATAATCCACTACAGCAAAAACTAATTGGAGTAATGGAGGAGTCACATACCAAGTAGCAATCCCCCAAAACAGTTTCGGAAACGGAGCTTCGAGCAAAGAGATCGAAATCCGCGGGTTTGAGAGCAAGAACATGAGAGAGAGAGCAATGGTGATTTTTTCTGGAGGTAGGAGATGACATGGGCTAAAGTGATAAGTGAGGGGGCCTACATGGGGACCATAACCCACAGGGCGTGCCTGGGGCTGCTGGCACGCCCAGGTGGGTTGTGACCACCTGGTGCACCCCCCTCTGATGTTATTTGTACTAAACATTCGGAAATATTCAGAAAAATCGTATTAAATTTTCAGGGCATTCTGAGAACTTTTATTTTTGGGTCATTTTTTATTTCACGGAAACTCAGAAAATAGACAAAACATGGCATTTTATTTTATTTAACTAAGAAAAACAGAGAATAAAAGTTGGGTGCAGAAAGTTGTGCTTACTAAATTCATCAACTTCATACCTCTCAAAAATGATCCATTAATAAGGTTGATCAAGTCTTATGAACAACCACCTTCGATTAGCATGAAACCGAAGAACTTTCGTAAAACATTATGTTACCTCAACGGGGATATGCATGTCCTCAACAATAAGTATATCATATTTCTTTTTGGCAGTAGGTAGAGGCAGTTGGAAACTTCCAATAGTGAGTGTTGGAGATTTTTCAATAACATTAATACCATTCACTTGGAATTGTTTCTTCGAAAAATGCACCGTATGTTCATTACCATTGATATGAAAAGTGGCCTTGCTTTTACTGCAATCAATAACAGCCCCTGCAGTATTCAAAAAGGGTCTACCAAGGATAATCGACATGTTGTCATTCTCGGGCATCTCAAGTATAACAAAGTCAGTTAAGATAGTAACATTTGCAACAACAACAACGGGCACATCCTCACAAAAACTGATAGGTATGGCAGTTGATTTGTCAGCCATTTGCAAAGATATTTTAGTAGGTGTGAGTTTATTCAAGTTAAGTATTTTATATAAAGAGAAAGGCATAACACTAACACCTGCTCCTAAATCACACAAATGAGTTTTAACATAATTTATTTTGATGGAACAAGGTATAGTTGGTATTCCCGGATCTCCTAGGTTTTTAGGTACTCCATCTTTAAAAGAATAATTAGCAAGCATGGTGGATATTTTAGCTTCAGGTATTTTCCTTTTATTAGTGATGATGTATTTCTTGTATTTTGCATAAGGGGGCATCTTTAAAATATCAGTCAAGCGAGTGCGCAAAAAGACTGGCCTAATCATTTCAGCAAAGCATTCAAATTCTTCACCATATTTCTTCTTGGTTGATTTAGGTGGAAAGGGCATGGGTTTTTGAACCCATGGTTCTCTTTCTCTTCCATGTTTTCAAGCAACAAAGTCTTTTTTATCATATCTTTTATTTTTAGGTTGTGGGTTATCAAGATCAACATCTCGTTCTATTTCAACATCATTATCTGGTTCTTTATCTTTGTCTAGTTGAGTGTCTTCATGAACATCATCATTATCTTTTTCATTATCACTAGATGAATGTTCATTACCAGATTGAGTTTCAGCATCAGAAATAGAAACATCATTATCATTGTCGGGAGGTTTTTCTACTTCAGGTTCACTAGAGGCATGCAAAGTCCAATCATTTTTCTTTTTCTTCTTCTTTTTAGAAGGGCTAGTTGCATCAATATTAATTCTTTGAGAGTCTTGTTCAATTCTTTTTGGATGTCCCTCAGGATAAAGTGGTTCCTGAGTCATTTTACCTCCTCTAGTTGCTACTCTAACAGCAAAGTCATTTATATTATTATCCATTTCATCAAGCAACTCTCTTTGAGATTTAGCAACTTGTTCTAGCTGAGTTTGAACCATAGAAGCATGTTTCCCTACACCTCTTACATCATTAGTAATTCTGAATAACAAGTCACTCAAGCGAGCAATCATATTGGAGTTGTATTTCAATTGTTTCATAACATTTTCATTGAAGTGATCTTGTTTTCTATTGTAGTTATCAAACTCATAAAGGCATTGACTAGGATGTTTATTGTAAGGGATATCACTTTCATCAAATTTCATTAAAGAATTTACCTCTACCACCTTTGGTGGTGGTGTGTCAAGTCCATGTATCTCTTCAATAGGAGGCAAATTTTTAACAGCCTCTGCTTTAATACTTTTTTCCTTCATGCTTTTCTTTGCCTCCTGCATATCTTCAGGACTGAGATATAAGATACCCCTCTTCTTTGGAGTGGGTTTAGGCGGTGGTTCAGGAAGAGTCCAGTCATCATCATTTTTCAATATATTATTCAATAATTCCTCAGCTTGTTCAACAGTTCGTTCCCTGAAAACACAACCAGCACAACTATCTAGGAAGTCCCTAGAAGCATCAGTTAGTCCATTATAGAAGATATCAAGTATTTCATTTTTCTTAAGAGGATTATCAGGCAAAGCATTTAGCAATTGGAGAAGCCTCCCCCAAGCTTGTGGGAGACTCTCTTCTTCAATTTGCACAAAGTTAAATATTTCCTGTAAGGCAGCTTGTTTCTTATGAGCAAGAAAATATTTTTCAGAGAAGTAATAAATCATATCCTGGGGACTACGCACACAACCAGGAGCAAGATTATTGTACCATATCTTAGCATCACCCTTTAATGAGAATAGAAATAATTTGAGAATATAGTAGTAGTGAATCTTCTCATCATGAGCAAATAGGGTAGCTATATCATTTAATTTAGTAAGGTGTGCCACAACAGTTTCAGTTTCACCACCATGGAAAGGATTAGATTCAACCAAAGTAATTAACTCTGGGTCGACAGAGAATTCATAATCCTTATCACCAACAAAGATAGGTGAACTAGCAAACTTAGCATCACATTTCGTTCTAGCATTCGAAGATTTTTCTTTCAGTTTGCATAGTAATTTCTTAAGATCATCCCTATCATTGCAAGCAAGAAAGTCCCTAGCTATCTCCCCATCCATAACACAGCCTTCAGGTATCTTAGGCAATTCATATCTAGGAGAGCTAGGTCTAATAGGTGTTTCAAGATTTTCAGTTTCAAGTACTTCATCAGTTTCAATAGTTTCATCAGTTTCAGCATTCTCAATATCTTTAGCTCTAGCAAGTTGTTCATCAAGAAATTCACCCAGTGGCACATCATCATCAAGCATAGTACTAGCATCATCATAAGCATTATCCATAGCAGAAGTAGCATCATCAATAACTTGTGACATATCAGAATTAATAGCATGTGGTGCTGTTGCAAGTTTACTCAAAATAGAAGGTGAATCAAGTGCAGAGCTAGATGCCAGTTCCTTACCTCCCCTCATCTTAGAGGGAAATATCTTAGTCTTGGTATCCTTCAGATTCTTCATAGTGATAAATATATAATAATCCCAATTGACTCAACAAATATAGCTATGCTCCCCGGCAACGGCGCCAGAAAAAGGTCTTGATAACCCACAAGTATAGGGGATCGCAAAAGTTTTCGAGGGTAGAGTATTCAACCAAAATTTATAGATTTGACACAAGGGGAGCCAAAGAATATTTGTAGGTATTAGCAGCTGATTTGTCAATTCAACCACACCTGGAGATTAATTATCTGCAGCAAAGTGATTAGTAGCACAGTAGTATGATAGTTTTGATAGCAGTGGTAACAGTAACAGTAACGGTAACAGTGATAGCAATGAGTTTGTACACTAGTGGAGAAAAGCCTAGCTACGACGTGCCAAAAAAAGCCTTGGTGGCGTGGACACCCGACGCCACCAATATGGTGCCACTGTTAAAAATTAGCGCTGGAGTTGGCACCTACGCCATCAGTATTTTGAACGGTAATGGCGTGGCGCATTTTCCACGCCAGCAGTATTAGTCATCAGTTGTGACGTTCCATTTTTCTCGACGCCAGTATTTTGATTTTCAAATTTGAAATAAAAGCTGTACAGCAGCAATTTCAGCCACAATGACAGCATAATCCAGTTTCAGAACAGTCACTAAATCAACTATATATAAATAGTCCCAATGACAGCATTTAAGCTCAACAATGCACTTATTGATATAGTTCAACAAAGTAGGCAAAGTAACACACATATGAATGTACAAGTTCAAATAAATGGAGGTGATAATAACATGATGTATATCTTCCACGCATGCCAACTAGCTAACTATGACTTTTCGGCGGGCGGAGTCAGGGTCATAGTCCGGAGTAAGTGCACCATCATCGCTGTCAGCAGGCTTGTAATAGACCATGATCTCGTCATGATCGTAGTCGAGGTAGAACGTGTCTCTCTCCCCAGCTTCCATCTCATAAGCATCTGCAAGGGCTTTCTAACCAGGGCAACCAAAGTAGGTGCGGTTTGCATCGTTGGTGACAAGACAATTGAATTTTTGGGTCATCAGCATCTTCATGAGGGTGCACTAGAATGTGATGGTGGCATCAACTGGAACTTTAAACTTCTCTAAGAAGTCACGCCTTGCCCCGCAAGGGATGAACTGAGCAAAATTGAAAGAAAGAAGTAACTAGCTAGATACACAATTGTCTTGTCATGCATGAAACTCAATCAAAATATGTTCAACTAAAACATACCGTCCTAGTGAGGAAGTAATTCGGCAGATCTATAAAAAACTTCTTATCCCTTTGGCATCTCACCGAACCACAGGTCTCATATGGGGCATCCATTTACTGCTTTCATGCATGAAGTTGAGAAAAATAAGCATACATAATTAAGATGCACGTAAATATAATGCAACATAATAAGCAGTTAGTACGAAACTAGCGTTATCCGCCCACTAGTTATTAACACATATGTACTTGTAATAAAACAGTTCTACAAACCATGCATAGTTCAAACATAAAACATGCATAAAGTTAAACAGTTCATATGAAATAGGTAGCACGCGCTAAGCTAGTGGCCAGAGGGACCGGCCTCGTGGTCGTGCCTAGTCGACCTACGACGACACCCCTGTTGACCCTCCTCCTCACGCTCCAAGGCATCCCAGTCTATAGGATCCTCCTCTGTGCTCTTCCTGGCTACATACTGAAGTAACATCATCTTGTTGTCCTCCACGAGTTTGTCATCTCTCGCAAGCTCGCTCACCAATGGGTCGAAGAACTACATCTTGGCCTCTTTGCTCTCTTTCTCCTCAACCCTAGTGCATATCCTCATGTCCTCAGGCGCGAGGAACATCGTGAACTCACGACACTCAGGGAAGTTCAGATTCGCCCCTTCCTGAAAGAACTCTACTGCCATGGCATCATAAGCGCGCGCCGCTAACTCCGGGGTGTCCCAATGGCCAAGTTCGTCCTTCCTAATGGTGGCATAGTACTTATTTCCCTTCTGTCGCACACCACGAAACTTCGGTGCCATCTGTGACGATGCATATATATATATATATATATAACTAAACAAGTTAGTAAAAAAATGGGCATATTAACGAGAAATACAATAGTCTACAACTACACTATACATTCTTTCACCACAAGTACACTACTAGAAATACAATAAAATTACACTATCTAAAATCATAGTCTACAACTACACTACAATATTTCACCACAAGTACACTACTAGAAATTTAATAAAATTACACTATCTAAAATCATAGTCTACAACTACACTAAAATTTTACACTACTCGTATACACAAAATTGGATATTTTTCTACACTGCTATTACACTACACTAAGTAGAACTCACCCGCGGCGGCGGTAGACGGCGAGGAGGCGTTGCGGGCGACGGGGCCGGGGGCAGTGGCAGGGGTGGATGCGGAGGCGACGGCGACGGCGACGGGGACGGCGGCGAGGACGGGGGCGATGGCCAGGGTGGATGCGGAGGCGACGGCGACGGGGGCAAGGACTTCGGCGGTGAAGGCGGAGGCGACGGCGACGGGGACTTTGGCGGTGGAGGCGGAGGCGACGGGGACTTCGGCGGTGGAGGCGGCGGCGACGGTGGAAGCAGGGGAGGAGAGGGCAACGGGGGCGGCGGCGATTTAATGGGGATCGACGATTATGGGTGTTGGGGGGTAATTTAATCAATATCTCCTGCGGGGGGCGGCGGGGTAATTGCTGGCGTTGGTCTACAAGGCCAACGCCATTGCTATATTTTACACATATTGTTTTTTATATTTATATAGATGTTTAGTTTATTATTTTATTGTTTTATTTTCCTATTGTTTATTATTGTTATTTTTACTAATTATTTTATTGTTTTATTTTCCTATTGTTTATTATTTTATTGTTTTATTTTTCAATATCGATCGATCTCATTAATCTAGCATAGATACATAATAGTTGAAGGATGAAAATAATAACACACATATATATATAACTTCTAGTACTACAGCGTACACACTCTTGATCTAGACTAAGAACATCATCAGTGTGATGATTCCCACGAGAAAAAAAGCTGCCACCGATCCAGCAGGGAGAACGAGGCCAAGCATAACACCAGCTAAAAGGGCATATCGAAGCATCTTGAATTTTTGGATTTGGCCGCGCATCACATCAGTCTTTAGCTGCATCTCATCTATCTGTTGTCTTAGTTCACCAATGGAGTACTCGAGCAACTCGCTCATGTACTTCTGCACGAGATCAATCCATATCCATGTGTAGCAATATTTTGTCCCTGACGCCTATGGATCACAATATACACACACGCACATATATTAATGATCACAAATTATGCAAATTAGCAAAATATCGAGGTATTTTCCATCATATATATTACGTACCTTTCCACGGTTACCACAAATGTAGAACTCTCACTCTGGATTATTTTGTGTGTGCGACATATTCTTATCAGCAGGGCGTTCACAACCGCAAAAAAGCAGCACAGGTGCCCTCGCTCGATTCCTGGCAGCTTCGGCGCCGGTGGCATAGCTGCCGGATCGTCGAAGGGACGTCGCGTTGCAGCGGGATGATTCGGCAGACAGGGCTGGTTGCATTGGCTGTGGCGAGCGCATGTCGTGGCCAACAGGGCCAAATGAGAGCTCGGCCAAGGCGGCGGAGTCCCAAACATGCAAGCCACGCCGACGTGGGCTCGAACGTGCGGCTCGTGCCGATTCGACAAGCTCCGGTGGGTCCATTGTCACCAAAGCAGCTGACTTAGAGGGAGTAGAATTTTCTGGAGAATGGAAGTGAATGTGAAAAGAAGGGGCTGCCAACACATCTATATATAGGCACAACTTAGTGCTAGCGTTCCGGGCGAAGACACGACAGCACAATGTAAAGTATCTATGGCGTATTTATAAATCGCACGATAGCAATATGCTGCAACTGGTCACGACAACTAGGCCCGCATAGTAGTGGCGTAGGATGTATTGCCAGCGTCAGCAATAGCAACTTATAGCTGGCGTACCAATTTGGCAGACGCCAGCACTATTTGGAAAAATAGTGCTGGCGTTGATGAAAAATGGCGCGCCACAAACGGAAGTTGTGGCTAGCCGTTTTTCCACTTGTGGTAGCAAGTGTAACAGTAATAGCAACAGTAGTAACTTAGCAAGAACAATATATGGAAAATTCGTAGGCATTGGATCGGTGAATTCGTTGGATGATATTCATCATATAACAGTCATAACCTAGGGCGATACAAAACTAGCTCCAGTTCATAAATATAATGTAGGCATGTATTCCGTAAATAGTCATACGTGCTTATGGAAAGAACTTGCATGACATCTTTTGTCCTACCCTCCCGTGGTAGCGGGGTCCATAAGGAAACTAAGGGATATTAAAGTCTCCTTTTAATAGAGAACCGGAACAAAGCATTAACACATAGTGAATACATGAACTCCTCAAACTACGGTCATCATCGGAAAGTATCCTGACTATTTTCACTCCGGGGTTTATGGATCATAACACGTAATAGGTGAATATGACTAGCAAGATCGGATCTAGAATATAGATATAATGGTGAAAACATAAACGGTTCAGATCTGAAATCATCGCACCCGGGCCCAAAGTGACAAGCATTAAGCATGGCAAAGTCATAACAACATCAATCTCAGAACATAGTGGATACTAGGGATCAAGCCCTAACAAAACTAACTCGATTATATGATGAATCTCATCTGACTCCTCACCGACTAGCGAGCCTACGAAGGAATTCACTGGTACCGTAAGGTGCTATACAAATGGTTTTTAACCCCTTTCCGCGATGGCATTTGGAACCGTCGCCAAGTGAGTGTGGGCGATAGGGGGGTCCTTTCCACATGACCTAGAAACCGTTGGGGATGGGCGAGCGGCTACTGACTATCGCCATAGAATAAATGTATGAGAAGCCGCCCCAGTCCCACACATTACATCTCGATGTTACGTTTCTGATCAGATAGACATCCCAAACGATTACGCCGCTATAGTCGTGTGAAAAAGGTGGACATCAACATTTAATCTGTCGATATGTTTGTGATAGGTACGTTATCGCACACGGTTCAAGAATGTAAAATCTGTGCGGTGCCTCTACTAACGCCAATGTGTCCATTTTCATAACTGTGTGTGATTGGTATTCCTATCACACACGCACACTGGTTTGAAACGTTTGCCGTATTACCATGAATCGCACACGCATATGAGATGAAACCGTGTGTGCGTCCATCGGGCATCGCAAACGTTTCATGTCAAAGAACCGTCTGTTCTCTTTTTTTCATCGCACACACTGTTTTCTTTCTAACCGTGTGCACATTATTTTATTCGCTCCTGTATATTTCTATTTTTGCCTGTAATTTATTATTCGAATTGGAAATTTTGAAATATGAAACGTGCAATTCAAATTCTCAGCACAATGGTTCAACAACGAATCCATAAATAAAATTGGCAGTACAATATGTTCAGTAATTACAGGATTAGACAGTAATTAACTATGATGAACCACAATATTTATAGGCGGTAAAGGTGAAGAGACAAGTGTAAATCATTTTGACTGCCGATGGTGTTGAAGAAGCGGAATGCCCATAATGTGCCTTCCTGCATGCCATAGGCACGAACAACTTTTGTCCAACCCCTTGTGACGATCGCCCGCCCATCCTTCACCGCCTTCAGGAAGACTTCTAGAGCATTATCATGGTAGCATGAATTATATACTTTAACCTTAGTTGCCTCCACTCCGGTCATGTAGTTTGCAAGGTAATCATCAGTAAATAGCTTCGGAAACTACTGAAAAGAGAAAAATATCAGATACTGAGGTCTAATAGAGTAACTTGTTGTGGGCAGGGGGAAAAGGCAACACATTACTTACCATCCTAAAGTTCACTGTTGTCTTGGACAAAGTGTAAATAAGGAGCTTAATTCCCATCACCCGTTTCTTTCGCCTAACAATCTTTCTTAGTTTCCTCACTTGACACTTGTTCATGAATATCTCATTGCCCCATACGCAAAAGGGATCAAAGCGTGGATCAGTACCGCTCATATATGTACCTACAAGTAACCAGTAAATGTTAGAAGCTAAACTGAGATTGCACAAATGATGTAAAATACAACTACCTACGTTCCTAAGTACAAGTATTTTTAGAGATTTCAATATGAACTACATACGGATGTATATAAAATTATAGATATAGTTTAGATTAGAATCTAGATTCACTCATTTTGCTCCTTATGTAGTCTATATTGGAATCTCTAAAAATACTTATATTTAGGAATAGATGGTGTATAAGACATGGGAGGCAGCTAACCTCGATGGCAAACAACAGCATCGCCCATTGTAGCCCTGTGTAAGTAAATGGAAAGCCAATGTTAACTACAACAGGGTTAACATCCACCAAAAATAGCAAATGGTAATAAAACGGAAGCATCTGCAGTGATATCTTCATTGCAAAAGAGTAGCACGGTAGCAAAGGGACGGATTAAAAAATGGATACAACTGTTAATTGTAACAGGCTTAACAGCATCCTAATTCATGTTTTGTAAGTTTGTAGCCATTGAAATACAACTGTTTAAAAATGGATACAACTGTTAATTTCAACAGGCTTAATGGCCATTGAAACGATACTGATAAAAATGCAATTGGCAGAGTTAAACATCACAAGGCAGGTGCTACCAGAGCAGGTAATGGCCTAGTTGTCTATAAAAAGGTAGGGAAAATAGCTAAAACGTGTTAGGCATGTTTACTACAACATGCTTAATACATCGACCGTACAAAACATATCCATTAATTGCAACTGGTATTGGTAAGATTGAACTGGTGAGTACATACTTGGTAAGTCCTGAGAGGTAGTTGCTGGGGCACTTCATCTTGGCCAGAGCCCGCCCAAAGTCAGCGGCGGCGGAGGCGAGCTATTCCTCCGGGTCGAAGCGTGGATCAGTGCCACTGACATGTGTACCTACATGCAACCAGTAAATGGTAGAAGTTAAACTACAATTGCACAAATGATGTGAAATACTGTAAGACATGGGATGCAGCTAACCTCGACGGCAAACAACAGCATCGGCCGTTATGACCCTGCGTAAGTACATGGACAGGCATGTTAAGTACAACAGGGTTAGCATCCACCAAAAATAGCAAATGGGCAGCATCTCTAGTGATATCCTGAGTCATGTATTGTAAGTTTGTTGCTGGTATTGGTGAAATTGAGCTGGACAGTTAATACTTGAACATCACACAGTGTGCAGTACTGAAATAAACAAGGCATGAACATGCTTAATACATCAACCGTACAAAACATAGCCATTGCAAGTGGTATTGGTAAGATTTAGCTGGTCAGATCATACCTGTTAAGTCCTGGGGGGTAGTCGCTGGGGCACTTCATCTGGGCCAGAGCCTGCACCATGTCGGCAGCGGCGGAGGCGAGGTGTTCCTCCGGGTCAACACGCACAGTGGCCATCGCGCCATGGACCGCCATCAGCTCCTCGACCTCCACGTGTTATGTGGTTGGGCTTGTGCGGTGATGCTCTGAAGGTAGGGGCGGTGGGGATTTGGAGGCATGAGGATGTTTCGCAGGCGCCATTTAAGCAATCAGGCTGGGGCCGTGATAGAGATCGGTGGGTTATCTGACTGGATCCGAGCAGAACGTAGATGTGGTTGAAGCTGTGGTTGTGGTGGCGGCGGTTTGAGCTGCCGGTAGGGGGAGGCGCGGGGGGGGGGGGATACTGAGGAAATTTGATGGGTGGGGATGTGGTTGGAGGAATAAATTCTAAAATCGCGCACCTAATGAAAATTTCGCTGCGAAACTTGAAACTTGAGCGGGGGAAACACAACGCAGACGAAGCACGTAAAATACTCATGTGCGAGAAAACAGAAAATTGGCAGATCCCGTCTCCAAAAAAATGTACACGTGTAGTTGATTTTTTTCGATCAATGGTACGCCTGGTTTATTAGGAAACATCGCACAGGTAACTGACTTATGGATCATTAACGCAAAAAAACACACACGGGTACGACATAGAAACCGTGTTTTTGTGATCTTCTAATGATTAACGCAAAAAAACACACATGGGCACACATGCTAATCAATGCTCAAAGCCCTCAAAGGATGCTCTTACCGACATTGTACGTTAATACTACAAACTTAAAGTACTACTGGTAATTTGCTCTAATACTACAAACTTAAACTACTTCTCACATGCTGACATCGAGGCATGCTGGCCAGACACCGGCGTTCACCTTCCCGGCCTTGTAGGCGGCAGCCCACCGTGCTTCGATCTCCGCCAAGCTCTCCTCACCACGGCGTGCGGCCTCTTCTTTCTTGCGGCGGCGGGACTCTCTTTTCTTGACTGCTTTCTACCTTTTCCGCTCCTTCTGTGCGGCTTTGGCCGCCTCTAGATCCACCGCCCATTTGGCCATGGCAGCCTCAAAGTCCGCCCACATAACTATGTGGCCGCCGGCGGCGATGAACTCAACGCGGCGAGATGCCATCGCTTCCTTACCATGTGTGCGGTCGCGGGCGGCGAGGAACGCAGCGCGGCGGGATGCCATTGCTTCCTTACCAGTTACTGTGTGCGCCACGGTGCCATGAACGACGCTTAGAGAGAGCACTGGGACGGAGGGGCCGGGCAGCTATACAGTGCGGTGGTTTTTAAGAGCTCAACGACAAACGACAAAGGAAATTTGGCTTCCCTTACAATTTTGCTCGTTCATTATCGCACACGGATCATCTCCGTCGCTTCCAAAAATAGTGTGCGCTGAGCCTATTTGTGTGTTGCGTTATGATTGGCCGGAACCCGAGCCACGCGGATCGCGCGTGTGCACCGTAGGATGCGCCGCGATCGAACGGCAATCCACGTCCCTCACATCACATCCATGCAGCTGTAGCTGGATTGGATTTATATGCGCTAAATGCCTAGAAAATGCACATAATCCCCTAAATATGGTAAATGAGCCCGAAAAAATGCCAAATTTGAACACGGTGATTTGCAGGGTGTATGTTCGTCGTAGAAAAAAAACTCCAGGGCAAAGAACGAAGAAAATTTGGATTCCCCTTCAATCTTGCTGATTTCACTCTCGAAAGCATGGAACTTCCTCGGTGATGGTTCGATTTATGAAGGGCATGCACGATGACATAAGCCAAACCTTCTCAAATTTTTACCAGGGCATGGTGAGGTCATACCATGGCACCATGCCAGGCGTCATGTTTTTCAAGCATTTATTTCATTTTTTTCTATAGTTGAAAACCCAATAAACAAATGTTTGTGGTTGACTATTGCCACACATTTCATCGAAATATCTGTCCATTCCTTGTAAAAGGCATGAGAATTTACTAAATGGCACGAGCATGGTTTTCCAGGCCGTTCTTGTGCACCCTTTCATGCACCGATTGTTTAAACTTGAATTATGTGTATTAATGCCTAGAAAATGCAAATAATCCCCTAAATATGGTAAATGAACCTGGAAAAGTGCCAAATTTGAACACGGTGATTTGCGGGGTGTATGTTCTTCGTAGAAAAAACTCATGGACAAAGGACAAAGGAAATTTGGATCCCCCTTCAATCTTGGTGATATCCCCCTCGAAACCATGAAACTTCCTCGGTAATGGTTTGATTTATGAAAGGCGTGCATGACGACATAAGGAAAACATTCTCAAATTTTTACTAGGGCACGGTGAGGCCATACCATGGCACCACGCCAGGCGTCATGTTTTCCAAGCATGTATTTCATTTTTGTATAGTTGTTAACCCAGTAAACGACGCGTTTATGGTTGACTATTGCCACACATTTCCTTGAAATATCTGCCCATTCCTTGTAAAAGGCATGAGAATGTACTAAATAGCACGAGCATGGTTTTGCAGACCGTTCTTGTGCACCTTTTCATGCACCGATTGTTCGAATTTGAATTATATGCATTAATGCCTAGAAAATGCAAATAATCCCCTAAATATGGTAAATGAGCCCGGAAAAATGTCAAATTTGAACACGTTGCATTTGAGGAGGTATATTGATCATTGGAAAAAAACTGAATGACAAACTAGGACGGAAATTTGGATTCCCCTTCAATCTTGGTGATTTCCCTCTCGAAAGCATGGAACTTCCTCGGTGATGGTTCGATTTATGAAGGGCGTGCATGACAACATAATTCAAACCTTCTCAGCTTTTAACCAGGGCACGGTGAGGCCATACCATGGCACCATGCCAAGCCTCATGTTTTTCAAGCACGTATTTCATTTTTCTATAGTTGATAACCTAGTAAATGACGCGTTTGTGGTTGACTATTGCCACACATTCCCTTGAAATCTCTGCCCATTCCTTGTAAAAGGCTTGAGAATTTACTAAATACCATGAGTATGGTTTTTCCAGACCATTCTTGTGCACCTTTTCATGCACCGATTGTTCGAATTTGAATTATGTGGATTAATGCCTAGAAAATGCACATAATCCCCTAATATGGTAAATGAGCCCGGAAAAATGCCAAATTTGAACACGTTGCATTCGAGGGGGTATGTTGATTGTAGAAAAAACTGAATGACAAGCTAGGAAGGAAATTTGGATTCCCGGCCCCTTCAATCTTGGTGATTTCCCCCTAGAAACCATGAAATTTCCTCAGTGATGGTTTGATTTATGAATGGCGTGCATGACGACATAAGACAAACATTCTCAAAATTTTACCAGGGCATGGTGAGGCCATACCATGGCACCACGCCAGGCGTCATGTTTTCCAAGCATGTATTTCATTTTTGTATAGTACATAGTAAACACATTTCCTTGAAATATATGTCCATTCCTTGTAAAAGGCATGAGAATTTACTAAATAGCACGATCATGGTTTTCCAGACCGTTCTCGTGCACCTTTTCAAGCACCGATTGTTTGAATTTGAATTATTTGCATTAATGCCTAGAAAATGCACATAATCCCCTAAATATTGTAAATGAACCCGGAAAAGTGCCAAATTTGAACACGATGATTAGCAGGGTTTAAGTTCATCGTAGAAAAAAACTCATGGACAAAGGACAAAGGAAATTTGGATTCCCATTCAATCTCGGTGATTTACTATCGCACACGATTCATCTCCGTCGCCCCTGCGAACCATGTGTGTTCATTCACACATGCAAAAGGAAAAAAGAAAACCCTCGCCCACTTCGTCCCCACCCACTCGCCGCGGACTCCTCCGCAACTCTGCACCTCATCATGGTAGTTGGCTCCAGTATTTTTCTTTTATTCTGAAATAATTCTCCAAAAAGGTTCGTTCCATTCCGAGAACTTTTACTTCTGCACAAAAACAACACCATGGTAGTTCTGCTGAAAACAGCCTCAGTCCGCGTTAGTTTCATTCAAATCATGCAAATTAGAGTCCAAAACAAGAGCAAAAGCATTAGGAAAAGTAGATACGACGGAGACGTATCACATACCAACAACAGTCCTGGGGGAGTTTTGTTTAATTATTTGCAACTTTTTATTTCGGGACTGGGCATACCTATTACCGGCCCCTCTCGTGCAAGGACGAGTGAATAAACAATCATCATGAGAATAACCTGCTTAGCATCGAAGATACTGACCACCCCCTGTCGCTCCATGAGCGGTCCAGGCACACAAAACAGATGTTCATTTGAAATTTTAGAGGTGGCACATGCAAATTTACTTGGAACGGTAGGGTAATACCGCATATAGGTAGATATAGTGGACTCATCTGGAATAACTTTGGTTTAAGGATTTTGATGCACAAGCAGTATTTTCCCTTAGTACAGGCGGAGACTAGGAAATAGATTGAGAAGCAGCCAGCTAGAGAGCGAAAACGATCATGAACATGCATTATGAATAATCGACATTAAATACTAGCATGAGTAGGATATACGCACCATGAACATAAATATCGTGGAGGCTATGTTGGTTTTGATTCAACTACATGCGTGAACATGTGCCAAGTCAAGCCACTTGAAACATTCAGAGGAGGATACCATATCATCATACTACATCACAATCATTTTGATGCACGTTGACACCTAAGATAAATCATTATCCACTCCTAGCTACTTAAGCATAGCATGAGAAACTATAATCTCTAATTGTCATTGGAAACATGTTTGATCATAATATTCTGAATCATGGATACTGAGTTAAACATATTTACAAAAACAAAAAACAAGTTGAGTTCATGCCTGCTTTTCTCTGCCACAGTGACTTCATCAAATATCGTCATTATTGCCTTTCACTTGCACGACCGAATGATATGAAATAATAGTGCAAGAATGCCGTGGACTAAGCTGGAATCTGCAAGCATTTTATTTAAAAGGAGAAGGCAAGGTAATTTGGGCTCTTTGTTAGATCAATAATAATGCATATGAGAGCCACTGAACATTTTCATCGTGGTCTTCCCCTTAGTACGACTCAATAAAAGAACAGAATTTCATAGAAACACACTGAAATATTTTTGGAGTTTGTAGTTTTTCTTGAAGAAAGCAAATTAAAGAAGGAAAAACAAAAACGAGAAAAACTATTTACACGGGAAAGCTCACAACAAGCAAAAGAAGAATCAAGAAATCGTTTTTGGTTTTTCTTTTAATACTACAACTAAATAAACTGGAAAGGAAAACCGAAAAGAAGTAAGAAATATTTTTAGGTTTTCTTAAAGTTTTTCGAACACACAATAAAAAGCGGGAAAATAAATCTAGCATGGATAATACAATGAAAAAGTGTGAACAACGACAACTGGAATGAAATTTGTGAACATGAATATAATGTCGGTGGAAATACGTACTCCCCCAAGCTAAGGCTTTTGGCCTAGCTTGGCGATCACCACCCGTAGCCTGGATAATAGTCAGTGTGATAGCTCACGGAGGCCCTTGGTGCAGCCTCCTCAGCCCGTCGAGCAGCTTCGATCGCCGCGTTGTACTTGCAGGCCTCGCTCTCAAGAACGAAATATCTTCTTTTTCTGTGATAATCAAAGAGAGCAGGTGCAGGCAAAATAACAGGTACAATGGGATTTTTATTGAACCTCAAGTTGTAAGTGTAATTAGTGGTTGTGCCCTTAAGGAACTTATGACGCTTCATGGCCTCAAAGTCTAAGTACTGAGTAGGTAGAATGGGGTCGTTTGGCCAAGGTGACCCAGCTCCTTAGCTACACGGGAGGCACAAATCCCACCATAAAAGTGACCACTAACATCGTTGTGTTGCAATCTCCGTGCAATGATCGCTCCAAGATTATAACATTTAATTCCTGTCAAAGTAGTGCGTATGAGGCTCAAATTCGGGGCACATAGTGTGCTGCAATCTTGCTTGCCCATGATGCATTTGCCATTAAAGAGTGCAAAGTAATGAATTGATGGAAAATGAATACTTTTTATTCTACCTTGTGTCACTCCTCTATCCTCACCATAACAAAGACTAGTCAAAAATGACTCATACTCAGATTTCGGTGGTTCATCTAGCAAGCCCCAATATGGAATTTTACATGCAACATAGAAGGCTTCTAGAGACATGGTATAAGCATTATTGTAAAGGCTAAATGAACTCTAGACTCACGAGGATGAAATTTAAATTTCTTAGTGAATGTCTCTGTAAGGTTGAGATGTTGGATGCACTCATCTACGATGAAGGGAGCGAGCTCGGCATTGTGAACATATTGCTCAAATTCTTCCTTGGTACCTGCACTTACCATGAACTCGTTACACGGCCATAGGCACGATTTGGTATCGGTGTCCCGCATTGAGCTTGCACTTGGCTCAACATAAGACTGTCGTATCGAGCCGCCACTCGATGATGCCTCTGAGGACCTCCTCCTCGAAGAACTCCCTCCAAAGAGGTACATTTTGTTCGCGTACAAATTTCTAAAAAATTTGGGTCACAAAATTTTTGTCAACTTCACAAGATTGATAGCAACTACTCATTTGGGTGCCTAGAGGCTATATCAAGCATTCAAACTACTTAGAACTCTAAGAATTCAACATGCAAGCCCATTTACAGTAGCACCAAGAGTAGCTAATTATTCAAAATATAAACCACTAGAGCAAAAACTAATTGGAGCAACGGAGAAGTCACATACCAAGTAGCAATCCCCCAAAACAGTTTCGAAAATGAAGCTTCGAGCAAAGCGATCGAAATCCGTGGGTTTGAGAGCAAGAACACGAGAGAGAGAGAGAGCTATGGTGATTTTTTTCTGGAGGTAGGAGATGACATGGGCTAAAGAGATAAGTGAGGGGACCCACATGGGGCCCACCACCCACCAGGGCGCACCTGGGGTGGCTGGCGCGCCCTGGTGACTTGTGGGCACCAGGGGCACCCTCCTCTAATGTTATTTGTACCAGAAATTCTCAAATATTCAGAAGAAAAAAATCGTGTTAAAATTTCAGGGCATTCTAAGCACTTTTATTTTTGGGTCAGTTTTCATTGCACGGAAAATTCAGAAAATAGAATGAACATGGCATTTTATTTTATTTAACTAAGAAAAACAGAAAAAAAAAAGTAGGTACAGAAGGTTGTGCTTACTAAATTCATCGACCACATGACTCTCGAAAACAATTCATTAATAAGGTTGATCAAGTCTTATTAACAATCACTTTTGATTAACATGAACCCGAAGAAATTTCGTAAAAACACTAAGTTACCTCAACGGGGATATGCATATCCCCAACAATAAATGTTTCATATTTCTTTTTGGCAATAGGCAAAGGGAGTTGAAAACTTCCAATAGTAATTGTCGGAGACTTTTCAATAACATTAATACCATTCACTTGGAATTGTTTCTTTGGAAAGTGCATCGTATGCTCATTGCCATTGATATGAAAAGTAACTTTACTTTTATTGCAATCAATAACAGCCCCTGCAGTATTCAAAAAGGTTCTACCAAGGATAATCGACATGTTGTCGTCCTCGGGCATCTCAAGTATAACAAAGTCTGTTAAGATAGTAACATTTGCAACAACAACGGGCACATCCTCACATATACTGATAGGTATCGCAGTTGATTTGTCAGCCATTTGCAAAGATATTTTAGTAGGTGTGAGTTTATTCAAATCAAGTCTTTTATATAAATAGAAAGGCATAACACTAACACCAGCTCCTAAGTCACATAAAGCAGTTTTGACATAATTTCTTTTAATAGAGCATGGTATAGTTGGTATTCCTGGGTCTCCAAGTTTTTTAGGTACTCCATTCTTAAAAGAATAATTAGCAAGCATGGTGGAGATTTCAGCTTCAGGTGCCTTTCTTTTATTGGTGACAATTTCTTTCATGTATTTAGCATAACGGGCCATCTTTAAAATATCGGTCAAACGGGTAAGCAAAAAAACTGGCCTAAGCATTTCTGCAAAGCGTTCAAATTCTTCATCATCTTTTTTCTTAGATGGTTTAGGTGGAAAGGGCAGGGGTTTCTGAACCCATGGTTCTCTTTCTTTACCATGTTTTCTAGCAACAAAGTCTCTCTTATCATATCGTTTATTTTTAGGTTGTGGGTTATCAAGATCAACATCAGGTTCTATTTCAATATCATTATCCGGTTCTTTATCATTTTATGGATGAGTATCTTCATGAACATCATCATTATCATTTTCATTATCACTAGATGAATGTTCATTACCAGATTGAGTTTCAGCATCAGAGATAGAGACATCATTGTTATCCTTAGAAGGTTTTTCTATCTCAGGTTCACTAGAGGTATGCCAAGTCCTATCATTTTTCTTTTTCTTTTTATTTTTAGAAGGACTAGGTGCATCAGCATTAATTCTTTGAGAGTCTTTTTCAATTCTTTTAGGGTGTCCCTTAGGGTAAAGTGGTTCCTGAGTCATTTTGCCTCCTCTAGTTGCTACTCTAACACCATAATCATTTATATTATTGTTCATTTCACTAAACAATTCTCTTTGAGATTTAGCAACTTGTTCTAGCTGGGTTGGAACCATAGAGGCATCCTTACCTACACCTCTAACATCATTAGTGATTCTAAATAACAAGTCACTCAAGCGAGCAATCATATCAGAATTTTGTTTCATAACATTTCCATTGAAGTGATCTTGCTTCATAACATAATTATCAAATTCATGTAGGCATTGGCTAGGATGTTTATTGTAAGGGATGTCACCTTCATCAAACTTTAACGAAGAATTTACCTCTACCACTCGTGGTGGTGGTGTGTCAAGACCATGTATTTCTTCAATAGGTGGTAAATTCTTAACATCTTCAGCTTTAATACATTTTTCCTTCATACATTTCTTTGCCTCTTGCATATCTTCAGGACTGAGAAATAAGATACCCCTCTTCTTCGGAGTGGGTTTAGGCGGTGGTTCAGGAAGAGTCCAATCATCATAATTTTTCAATATGTTATTCAATAATTCCTCAGCTTGTTCAACAGTTTGTTCCCTGAAAACACAACTAGCACAACTGTCTAGGAAGTCCCTAGAAGCATCGATTAGTCCATTATAGAAGATATCAAGTATTTCATTTTTCTTAAGAGAATGATCAGGCAAAGCATTAAGCAATTAGATAAGCCCCCCCCCCCCCAAAGCTTGTGGGAGACTCTCTTCTTCAATTTGCACAAAGTTAAATATTTCCTGTAAGGCAGCTTGTTTCTTATGAGCAGGAAAATATTTTTCAGAGAAGTAACAAATCATATCCTGGGGACTACGCACACAACCAGGAGCAAGATTATTGTACCATATCTTAGCATCACCCTTTAATGAGAATAGAAATAATTTGAGAATATAGCAGTAGCGAATCTTCTCATCATGAGCAAATAGGGTGGCTATATCATTTAATTTGGTAAGATGTGCCACAACAGTTTCAGTTTCATAGCCATGGAAAGGATCAGATTCAACCAAAGTAATTAACTCTAGGTCGACAGAGAATTCATAATCCTTATCGGTAACTGTTAGGGCATGTCTCTCTCTAAGTGGTTTTGGTGATTGATGACAATGCATTTGCGGACTAATCATGTGCGTTGAGCATCTCAGATATTCATTCATTGGCATGAGACGATTCATTCCCCTCGGAGCTCAAGGTGAAGATAGTGTAGTTCTCTTTCTTTTCGGTTTTGGTGGACTTGAGTCGTAGGAGACACCATACTATCAAGAAGGGGTCCGTATCGGAAAGGCTAGGGTGGAATCAACACGTACACATCTTTTTCGCATCCCCAGCTCCTTCCCTAATCCTTGGAGTTTACTTTTTATTACCGCTGGGCCGGAGCGGCAGTACCGCTGATAGCCACAAGCGGTAGTACCGCTGTTTCACAGCAGTAGTACCGCCCATGGCCACTAGCGGTAGTATGGCTCCGGTTCCGCGCTAGTACCGCCTCGACTCGAGACCTGCGTGTCTCGTGTCGGGTTCAGCGGCAGTACCTCTCGCAAGCGGTAGTACCGCACCTACCACCGCTGCTAGTGCCGCCCGGGCTCTCACTCCCGTGTCTCTTCTCCCTCTGAGGCCTCTGCTCACTGTCACTATGGTAGTACCGCTGGGGCTCGCGGTAGTACCGCTGTGGCCAGTGGTAGTAACGCTCCCCTGAGCGGTAGTACCGCTCAGTGCGGGCTGAAGAGGGGATAATGGTTAGATTGTTTCACCCACTATAAAAGGGGGTCTTCTTCCCCAAGAAGACCTACCTCTTTTCCCCCAAGCTCCATTGTTGCTCCAAAGCTCATTTTCGCCCGATCTATCTCCCTAGCCAATCAAACTTGTTGATTTTCTAGGGATTGGTTGAGAAGGCCCGGATCTAGACTTCCACCAAGAGAAATTTGATTCCCCCCACTAATCCCTTGTGGATCTTGTTACTCTTTGGTGTTTGAGCACCCTAGACGGTTGAGGTCACCTCGGAGCCACATTCCATTGTGGTGAAGCTCCGTGGTATCGTTTGGAGCCTCCAATGAAGTTGTGGAGATTGCCCCAACCTTGTTTGTAAAGGTTCGGTCGCCGCCTTCAAGGGCACCACTAGTGGAATCACGGCATCTCACATTGTGTGAGGTCGTGAGGAGAATACGGTGGTCCTAGTGGCTTCTTGGAGAGCATTGTGCCTCCACACCGCTCCAACGGAGACGTACTTCCCCCAAAGGGAAGGAACTTCGGTAACACATCCTCGTCTCCACCGGCTCCACTTGTGGTTATCTCTTCCCTTTACTTTGTGCAAGCTATTGTTGTGTTGTATCCTTTGCTTGCACTTGTTGTTGTTGTTGTTTGCATCATATAGGTTTCTCACCTAGCTGCACATCTAGACAACCTATTTGTTGCTAAACCTAATTTGTGAAGAAAAGCTAAAAATTGGTAGTTGCCTATTCACCCCCCCCCCCCTCTAGTCAACCATATCGATCCTTTTAATTGGTATCAGAGCCTCGTCTCTTTATTAAGGGTTTCACCACCCGAAGAGTATGGTTGACACCGAGGAGGAAGTGCCCGAGGCCGTGGAGTTGACTTCGATCACGCGTGATGACTTAAATGAAGCTATGGCTTCACTTAAGACATCCATGACGACCAAAGTCAAGTCTATGCTTAAATAATTGCTTGAGGGGATGAAATCCACTCCCGATCCCTTGCTTGTGGTTAATCCCACGGCATCGGAGTCGGAGGCCACTTCTGCCAAGGAAGCGGCTAAAGGTACTCAATGTTCCTTCCCCTCATGACAAGAATGGGATGGGAACCTTTGCCTCGGTTCCCCCTCCCCCGGTCTATGGAGGACCGTTCCCTACACCTCGCATTAATAATTATGGTCCTCCTCCCAAGCTTGTTAAGTGTGATTTTGCTAATTGGGTCTTTCGGATTAAGTCTCATTTGAATGACTACTCAACTAACCTTTGGAGAATCATTGAGCAAGGCTTCTACCCACATGATCCAAACAACTTCACCCCAAGAGAAGAAGTGGACAATCAATACAATCACTCCGCTTTGTTCATCCTTCAAGATGCGGTCCCACCCGAAGATCTATCTCACTTACGACCTTTCACTCATGCAAAGGATTATTGGGAGCACATTGCTTCTATGTACAATGGGAGCTCAAGCATCCAACGGTCCAACTTTTAAGTGGTCCTTGATGAGGCCGATGAATTCATGATGCTAGAAGATGAGGATCCGTGTGATCTCTACCGGAGGGTGACAACTCTTGCGGTTGCTCTCCAAGACCATGGAAGCAAGGGCACGGATGACACTTGGATCAAATGCAAGTTCCTTAAGGCCATCATGCCATTCAACAAGGCCATGTCTTCCGTGATTCGTCAAAGGCCGGACTTTCACACCTTAACCTCAAGTGAAGTGTTGGATGAGTTTATTGCCATGAACATCATGAACAAGACTGCCGACAATGCTCTTGCTCATGTCCGGTCAAAGAAAAGCACTCCCACCCTTTCCTTGAAGGCCAAGGCCATTCCGGAAGAAAAAGAGGAAGAAGGAGAGGAGTGTGGCCCCGAGGACACCAAATATGCTTATCATGAGCACATGGCTCTTGCGTCAAGGCAATTTTGGAGCAACAAGAGGAACTCAAGGCCCAACTTCACCAAGAACAACTCAAGTGGGTCAAAGAACAAGCAACGAGTAAGAACTTGCTACAATTGTGGCAATGTGAGTCACTTTGTGGTGGATTGCCTTTACGAGAAGAGGGAAGACAATGGTGGCAAACTCATTCGCAAAGACAAAGCCAAGTCTTTCCCTAGCAAGAACAACTTCACCAAGAAGTCTCCTCCAAAGGGCTTGGTGGCACATGAAGAGTACCCCTCCGATGATGAGGAGGAAGATACAAGTGGAGAAGGAATGGCAACGGCAACCATTGCCATTGCTACATCTTCCCATCCAAGGTGTCTCTCTTCGGCGCCCCCAACGAAAACACCATTGCCAAGTGTCTCGTGGCCAAAGGTATCAACAAGGTAACTCCTAACATCAAAACCACCATCATTACTACTCCTTCATTGCTAGATTGTGTTGATGATAGTGAGGTGGAGAAAGTTGATGAAAATGAGTTCACCAAGTTTGTGAGCAAGCTCAAGGGTGAGTCCAAGAAGCACTTTGTTGCTCTCTTGGAACAACTTGGTGAGGCCAAATGATATCATTGAGTCGCATGAGGATACTATCTCCAAGTTGGAGGGGCATAGTTGTGACTATGCCGATGAGATTGCGGATCTTTCCATTGCTCTAGAGGAAGAGCGAGATCTTCGTTTGACTCTTGAGGAGTCACACAATGTTGATCATGCTAAATTGCAAAAAGATCTTGATCATGCTATTGTTCTTACTCGTGTGCTTAAATCCGAGAAAGTTGCACTTGGGGTTTGCCATGATAGACTCAAGGAAGAATTTGATACACTTGACAAGGCTCACAAGGTCTTGAAGGGTGTTCATGCTTCTCTCAAAGAGTCTCATGATCAACTCCAAGTGAAGCTAACCAAGGAGATTTCCACTTGCCCTCCTTTCGTTCTAATTGATAATGCCCATGCTACTAACCCTTGTTGCGAGCATGTGCATCTTGTGGAGGAAAATGCTAAGTTGAAAGAGCAACTTGAGAAGGGCCTTGTGACTTGCATACAAGGCGAGAAGAAGCTCAATGACCTTTTGAGCAATCAAAAGGAAGTTGTAGGAAAGGAAGGACTTGGGTTTGTACCCAAGTCAAAGAAGAAGAAGAACAAGACCAAGCAACCTCTCCCGCTCAAGGACACCTTTGTCAAGGCGGATGAGGGTGCTCATGAGAAGAAGAAGAACAAGGAAGTGGGTGGTAATGCCAAGAAGGGCAAAACCGCCCCTAGCAACAAAGTCGGCGACTTTAACCACTCTTATGTTTTGTGCTGTGCTAGTGATGGGCATGTTTATGCAAAATTTGTTGGTTCTTCTTATGAGTACATTGAATGGTCTATTTGGGTTCCTAAGACCCTTGTTACTAACATCAAAGGACCCATTCAAAAATGGGTACCTAAATCCAAGCATTGATCTCTTGTAGGAGTTTGCTTCCGATGGGGTGTCATGGTTGCTCGATAGTGGAGCAACAAATCATATGACCGGGAGCAAGGACTTGGTGGTGGATGTGCATCCAATTCCATCTATGCCCAACCATGTCCAATTCGGTGATGCTTCAACTTCTAAGGTATTGGGACTTGGCAAGGTGGTCATCTCTCAAGATTTATCTATTGAGAAGGTCATGCTTGTTGAGTCCCTTGCATACAATTTACTTTCTGTTCATCAACTTGCACTTATGGGCTTTGCAACATTCTTTGATCTTGATACCGTGGCCCTTTTGTGGAGCAAGACTCTTAAAGTAGCCTTTGTTGGGCATGTCGAGAATGGTCTCTATGTGGTGAACTTTTCGGAGCGACCCACTATGACCGTGACTTGCCTAATGGCTAAAGTTGATGTGGGTTGGCTTTGGCATCGCCGACTAGCCTACGTCAATATGAGATCTTTGCAAAGTCTTCTCAAAGGGGACCACGTTCGTGGACTAACAAATGTGATTTTTGCCAAAGACCGTGCTTGCAGTGCTTGTATCGAAGGAAAGCTTCATGAAATGGCTCACCGACCCTCGACTATCATCTACTCGAAGAGGCCCTTGGAGCTCCTTCACATGGATCTCTTTGGTCCTCCATCCTTTGATAGTCTTGGTGGAAGAAAGTATTGCTTGGTGATAGTGGATGACTTCTCAAGATATACATGGGTATACTTCTTCAAGAGGAAGAGTGAGACTCAACAAACCATCATCAACTTTGCAAATGAAGCTCAACGTCAACATGAAGCAAAGATATTGATGATTAGAAGTGACAACGGTACCGAGTTCAAGAACTACACCTTGGATGAGTTTCTTAGTGACGAGGGGATCAAGCACCAATATGCCGCACCCTATACCCCTCAACAAAATGGTGTGGCGAAGAGGAAGAACTAGACGTTGATGGACGCGGCAAGGACCATGATGGCGAAGCCATCAACACCGCATGTCATGCATCCAATAGGCTCTACCTCCGCAAAGGCTTGAACAAGACTCCATATGAGATACTTACCGGTAACAAGCCCAACCTCAAGTACTTCCGGGTGTTCGGTTGTAAGTGTTTCATTCTCAAGAAAGGTGTCCGTTTGTCTAAATTCGAACCTAGAGCTCAAGAGGGCATATTCGTTGGTTATGCTACAAACTCTCATGCTTACCGTGTCCTCAACAAGTCCACCGGACTCATTAAGGAGACGTGTAACATGGAGTTTGATGAAAATAATGGCTCCCAAGTGGAGCAAAGTGGTCTTTGTGATGTAGGTGATGAAATTCCTCCCCAAGCCATAAGAAGAATGGGGATTGGTCAAATACTCCCCATTGAGGAACCCCTTGTGGCCGAAGGAGAAGGACAATGCTCTACTCAAGTGGAGCCATCACCTACGCTAGACCCACACGGTTTCGAAGAACAAAGTGAAGGCCCTCAACTCAATGAACAAGATCAAGGGCAAGATCAACCCCATGGAGATGGTGATGCACCAAATGATGCCCAAGATCAAGTTCATGCCTCCGAGCTCGCTCGAGATCAAGAGCAAGCTCAAGACGGTGCTCAAGATCAAGAGCAAACTCAAGACGGTGCTCAAGATGTGCAAGATGATCCTCAAATGCCCCTTGAGGAACTTTTGGAGCGTCGTGCCGCTAAGGTAGCTTCCAAGCTCGAGCGTCAACAACATGTCATGGAGAATGTGCTTGGAAGCTTGAGAAAAGGGGTAACTACTCGTAAACAATTGTCAAACTTTTGTGAGCATCACGCGTTTGTTTCGTGTGTTGAACCCCAAAAGGTAAATGAGGCGCTCGATGATGAGGATTGGCTTGAAGCTATGCACGATGGACTCAACAACTTCGAGCGCAATCAAGTTTGGGAATTAGTGCCAAGGCCAACGAAGGAACATAATGTCATCGGGACCAAATGGATCTTCATGAACAAGCAAGATGTGAACGGTGTGGTTGTTCGAAACAAGGCAAGATTGGTGGCACAAGGCTACTCCCAAGTCGAGGGTATCGACTACAGTGAAACCTTTGCCCCCGTTGCTCGTCTTGAATCTATTCGCATGTTGCTTGCATATGCATCTCATCATGATTTTAAATTACAACAAATGGATGTGAAAAGTGCATTTCTTAATGGTCCTTTGAATGAGTTGGTGTATGTAAAACAACCTCCGGGATTCGAGGATCCCAAGCTCCCCACTCATGTATAAAAACTCAAAAAGGTGCTCTATGGCCTTAAACAAGCCCCACGTGCATGGTATGAGCACCTTACCGAGTTGTTGCAAGATCGTGGGTTTGAAATTGGGAAAATCGATCCCACTATTTTTACTAAGAGGGTCAAAGGGGATTTGTTCATATGCCAACTATATGTTAATGATATTATTTTTTGTTCTCCTAACAAATCTTTCATTGATGAGTTTGCCGCACTAATGACCGAGAAGTTTGAGATGTCTATGATGAGAGAGTTGACGTTCTTTCTTGGGTTCGAAGTCAAGCAAAGAAGAGAAGGAACATTCATCAACCAAGCCAAGTACACCCAAGACATGCTCAAGAGATTCAAGCTAGATGATGTCAAGCCGGTCAAGTTTCCAATGCCCACCAAATGCAAGCTTGACAGTGATCCCAATGGTAAAGCGGTGGATCAAAAGGTATATCGTTCCATGATTGGATCCTTGCTTTACCTTTGTGCATCTAGACCGGATATCATGTTGAGTGTGGGAATTTGTGCATGGTTTCAAGCCACACCTAAGGAAAGTCACTATGTGGCGGTCAAGCGAATCTTTCGATATTTGGCTCATACCCCAAACTTTGGCTTATGGTACCCCAAAGGAGCAAGCTTCAATCTCATGGGTTACTCGGACTCGGATTGGGCGGGAGATTGTGTGGAGAGGAAGTCAACTTCCAGAGGGTGCCAATTCCTTGGTCGCTCTTTGGTAATTAAGTTGGTCTTCAAAGAAGCAAAATTGTGTGTCTCTCTCGTCCACCGAAGCCGAATATGTAGGCGCCACAAGTTGTTGTGCACAATTTCTATGGATGAGGCAAACTTTAAAGGATTACGGTGTCACATGTGACAAAGTGCCTCTTCTATGTGGTAATGAAAGTGCTATCAAGATTTCTCACAATCTGGTGCAACATAGCAAGACGAAGCATATTGAGATTCGTCATCATTTTATTCGGGATCACATCAAGCATGGAGATATTGATATCATCTACATCAACACTCAAGAGCAACTAGCGGATATTTTCACCAAGCCTCTAGATGACACTACAAAAAAATACACTTCCGTGATGATACGTGTTTGTCATAGTAGGTCATGTTTTCTGTCATGCATGTACATCCATGATGATTTTATGACAGAATCAAGATAGTCATACCTGTGATGTCGTAGAAGTGTTCCATGACAATACCAAAATTATCATCACGAAAGTGTCCACTTCCATGACGATAAATGGCGCGTCATGGAAGTGCTTTCGTCAAGGGTAACCGACACATGGCATCCACCGTAACGGGTCGCCGTTAAGCTATCGGGTTCCGGTTTGGATCCGATAACCCGTTAATAGCCCGGACCAATGGGGATTTTCCACGTGTAAAATTCTCATTCGCCTGAGGATCCACGTGTCGGCCCAGTGTTGGGACAGTTGTCATCCAGCGAATGGACGGGACGCGCCTATGATACGTCGACACGTGGCTTGGCCCAACAGTGGCCCATTCAGGTCAAAAGGCCGGCCCGTTTGACCTGGTCAAAAGATAACGGCCGGCCCACTTAAAGCCTGCTAGCGGCCTGTTCGCATATAGCCCATTTACAGCCCGCTAACTCACGGCCCATTATGGCCTATCCGAATTAGGCCTAGTAGCGTCATCTGGGCCGTCCAATATGATTCCAGCCCGTTGTAACTTCCGGCCGATGTATGGCCCATGACGTCTTTCGGCCCATATGAGGCCCTTTGTAACTCTTGGCCCATTAACGGCCCATGGTGAAACTGACCCGTAATGAACAGTGTATCGCTTTATACCCATTAACGGCCCATTATTCCATTGGGCCGTTTCGAGCTCGTGTTATCTTTCGGCCTTCTCAGGGCCCATTTATTCTTGGGCTGATTTGCAGCATTCGATTACTTACAGTCCGTTACTGGCCTATTCCGGTTGTGAGCCAAACTCAGCCCGTGGTTAAAGTTGGCCCGTTTGTGGCCCGTTAATCCGTTGGGCCGTTTTCATAGCGTCATCAAATATGGCCGATTAACGACGGCCCGTTATGGTCGGCCCATGAACGGACGATTCCAACTCTAGCCTGTTTACGGCCCATAATGCGGTCCTTTGTGGAGGCCTCGTGGCTCTTCTGGCCCAACTCTTTTGCTTCGGGGGCTTCTTCTGGTCCATAAAAAATCACCGTAAATTTTCAGCTCAATTGGACTCCGCTTGATATTCCTTTTCTGCGAAACTCAAAAACAAGGAAAAAACAGAAAATGGCACTGGGCTCTAGGTTAATAGGTTAGTCCCAAAAATCATATAAAATAGCATATAAATGCATATAAAACATCCAAGATGGATAATATAATAGCATGGAACAATCAAAAATTATAGATACGTTGGAGACGTATCAAGCATCCCCAAGCTTAATTCCTGCTCGTCCTCGAGTAGGTAAATGATAAAAACAGAATTTTTGATGTGGAATGCTAGCAAGTGCACAAGTTTGATCAATAATAATTTCAATCACTTTTTCTAGCATCATTATAAATCATAAACAGTAGCTAATCTCATGAAACTTCTCATGATCAAGTAGCAAGCTATTCACATGTTAAAGCATAGATCATAAACTTTCTTGAAAATTAACAAACTGGGTTCTCAGTCATCAAACAATTGCAATTCATCTTATTTTCAGGAAGGGTCTATGTAAGAGCTTTGATTTAGCAAATCCCACATACTCAACTATCATATAGTCTTCCATGATTGCTACCACTCAAAGCATATTTTTAGAACAAATAGCATCCATTGAACACAGAGAAAGATAGGGGCTTAGTGTTTTGCCTCCCAACTTATTTATCATATAGATAATTGTCAACAATAATAATTCATGATCAAATATATTTGAATGGCCATATATGCTTAGATCTTTCCCCACCACATGATGCTTGCCAACTAAAGAATAGGTTGGAATAATAAATTGACTCAACAAAAAATAAAAGTAAAAGATAGGCCCTTCGCAGAGGGTAGCAAGGATTTGCAGAGGTGCCAGAGCTCAAAGCTTTTAAAACAGAGATGAACATAATTTTGAGAGATATGCTTTCATTGTCAACATAACAACCAAGAGTTCTCACTATCTTCCATGCTAGATACATTATAGGCGGTTCCCAAACAGAATGGTAAAGTTTTTACTCCCCCTCAACCAACAAGCACACTCCACGGTTGGTCCGAAACAACGGGTACCATCCATACTAACAACAATCCTAGGGCAGTTTTGTTTGATGATTAAATTTCGATTTGATTTCGAGCATGGAACTGGGCATCCCGATTACCAGCCACTTTCTCGTGAATGACAAGTAAATCAACACTCATCGTGAGAATAACCCACCTAGCATGGAAGATACTTGCAGCACCTAGTCGATACATGAGCGATTCGGGCATACAAAACAGATTATTATTTGAAGGTTTAGAGTTTGTCACATGCAAATTTACTTGGAACGGCAGGTAAATACCGCATATAGGTAGATATGGTGGACACTCATGGAGGAAACTTGGTTCAAGGATTTTGGATGCACAAGCAGTATTTCCGCTTAGTACAGAGATTTTGCCTAGCAAAAGATTCTAAATAGCAAGCACCACATGTTGGAGGATCCATAACAATATAACTTCTATACAAATATACCCAAGCATAACTCATTACGTTGTCTTCCTTGTCCAACTTCAACTAATTTGCTCAAGTTTGAAAATAATTAATGGGGCTCACAATCATGGAAGATTTCCAAGATAGTATATTTATATGTGAAATCTCTCTTCCTTCAATATTCTTTCATGAATTGTTCAAGTGACCAATACTATGTTTGCTAACTTTCAATAAATTTACCACCTCTACTTCTTATATGTGAAGTCATTACTCCCCATGGTATAAGCATATGAAGAATATATAATTTCAGGTTTATGATATTCAATTCATTCAACCATTTACTCATAGGATATAAGTGAAGCACGAGAGTAAATGACAAAACTACTCCCAAAATGATATAAGTGAAGATCAATGAGTAGTTGAATAATTATGCAGCTATATGAAGACTCTCTCTCATAAATAAAATTTCAGATCTTAAGTTCTTTATTCAAACAGAAAGCAAAAAAAATGACATTCCAAGTATAGCACAACCAATGTGAAGAAGCAAAAAACTTAGGCCCAACCGAGGCTAACCGATAATTGTTGATGAAGAAAGTTGGGATGCCAACCGGGGCATCCCCAAGCTTAGATGCTTGAGACTTCTTGAAATATTAATTAGGGATGCCTTGGGCATCCCCAAGCTTGATCTTTTGTGTCTCCTTAATTCCTTTTATATCACGGTTTCCCTAAATCTTAAAAACTCCATCCACACAAAACTCAACAAGAACTCGTGAGATAAGTTAGTATAAATCAAATGCAAAACCTTATCATTCTCTACTGTAGCAAATCACTAAAATTATTATTTAACATTGCATACTAAATGCCTCTGCATATTTAATACTCCTATCCTCAAATAGAATCATTAAACAAGCAAGCATATGCAAACAATGCAAACATAACAGCAATCTGTCTAAACAGGACAGTATGTAAAGAGTGCAATTGTACTCATACTTACATAACTCCAAAAATTCTGAAAAATTATCACACTGTAGAAAATTTGTTTTTACTCGTTGTGTAAAAATTTCATGATTTTACCACGTTCTAACTTTCCAGAAGATTTCATACAATGATAGAAAACTTTCTGTTTTCAAAACAGCAACATATAGATATGCAAAATAAGCATGGTAAAGGATATACTTGACTTTTTTATTGAAATAAAAGAGGCAAAACATTACTATAAATAATATCAAGCAAATCCCAATAAAATAAAATGACGCTCCAAGCAAAACTCATATCATGTGACGAATAAAAATATAGCTCCAAGTGAGGTTACCGATAATGTTGGAGACGAATGAGGGGATACCATCCGGGGCATCCCCAAGCTTAGTTACTTGGATCATCCTTGAATATTACCTTGGGTGCCTTGGGTATCCCCAAGCTTAGGGTCTTGTCACTCCTTATTCTCCTCATATCGATATCTCACCCAAAACTTGAAAACTTCAATCACACAAAACTTAACGGAACTTCGTGAGATGGGTTAGTATGATAAAACAAATCATTCACTTTGGTACTGTCAAGACAAGATTCATAATTTTTCTCACATGATACCTACTGTACCCTATCATTTCTACAATTTATATTAAGCAATATAAGCCATAGAAACTAGAAAACAAGCAAACTATGCATCGAAAACAGAATCTGTCAAAAACAGAATAGTCTTCAAAGATCTTAATTTTAGTCATACTTATGTTAATCCAAAAATTATGAAAAATTAGGAAAACGTAGAACATTTGTATACCAATAAAATGTAAAAAATTCAGAGATTTTCCACTTTCCAGTAAAAGATAGGAATTTCTGTACTGGACGCAAAAGTTTCTGTTTTTGCACAGAATCAAGTCAACTATCAACCACACTATCCCAAAGGCTTTACTTGGCACTTTATTGAAACAAAAGCTATAAAACATGATTACTACAGTAGCTTAATCATGTTAACACACAAAAATAGTAGGTAAAAATGTTGGGTTGTCTCCCAACAAGCGCTTTTCTTTAATGCCTTTTTAGCTAGGCATGATGATATCAATGATGCTCACATAAAAGATAAGAATTGAAACATAACGGGAGCATCATGAAGCATATGACTAGCACATTTAAGTCTAACCCACTTCCTATGCATAGGGATTTTGTGAGCAAACAATTTATGGGAACAAGAATCAACTAGCATAGGAAGGTAAAACAAGCAAAACTTCAAGATTTTCAACACATAGAGAGGAAACTTGATATTATTGCAATATGTAAAAGCATAAGTTCCTCTCTCATAATAATTTTCAGTAGCATCATGAATGAATTCAACAATATAACCATCACATAAAAGCATTACTTTCATGATCCATAAGCATAGAAATTTTATACTCTCCACATAAGCAAAACTCTTCTCATTTGGAATAGTGGGAGTATCATAAGAAACTTGAATACTATAAACTGTTTCCACATTAAAAGAATAATGTTTAGAAAAAGGGTAATCATAATTATGACAAGCTTTATAAATATAATCATCACTACTTTTTATAACATAAGTGTCATCACAATAATCATCATAAGTAGCAACTTTGTTCTCATAATCAATTGGAACCTCTTCCAAAATAGTGGATTCATCACTAAATAAAGTCATGACCTCTCCAAATCCACTTTTATCATTATAATAAGATTCAACACCCTCCAAAATAGTGGGATAATTAGTACCTAGAGTTGACACTCTTCCAAACTCACTTTCATCAATATAATCATCATAAATAGGAGGCATGCTATCATCATAATAAATTTGCTCATCAAAACTTTGGGGACAAAATATATCATCTTCATCAAACATAGCATCCCCAAGCTTATGGCTTTGCATATCATTAGCATCATGGATATTCAAAGAATTCATACTAACAACATTGCAATCATGCTCATCATACAAATATTTTATGCCAAACATCTTATTGACTTCTTCTTCTAACACTTGAGCATAATTTTCCTTTCCATCATTTTCACGAAAGACATTAAAAAAGATGAAGCATATGAGGCAACCTCAATTCCAGTTTTTTTGTAGTTTTCTTTTATAAACTAAACTAGTGATAAAACAAGAAACTAAAAGAATTGATTGCAAGATCTAAAGATATACCTTCAAGCACTCACCTCCATGGCAACGGCGCCAGAAAAGAGCTTCGTTGATGGGATGTGAGTGCCGCTTACCTAGCCTCCCCGGCAATAGCGCCAGAAAAGAGCTTGATGTCTACTACGCAACCTTCTTCTTGTAGACTCGTGTTGGGCCTCCAAACGCAGAGTTTTGTAGGACAGTAGCAAATTTCCCTCAAGTGGATGACCTAAGGTTTATCAATCCGTGGGAGGCGTAGGATGAAGATGGTCTCTCTCAAACAACCCTGCAACCAAATAACAAAGAGTCTCTTGTGTCCCCAACACACCCAATACAATGGTAAATTGTATAGGTGCACTAGTTCGGCGAAGAGATAGTGATACAAGTGTAATATGGATGGTAGATATAGGTTTTTGTAATCTGAAAATATAAAAACAGCAAGGTAGCAAGTGGTAAAATTGAGCGAAAACGGTATTGCAATGCTTCGAAACAAGGCCTAGGGTTCATACTTTCACTAGTGCAAGTTCTCTCAACAATGATAACATAATTAGATCATATGGCAATCCCTCTACGTGCGACAAAAGTCACTCCAAAGTTCCTATCACGGAGAACATAAGATGAAATTGCTTGTAGGGTACGAAACCACCTCAAAGTTATTCTTTCTGATCTATCCATTGAGCTATTCCTATAAGTGTCACAAACAGCCCTAGAGTTCGTAGTAAAATAACACCATATGACACACATCAATCAACCCTAATTTCACCTAGATACTCCAATGTCACCACAAGTATCCGTGAGTCAATTATACGATATGCATCAAACAACTTCAGATTCATAATATTCAATCCAATATAAAGAACCTCAAAGAGTGCCCCAAGATTCCTACCGGAGAAACAAGGACGAAAACATGCATCAACCCCTATGCATAGATTACCCCAATGTCACCTCGGGAATCCGCGAGTTGAGTGCCAAAACATACATCAAGTGAATCAATAGAACACCCCATTGTCACCACGGGTATCCCACGCAAGACATACATCAAGTGTTCTCTAATCCATAATAGTATTCAATCCGATAATAGTGAAACCTCAAAGGTAAAACTCAATTCATCACAAGAAGGTAGAGGGGGAGAAACACCATATGATCCAACTATAATAACAAAGCTCGCGGTACATCAAGATCGTGCCAAATCAAGAACACGAGAGAGAGAGATCAAACACATAGCTACTGGTACATACCCTCAGCCCCGAGGGTGAACTACTCCCTCCTCGTCATGGAGACCACCGGGATGATGAAGATGGCCACCGGTGATGGTTTCCCCCTCCGGCAGGGTGCCGGAACGGGCTCCCGATTGGTTTTTTGTGGGTATAGAGGCTTGCGGCGGCGGAACTCCCGATCTAGGTTTATTTCTGGGGGTTTCTATATTTATAGGAATTTTTGGCGTCGGGAACAAGTCAGGGGGGTCCACGAGGCGATGACAAGACAGGGGGGCACGCCCTCCACCCTTGTGGAGGCCTCGTGGCTCTTCTGGCCCAACTCTTTTGCTTCGGGGGCTTCTTCTAGTCCATAAAAAATCACCGTAAATTTTCAACTCAATTGGACTCCGTTTGATATTCCTTTTCTGCGAAACTCAAAAACAAGGAAAAAACAGAAACTGGCACTGGGCTCTAGGTTAATAGGTTAGTCCCAAAAATCATATAAAATAGCATATAAATGCATATAAAACATCCAAGATGGATAATATAATAGCATGGAACAATCAAAAATTATAGATACGTTGGAGACGTATCAGAAGCCGAACTGATTCAGGCAGCGAGTTCGAAGAGCTGGTGCCAGCAGTAGTGGCCAGTAACTCGAATACTACATCAAGACAGGACTTTGGGGTTGTCTCAGTGTCTTCAATATAGTTTTTATCAGCTTTCTTGGAGACCAACAGGGATGTCTCACTATCTTGAACCTTATCTGCATTACTTCCTTTACCATTGCATAACGGGGTACTCTTCTCCAATATTTTGTCCACATTCTAAAAGAGAAACAAGCAGACAGATCACAGGCTTACCATGTTGTATATGAAACTCATTTTGGTAAACCAGTTCAGTAGTAAGGTGGACAGGATAACAGCATGAAACAAACATATATCTATGTAGTATGGTCACTGTATGGTCTATATCATTCTAGTTTATGTTGCCAAATCAAGATAGAGACAGTTCAAATCATATATGTTTAAGACAAAGCAGCATGGACAGAATATAAGTGTGGGAAAATACACAGCAATAACAACACTTGTAATGTGCATGGCATGAGAACATAACTGTTTATCCAATTGAAACTGAAATCAACATAGAGCAAGTTACAAAAGCAAACACGTTAAACAAACAGGATTAAAACATACCTGTTGTGCCATTGGAGTTTCAATTGCATCCTTCAAATTTGAACTAGTTGGTATGAGTAAATACAGTGATACAAGAGCAAAGGAGTATGAACCATAGCTACGGAACCTGACTTGATAACAATTATTCTTCTACTTTTAGCGTTGACTTGGGGTTCGGAGTGGTGGTCCTCGTGCTTTGGGCACTGCAATTGCCTTACTAACTGCTCGTGTTTGGGTGCTTTGTGGTGGAGACAGTGTTGTGTCAACTGGAACTAGGTTACTATCTGCTGGGGTTGGGGTTAGAAGGGGTGTAGCTGGTTCTCTGTCCAACTGGGTAGGGGTACAATCTGCGTGAGTCTAGGTTATGTGTTGTGGGGCTGGTTCTTAGGCAAGTACAACCGTGGTTCTATCTGCATCGACGGGTAGCACAATCTTTTCTGAAGACCGTGTTTTTACTCCCATAGATACTGCCATCACCCCCTCTAATTCAAATGGCTGATAAACAAGAAAAGTAATTGAATGTACAGACATTGTAAGATAGACAGGTGCAATGGATAGTAGGGAAGAAAACAGGGCATGAAATAATTCACATTTATGTTGTCTAACCAAACAGGATAGCATGACATAATTTCACATATATGATGGCTAATTAAACAGGATAGCATGACACAATTTCACATATATGATGGCTAACTAAACAGGATAGAATGACATACTTCAAAATATGATGACTATGTAAACAGGATGACATGATATAACTATACGATGTGTCTATTAAAGTGGTTGGCATGCCATAATTCACAAACATGCCGTCGATGGAAACATGATGGCATGATATAATTCATGGATAGAATGACATAATTCAAAATATGATGACTATGTAAACAGGATGAGATGATATAACTATATTATGTCTTTAGAAAATGGGTTGGCATGCCATAATTCAGATACATGTTGTCTATGTAAACATCATGGCATGATATAATTCAAATATATGATTTATATACTAAGCAAGTGAGCAGAGGGTAATCGCATATATGATGTGTCAACTAAGGAGATGGCATTCAATATTGTGTATATGATGTAAAAACTAAGCATTGCAAGACAACATATGCATGATATGAGTAATATAACCCTACCAAGTTTGAGCATACACCTCAGGGGGGGAAATAGGACTGGTCATCTGCCTCTGAATCCTCCTCTGAGGAGCTATCTGTAACCAGCAAGATATCTGCTTCAGCAGGTAGCATTGTCTGCTCTGAAGACATTGTTTTCACTCTAGATTTCTCCATCACCAATTCAAATGGCTGATGCACAGGAAGAGTAGTTGAATATACAAACATTGTTGACAAATGGAATGAGTAATACAAAAAAAGGATGCCATGATATAATTCACATATATGACGCTTGGCTAAACAGCATGGCATTGCATAATTCACATACATAATGCCTTGCAACAAGATAGCATTGCATAATTCACATATATAATGTCTTGCAACAAGATGGCATTGCAAAATTCACATATATGATAATTAGACACTAAACAGGTGGCATTCACACAAAGCATGTCTAAACTAAGCAAATGACATGCCAATGCAAGACACCATATGCACGATATGAGCAATATAACCCTGCCAAGTTAGAGCATGCACCTCGGGGGGGAAATACAACTGGTCATCTGTCTCTGAATCCTCCTCTGAGGAGCTATCCATAACCAGCAAGACATGCGCTTCGTCAGATAACATTGTCTGCTCTGAAGACCTTGTTTTCACTCCAGATTTTTCCATGACTGTGTCGAATGGCTGATGCACAGGAAGAGTAATTGAATGTACTAAAATTGTTGACAAATTTAATACGTAATAAAAAAGGATGGCATGATATAATTCACATATAAGATGACTGGCTAACCAGGATGGCATTGCAAAATTCACATATATGATGCCTGGCTAAACAAGATGGCATTGCATGATTCACATATATGATATAGAAACTAAACAGATGGCATTCACACAATGCATGTCTAACTAAGCAGATGACATATTTTATGTATAAAGTAAGCAATGCAAGGCACCATATGTATGATATGACCAACATCAGCATGCCAAGTTAGAGCAAAAGACCTCAGGGGGTAAATAGGAGTGGTCTGCTCCCTTTGAATCCCCCTCTGAACAGTTATCTTCCTCTTGATTATAGTCTGGAATGGGGGGAGGGGGGTTTCTTTTGCGCCGACCATGGAGCGACGTCTGCATGAAATTTTATTGACATGCAAGGCTCGTCTTTTTTGCTCTACATGTTCAGTACCATTGTGTACAATAACTGACATGCATAGGAATAAAACATAGTGAGATTATGTAAGGAGTGCATGCACAAATCCAGAGTGATGGTAGCAAACTATGGATAGACCCAAAACCAATGATAGCAGGCAGATAATAGCTTCAGTTAAAAAATACAGATAATGGCTCCTTTAATGTTTGTTTCCACCCAACATGAAACTCATAGTAGACACCCACGATTAACCAGATAGTAGAAAGATAGTATTGATTGCTGCCCCAATATGTACCCCACAACCATTTAAAAACTCAAGTTTGAGCATTAGTTTGGACCTGACTCAGATTCTAATCGGTGAACAGTATGATAAAGTAGCATGTCATCATATTAAGCGATGCATAACGAAAGCAGACATGAAAGAGTGTGACCTCTCTTGCGGACTCGTGTAGTCCTCAAGGTCATCTGCTCAGTTGATGATGGTAATGCAGTTGTCGTGGCTGCCGGCGGCGGGGAAGAAGATCTGAGGCGGAAAAAGACAGTCTGGAGGGCGGATCCCTGCTATGGTGAACCCGTCCGTCGTTGGAGCAGCTGAGCTGGGGTGGACCACAGCGCAGCAGGAGCGGGACAAACCACACAAGGTTTTCTTTGACACATATCTGTAACAGAAGTAATTTTGTAAGGGCTTGTTTAAATTGGAGGATTCTAACAATGCAGGGATAGGAAATACACAGGAATAGGATAGGAATGCACATGCAAAACACAGAATTTAAAAACACAGGATTTCTGCCAATCTGGGTGTTTGGTTCACAAGAATTGGAAGATCACAGGATGCAAAGAAGCATGGTGAGATTAAGTCAAACCACAAGAAAATGTACGGTTATAATGCTATTATGCTACTATCTCTTAGTCTTGTGCTTCATGAATAGGAATTTCAAAAGGAAGACAAGTGGATATTAAAATTCCTATGGTTTTTCTTTCAAGGACACACTAAAGGAACAAATCCTACAGTTTTCCTTTGCTCCATTCCTTTGTACCAAATGCATGAAAAGTAGTACCATAGGAAACTTTCAATTCCTATGTTTTTCCTTCACTTTTCCTTTCAAGCACTGGTGATTCTAGTAGGCAGGCTTGAACAGGGAAAAGCCTACACTCAAAAAATGTTTTTGTTCTACTTCTACTACTTTGGACCCAGGCCAATGCCCTACTAGCTCAACTCCCAGGCCCATCTACAAATGCACAGCTCAAATGCGCAGAAATAAATAATGATGGCGTTCAAGAGAGTGCATCACGGATAGCTAAGTTGCCTGGTACCTTACTGCTTGTCATATAGTAGGAGAAACTAATCGTATTTCACATTACTACGTGTGCTCAGTGGCCAATATATATAACATGTAGAGTAAAAAAGCGATGCAACTAGTGTACAACCTCTTTGGAGAAGCCATGTCGATCTCAGCATGATTGGGTTGGTCGGTGAGGATGCTCCGGCTGATTTGGCTGTCGGAGGAGGGGAAGAAGATCTTACGCGTCTGGAGATGGAGCAGGGGTACTACTCCGTTGTGATGGAGGGTTTCGTCATTGGAGCAGCTCCGGTGAGTTGTACGACGGCAAGACTGAAGCAGGACAAGAGAGACAACGTTAACCTGAGTGGAATTCTAATAGCATCTCCAATAGATGATGTAAAATACATAACCACAAAGTGCTAGATGTAAAATACATCAGCCGCTCATCTCTGAACTTAAATGTCGAAACTGAATTGAACTGTCGAAACTGAATTTTGCTGTCAAAACTGAATTTTACTGTCAAAACTGAACGCACTAGTAGCAGAAAAGCAGTAGCAGCAGCAGCGCGTGCGAGAGCCGGGGCAGCTAGTCGTGTGGCAGCATCTCGGGTAGCAGCTGCAGGGGCTCGAGCGAGAGCAGGATCTGCTGCTTGTGCAGCAGCAGTGCAAGCAAGAGTAGAGCAGCAGCGCAAGCAAGAGCAAGAGCGAGAGCAGCAGCGCGAGCAAGAGCAAGAGCAGACCAGACAGGGGACCAAGAGCAAGAGCAAAGCAGCAGCGCGAGCGAGAGCCAAAGCAGCAGCAGCTCCTACTGATGTGGACGTCGCCGCCGAGGGAACAACGCCGTGGAGGAAGTGGCCGGCGACGCCGCCATAGATGGAGCGGCGCCATGTTGGCTCGAGACCGAGTGCCGGCAGCACCATGAGATCGAATCAAGAAGAAAATGCAGCGATTAGTGTAGAACCTCTTTGGTGGCACCGATTAGGCCTCAGCTTAATCCGAGGAATCGGTGATGATGCTGCTCTTCCGGTGGTGCAGGTGAAGATGGCAGTCTGGGAATGGAGGTGGCGCGAAAGACGAGGGGAACGTCGGGGCAGCTCCTTGGAGGTGGAGGACGGGGTGGCTGAACCGGCGGGACAACGAGATCGATGACGGATCCTCATCCGGTGCGGTGGATGAGGGACATCGAGGTGTTGTTGTGGACGATGTCGTTAGGGAAGAGGCTCCGGCTGGGTGGGTGGACGGAGGAGGGTGTGGGGCTTCACGGGTTTTCGTGGCCTCAGTGTATGAATGGGGGACGGAGGGGATGGGAGGGGGAACCATGGCTTAGGGACGCGCTTGTCTAAAATATGGGGTAAGTTATGAAAGTACCCCCACCAATTTGAGCTAGGCGGTTCTTTCGGTTCAGGGGTATCACGGGCATTTTGCGTGTCGTGATTTCGCAGGAGGTGGGAGTTTCCGCGCGCGTTGTAATTTTGGGATAGCAAGGCGTGGGTTGAGATGGAGGGAGTTTTCGGAGCACAAAGAGACAACGAGATATATTAAAACTTCGGGGTAACAAGGCGCGGGTTGAAGAGGCGGGAGTTTCACAGCACGATAGACAGAGATGCTAGCTTGAAATTTGGGCATAATAAGGCGCGGCTTGAAATTTCGGGAGAACAAGCTTAACGTGTACAAAAAAAAGACAATTCACACCTCACTAGAGAGAGCCATGTCCCGTTTTACTATATTACTAGAAATGCATTCAAATACAACAACAAAAAACTAAAAAAAATCGGGACAACAAACTTAATGTGTACAGTACCAAATCAATTTGCACTTCCCTCAACAATAAAAAAACAATTCGTGTTGTCTAGCATATGGACTAAATTTGAGTACATTTTCCCTGTTTGAATGGGATTGTACTCGGGTTAGTTATACAACCATCTAAATATTATCTTCACAACACATGATATGAATATATGAGTAGTAAATTCCCATATAAATATGAACTACATATACATACGATCTCGAATTCAAATATATGTATCCATTTTATGTTGAATTCAAATCATAGTACATGTATGCTCTAGCTAGATGTTCGGAATCTAAACCATGTATGATACTACGTACAATGTGTTAAACATGCACAACACACACACACCATTTAGACTAGTAAGGTACACGTGCATTGCATTCATGAGATTTGGCAACCAAATTATGAATAAATATCACATTATAGCATGTAAGCTTTGAGTCATATATGCATGATGTAGACATTCGTTTAATTCTTATAGTTCATCTCATTCAAAATCAATTAGTTTTTAATTCGAGATCAACACACACACACCATTTAGACTAATTGATTTTGAATGAGATGAACTATAAGAATTAAACGAACATCTACATCATGCATATATGAATCAAAGCTTACATGCTATAATGTGATATTTATTCATAATTTGGTTGCCAAATCTCATGCATGCAATGCACGTGTACCTTACTAGTACTTCCAATATGTGCAAAACACGTAAATTAGAATTCCAATGGCACGCTACACAGTGTCTCTCACTTTTTCAGTTAATATATTATGATTAAAATGATGTGGGGGCATCCATGAAGCCACGTGGCACATGTGGAGGCGTTGTCGCGACCTCCTTGTGTGGATTGATCACAGTGACGTGCTGCTGGTTCCAGAAGAATGTACTCGTCCTCTCTCACGCACACTGGCAGTACATGCACGAAGCGAAGATGTGCACGCACGCACTCATTCCCTCGCACGCACATGCGGGTACACGGTGGGACGCATTTTTGTACGAAGATCCACCCCATGTGATAATTTGACGCGTGTAAAGTCGTTCACTTCATTGATGGTCAATTAATACAGTGCATGCAAATTTAGTGGACATGAGGGAGGAAGTAGTTGAGAAAGACATTACTACTCCACTCCGTGCATGCGAGTAGTTAAATCATGGGTTGCTACTTCCATTGGTCTCCTTCGTATTTTGTGCCAATGTTTTACCATAATTTTAAGTAACACAATATTTATGCATGTCATCGAAAACTATGTTCAAATGTGATTCCAATGATATAATTTTTGGTGACATGCATTAACATTTTCTTAGTTGTTTTTGGTCAAAAATTGGCACAAAATAAAAAGGGGGCCAATAAAACAGGACGCAGGCAGGATGATCAATGTTTGCCTGGGTTACTGTTGGTGGCCTTTGTATTTAAATATGGACGGAGTGGAGTAGTACTATCTTTATCTTAGCCTTGTAGGGCTCTCCCAGCGCCTACGCTCGCCTCCCCGCCTCGCCCACCGGATCCCGCCATGGAGGATCCCACCATGGATAATCCCTTAGATCCCAGGATCCCGCGGGCTACCCTCTCACTGCGGCATGCAGCACTGCCGCCTTTGAGCGAAACCCACATGTGTTTCATAGGGGATCCATTGCTCTGGAATCACAGATCGGTGGCACCGGAGGATATGCCAGGGCTGCGTTTCAGGTGGTGGGCAGGAAGGGCAAATCGGATCGAGGAAGCGTCGCATCGATTGGAGACAAGTTCGAAGGAGTTGTGCCTGGCGAAGCACAAGGCGGAGGCACAAGTCAATCTCAGGGGAGAGATGCTGAGGGATGTCAGCATCTGGTAGTGTCGCGTTGATTTTGAGCTGGGGCTAATGGCAGAGATCATATTCACGGAGTCGACTGCGGAGGAAAGAACGCGCATGCCTGCGGAATGGCATGAGTAGTCGGTGCAACTATTCAAATGGGCAGTAGGAGAAGCCAAATCGCGGGACCAGCTGCGGCGGCGCCGCTAGGCAAGCATCATAGGCGAGGTGAGCTGCCCTCCTTCCCCACCAGCGATGCAGTGACCTACTCAGTTGCTGCTGCAGTGAACTTGCGGCGCCATGGCGGTTTGCAACCGTGACAATCACTCCATCTATATGTATTGTGTTCCTGTGAAAATACTTGGTCGTTTGTAAAAAGATGGTAGTAATTAATTTATCACTAGTTTTTGAATGCTTGGTCATGACAATCACCCGAAGCCACAACCAGAAGTCTCCATCGCGTAATACTTACGGTCAATCGCACCAACAGACGGTCGGTTGGACCCGCGTCTCACCGAAGGGACACGCATCGGCTTGGTCTGACATGTACGACCAGTTACATCACTGACTTGTGCGACCGCATTTGAGCAGTAGTACTTGAAATTTGTGTTCCAGGAAACTCATCGGGAGCCGTTTCGGGCCTCGAAACCAAAACCATCAATTAATCTTTAGCTTGTTCCCATCACATTCCAAAGTAGTATAATTAAGTGCAAACCTGCTCACACCTAGTACGTATCAAACCTGAATGTGTTCCCACTATGCAGGTTTTAGTACTAGGTTATAAAAAGGGGAACTACCTAGCTGAAAATCACTCTACCTTCCTCCTCATAAGTCTTTCTTGTTCGTCCATCCTTGCCATGGTCGGTGTGGAGAGCTCTAGGTCGAGAACTACACGTAACAAGGGAGCGGCGACCAAGGCCGCGGAAAAAAAAGAGGGCTTGCCGCCTCGCAGAGACCTCGAAAGATCTCTCACGGGCAGGCGAGGGCTCCTAGGAGCGCCTTAGCTGCGGAGGCGAACATGCCGAGCTGGCGGCGCTGGAGTCGTTATCCCTCGACGACATGCTCGATCAGCTCAATAAGCAGAAGGAGTTCATCGACGACTTGGTGGAGCTGCTGAAGGAGAGCCTGGATGACATGCCCGATGAGCTCAATGAGCAGGGGGAGTTGACCGCCGGCTTGGTGATGCTGCTAAAGGAGAGCATTGCCTCGGGTAAGAAGGCGACCGGCGAAATCCTGCAACTTCAGGAGGACAAGGCGAAGCTCTGCCATGAGCTCGACCTGCTGAAGGAGGAGAACGCCGGCTGGAAGAAGCTGCATGAGAAGAGTAGTTCCTCGGTGAAGATGTTGCACGCCCTTGTCGTGGAACAGACGGAGGAGTTGGCGAAGCTCCGCATCGAGCACCCGGCTGCTGTCAAGGTACATAATGCGACCGTGGAACAGATGATGAAGGCTCGCGTCGAGAAATCCCGCGTCATGGACAGAATGAAGAAGATGGCGGAGGAGATGTGCGAGGAGATGGAGGTCATGGAGGCGATGAAGAAGCAGTTACGACTCCACGGCCAGCAACCCTTCATGTAGTAGAGAGCAGCGCCCCAGACTTGTGTGTGCGTCTTTCTTCTTTTGGGGGGGGAGGGGGGGTAATCTTCCTTCTTCTTTTGCTCCTGTGTTTCTTCTTTTACTTCGGATGTTTCGCCGCACATGTCATGTTCTCTGCGAGGCATGAATAGAACAATGCTAACGATGAGCGGCGCCGTGGGATCGATGACTAGCAAATTAGATCATTTTTTATCGCCATATCGCACTGGGCTGTCGTGTTTCGTGCTCCTCCGTCATACTAGTACTCCAGTGGACCGCACGGTTCTTTGCTCCTCCTTAGGTCGTTGGCAACATTTATACGAGCAGTCAAATCACAAGGCCCCGCCTTCCAGCGGTAATGAACCGTCAAATCACAAAGGCCCTCGCCTCTCGTGAAACCGACCAAGCGAGACTGCCCCGCCCTCTAGCCTTTTAAATGTATACTTTTGTACAGTAGTAGTATCGATGGATTGCACCATGGAGCAAAACTAACAAGATGAAATTAAAGAAAAAAGGTGGTACATATAGAGAGCGCTCGTCGCCAAATTATGCATATAGTACTATTAAAAAGCTAGTACATGCTTAGATGGGGTGCTAAAGTCTATTAAAGAAATTAGCATACCTATTTAATTCTTTGACAACTAAACTCCTTCATGCTTTGGGTAAACTTCTCTCATTTAAGTGTTTTTTTTAATTACATATCTCATTTAAGTGTTTTGCGTATGTGGCATGCTTAGAACGTGGTTAATAGTATAGTGAACTGTTGGCTATATGATGTTGGCCATATATATTGTACGTATATAATGTGAAGAAATGAGTGGTAGTACTACCAACTACAAGATGAACTGTAAGAAATACTAGTATGTACGTACTAAAGAGTTAAAGTAACGAGAAGGAACATAACATAGTTCTGCTGGGGGCTCAGCACAACACACCCCTCAAATAAAACTAAGCACCCTGAAATTAAACTAAGCAACTAATCCGGTAGACACTGCATTAGAACCACCATGAGCAACGACACTGCCACCTTACTCGGACTCCTTGTCCACGTGCTCGACTTCGTCTTGTCCCTCTTCCGCTTGGCCGATACTTCTTTGCTTGAACCACACACTTGGCTCTCGATCTTCATCCAACCCTTGTAGATATTGAAACAAAGGTAGGCATCCATTGCAGCGTACTGGATGTGGCCTCTATCTAGTACATTCCACTGCCATGTAAGATGAAACTCGGGCGGAGGTTTTGTCAGTTTACCGTACGAAGGATCAACCATGGCTCCTGCCAGGGTCAGCATTGAAGGCTGACGGGAGGGTACCAGCCCATTCTTCTAGAGGTCGAAGGGCTGGCCTACAATGAGGCCTATCCGACTTAGGACTCTTCTGTCGTTCGTAAAGTCTACAGTAACGAATTTGACTTTGCCGCCCGCAAGGAAGTTCTTAAAATCCTCGCACTCAATGTTGGCATGGCATATGTGGTAGACCAAGCACAAGTTATGCATGCAAACCTGGATCACGGCAGGCTTCTTCCTCTCTTCCTCCTTTAGATTCTTCTCTTTTCCCAGGACTGTGGTGTACTCAACATCTAGCCCAGCGACCCACTCATCACCATTTGAATTTTCGAACATGCGTCTGAAGCGAGCAAGGCATCCTTTCACTATCTCGGAAGAACGGGTGTAGATGACGTCGAACTCATCGCCGGTGATGGTTCTAACCTTGTACTCACCGCCGATCATGGAGCTTTGCGATGCCATGGATTTGGGAGGAGGGTTAGGATTAGTGGAACTGCTGTAACGTGAAAGGACGGGACAACTAGGAGCGAACTGCCGTAATGTTAAAGGACGGCCGGGGACGAGTAGGAGCGAACCACTAGCAGTTTTCCGATTGTAAAAATGCTTGAGTGGGTCGTGCGAACGGCATGGTAGTGGCTTGCCCGGTGCATAAATGGATTCATGCACAGTACTATGGGGGCCCAATTAGATGTCATGTCTACTAGACGCCCAATTAAATGGCTTCATGCATCTGCGTGTTCGCACGTCAAGCGTCGGGAAAATTATAGGTGATACGAAGCTTTCCATGCTCCCATGATACGGGCTTCCGAGAGCCCTTGGATCTGAGATCGAACGGTTGCATGGCGTGATTCTAGACCTATGGGTGAATATCCTATCCTGGAGGGTTATTCTGCAAATTTTCAGCAACTTAGCATGCGACCGTTCGATCTCAGATCCAAGGGTTGTCAGCAGCCCGTATCATGGTCATGCCTACCACGACCGTCGCCTCGCTCGCGCGGTCGCGCCCTTGGAGATTTCAGACGGCTATAAATGAGCATTTTTTTGCCTACTTCACAGGCATGAAACTACTTCCTCCGTCCAGGTGCGTTAGGCTATCTGATGTTGGCATATCATACATAGTCATCACTTAGTCACTCATACAACAAGGTTAGCTATAAGGTTGGTTATAAGAGTATTTTTTTACTTCTCTCTATCTCTTTCTTCGTAGTATTTACTACATTTGCCAAGGAGTAAGGAGTACAGTACTTGGCACCTGTATACCATGGAGTTGGTCAGGAATCAGGAGACTCACGCCGGTCGTAGCGCCACAGTAATAATGATAATGGCAAGTCAAATCACAGGGCCCCACCTGTCCAGCAGTAACGAGCCGTCAAATCACACAGCCCTACGTTTGCAGCAGCCTACTCCCTCATCTTCTCGCCTCTCTGTCGAACCGACTAGGCGGAATTGCCCCGCCTACCGCGCGGGAAAAGCCCCACCCTCAACTTTTAAATATAATTTTGTATCCATGGATTGCGCCATGGAACAAAGCCTCAAGAAAACGGTGGTACACATGTATACAGCACGCCCGTCGCGTTCGCGTCGCACCCCAGACGGTCGGTCAGTCTGGCACGCCGCTCTCCAAATGGAACACGCGTCATATTGCGTTTGCACACACATGTGGGACCGCAATTGAGAACCGACCATAGGCACACTCCCCCATCCCCGCAAGTCGGCTGAGTTAATAGAAGAGAGAGACGAGCGATAGTACTGGAGCAGTGCTGTAAACACATTGGTGCCTGGACGATCCCTGCACGACACGGGAGATCAGTTCGTTCATTCATGTGACCAGACTCCAGCAGACGGCTGAATTGGCTATCGTCTACATATCGTGCAGGTTGTGTTGTACAGGGCTGTAGTTCTGATGAGAAATCTAAAAAAAGGTTTCTTATCATCTCGCAATATTAGGTGTCATGTGCTTCGGATCACTGTGAGGGTTAAACATGGACAACTGCGTTCCTCCAAGGCGCTGGTCATTGGGGGCACATGCACGAAGACTACTCGGCTGCCATCTAGGTCAAGCCGGCTATGTTAATTAGGACATCTATCGATTGATCCCTTTTCTACGAGTTTGTCTTTAATTTGAGCTTTGATCCTCATCTAGTTTGTCCGTCGGGATTCATGTTGTCTCCTTGGGGCAGTGAGGTTATGGTTTCTTGTCATGTGGCATTTTTTGTGTTACGTATATGTTAATCCGGTGCTTCAGATCAAAATGACGACAATTGTGCCTCTGGGGCACGTGCATGAAGACTTCTCGACAGTCATTGATGAGGTCAAGCCGGCTCCGGTAGATAAAAGAAAACTACTCCACTATATAGGCAGGAGCCTCCGCGCTTGCTTGCTAGTGTTGCTCTCTTCACACTCTCTCGTCCTCTACAGATCTAAACATGACAGCGGTGGCCACACTCTCTCTCTGCTCACCGTTGGTCACAGATCCGGCCGGATCCCCTCCGCCGGTGAAGGTGAGAAGGTGCAATGTTCACACAGTCATCCTTGGTGACGGCTCTTACCCACTGCCGGCGCGTCCCGATTAGCGTGCCTTAGTGTTCTCTCCCATGTAGCACCGGCTAGGGAGGGCCTCCGACCCCTTCTTCCTTGCTGTCGTAGTGTAGGCAGATTCGGCCTCCCAACGCCCGCCTAGCGACATCCCGGTGACCCTCAGGTTCCTTCGAAACCGGCCTTGCTCTATTGCCCCAGCTCCTGGCGTCGCTGCATTTGTATCTTTTACTATTTCTCAGGCCCCCTCGTAGATAGGATTGATCGGCTGTTCAAAAGCCACCTATATTTTTACTGTTAAGAGGTCAAACTACTTCATGCAGTCGAATCTAGTACTACTTGGTTCAAACAGGGAAGAAAGGGGGTGGGGGTGGGGGAAGATTTGTTACCTGAATCTAGGACTTTGTCGAAAGAGGAAATAATGGGGGCGAAAAGTAGCAGAGACTGGCTATCCAATTGGTCTCTTGGTCTAATAGGGAAATAAAGGGAAACGCAGTACAAACTTAATATTAACCGATCTATTGGTTGAAAAAGGAAAGAAAGTGGGGACTGGGGGACAAGTCAATAGAGTATGTCCAGCACTAGATTTGCTAGCCTCACACAGTATAAGGTGGCTACACCGAACAAAAATGGGACCAACCCAGATATCCTGTTCTGATGTTTGTTGCCCCGAGCCCCTCTTATGTAATGCCACTGGTAAAATATAGCAGTCCCACTGTTAAAAGTAAGGACACATTAAACCAATGTTGTTTTCAATGTAATGCCTCCAGTAATATGAATCAATAGCACTGCTTTTCATGTCCTGCTAAATTTCTCATTAAGATAAGTTGCTTATTTTCGTTAGAAATGCAACTGTCCTGGGCCGCCTACTCTCTCGTGCCCAAATACCAACTCTTTAGCAGCTGTTAATGTAATGTTGCTGGTAAAATGAAGCAATGGCACCATTAAAGTAATGTCATATTTAACTGTTGTCATAGTTAATCCTAATGCCCACACTAATATCTAGCAAGTTGCTGCTTTAGAAATTGCTACTATCCTTGTAGGATCGCCATTCAGATAAGGAACATGCTTCTTTTCATGTATGTTTCATCACTTGTTAGTCACCCTCCTTTCCACCTTTTTGTGCAAACAGAGATATACATTTCACGCTTGATCTTAGTTGAACTGCACAAATGATATCCAAGTTATAGTTGAACATTCCACGAGCTTCACGACCAACCTTGATGTTGCTAAATTTTATTGCAACTAATGAAGAAGAATTTGCAAGCTCATGGGACATTGCTTCATTTTAGGTGAACTGCACGAAAAGGTCCCATGAATTGAATCATCCATGTTGGTGACTGGTGTCATCCCTTCTATGATGGCGTTGACTGTAGATATGGTTCCCATCGCGAGGTATGTTCCTTTTTGGTCCGACCGTTTGCCAAAGATCCTGCATGTTGACTCTGCTCTTGTGCTACTATTTTGGCACTGCCATGATAAAGCAGTAATGTTATTATTTTGCACCTTAATCTAGTGGCACTATTAATTTGATGCAATGTTTTGGCACCGCTAGTGCCACTGATTTTTTTTATATATCAAAAGAGGGGGTTTCCTTCGATTTCATTAAAGAAACCCAACCATAGAGAACCATTATCCGACAACATCTCAGTGTAAACGGGCAGTTATGCAACTACTACTAGAACGGACTGAGTACTAGCAGGAGACAAGTTCGCCACATAAGCTAGGTAGGTAGGGAGACGCAGCACCAGCTCGACCAAGTTTGGATTACAACCCAAATGCTACCACAGAAACATCAGGGGGGAACATAGGGACTGAAAGAGCCAGCTTCAGCATCCCAGTCTAAGCACCCCCGGCCTCCATCCTTGCGACGCACGGTACACCTCGCTTGCCACCTGCTCGACACTAGTGCCACTGATAAAATGAAGTAATAATACAATTAAAATAGACCGAGTGTCCTCTCTATCATTTCATTTCCAATGTAGATAAAGAAAGTGCTTCTCTTTGTTAGTATATGTTTCATCAACTAGTCCCATTGTTAATGTTTAAGTGTTTCTGCAAACTGGGGTACTTAATTTTAGTTGATCTGCACAAAAATAGAGATTGGAATGTCTCAAGGCCCCTTCTTGTACTACCGTTGTACACTGATGTTCATCACTGGCAGAAGGTGTATCGGGGAGAATTGGGTCGATTTCCAGTATGAGGCCTACCGTATGAGGCGTCGCAGGGCCCATCTCGCCCTCGCAGCATGGCATACTGTGATACTATCACAATATTTTCCCATTAAGAAAATGAAGTTTCTTCTATTTATTAGTGTATGTTTCATCAACTAGTGCCACTATAATGTAATCACGCTTTTTCATTATCTGTGCAAACAGGGTTATTCAGCTGCATTTTGGTGGAACTGCATAAATGTATGGATGGAACCGCATATATGCAGAGTGCGAGGTGCCAAGTAAAAATTACCGACACCAACCATGCTCCATCTAAGCATTGGCATCCACCACAAGTGGGATGGGTGGCGCTCTCTATGGACGGATCTTTCTCGGCAGCAAATCCTCTAATCAAATACTAGTAGCTTATATTGGCACTTTTCTAGGGAGTACTCTTTTCTGAAAGAAGCACCAATCTATTTTTCTTTATTTGTACACAGTGTCACAACTTTGTTTTTGTCCAGAGCTATTTTAGGGTGATTGGCGTAGTACTCGGAGACTGATTGAAAGCATGATTTTCATTAGCCGTCACACTGATTGTAAGCATGAGCAGATGGAAGATTAGGTTAGTACGAAGCTTACCTTAAGCCCTACTGCCGCCGTTGAAACGAGGCAAGCGGCGAGGGAACCGTGGAGAACGGCGGGGAAGCGACGTCACGCCATCTGGCCTCCTCTTGCAGTGGGAGAACGAATACTCCTATGGCTCTGGCTGGCACTGCACCCTCACGAACGGCACACCATACTCGATCGATTCGTTATCCTCTGGATGCTCGACCTTCGACCTGTACGCCCACCACCTCCTCCTAACTTTCACGTCGGGCGAATCTGTCTGCTCCATCGCCCAGAGGACATACTCAATGAACTCGAAGGACTACGGCGTGACTGCCGCCGGGGAGTACATCGCCATCGTCTCGCTCTTTCGCATACATTGCCACATGGCCCTCACCGTCCTCGAAATCTCCCACTCGTTGTCAAACCAAGTAAGGATCTCCTTCAACCTGGCTAACTTCGCCTGGTCGCCGCCAGCGATCTGCCCGATTCGCTGCTGCATCCTCTCCATAGATGTCCTTCTGAGAGGTCCAGTGCTAGCTTTGGAAGATGGGAGGAGAGACGATGGTCTTGCAATAGAGAAGAGGGAGAGGCGAGACGATGGTTTTGCAATGGAGAAGATGGAGAGGAGAGGGGTGGTTTTGCAATGGAGAAGAGGGAGAGGCGAGATGGTGGTTTTGGAATGGAGATGATGGAGAGGAGAGGGGGTGGTTTTGCAATGGAGAAGAGGGAGAGGAGTGTGCGGTAGCGATTTAGGATTGGACGAGAGGGCCGGCGCGCTGTGACTAGATCAAAATCAAAATCAATTTACCCTTCAATTAAGAAAGCGACCCCACATTAACTAGTCTCCCTTGTATTCTGGGTCATATTTGACCATGATTTTCACAAATAAAATATATGTTATATATTGCAAAAAAATAATATAATTTGAAAGTACATTCAGATACGAACCAAACGATACAATTTTTGATGACATGCATTCACATTTTGCTTGTCAAATACAGTATGTGGTCAAACTTTGACCCAAAATACGCAAAACAAAAAATACTTCCAAGACCAGCGCCGCTCTTCTCCTCTTAAACCACCACCGCTCCTCTCCTGTTCCAATCCAAATCCAGTGCCGCTCCTCTCCTCTTCCATTTCAAAACCACCGCTGCTCCTCTCCCGTTCTAATCCAAAACCAGCACCGCTCCTCTCCTCTTCCATTCAAAAACCACCGCCGACGAGTGAAGGTGCTGCGGAGAAGTAGATCGATGGAGGAGTACAACCGATACGTGTGTCTCACAGGCGGTGACCCTGTGAAGATAGCTAGGATGTTGGAGATATAGTCTTGGTTTGACAACCCGAAGCAATTAGCGGCGACGGCGAAAGCGATGGCCAAATATCTGGAAAAGAGCGAAAAGGAGGCGATACACTGGGAGGGAGTCGCACGGGAGTACATAGAGCTGCTCCTCTGGGCCATGGAGCAAACAGATTCACTGGATCCGATCGTGAGGCTGCGGTGGTGGGAGTATTGATCCAAGATGGAGCATCCACCCGAGATTGAAGGATCGAGCATCTACATGGTGCTGTTTGTGAGGGTGTCGTGGCAGAGCGAGCCGGTGGAGTCTTCGTCGACCGAACCAAACTGCAAGAGGAGAAAAACAGTTGGCGCGATGACGCTTCCCCACCATCCTCTCCCTCACCGTTCACCTCGTCCCACGGGGCGGCTGTCTGCCACCGAGGAATAGGAGGGGACTCCCCCTCCCCCCAAATAGTCTGAGGAGGAGCTTAGGGTTGTCAGTATTTGCAGGTTGTGTTTTGTGTTTCAGATTTGAGAGTACTTTTAGATATGAATGTATTTTGAATTTCATATTTGTGGTATTGAGCATATGAAGTATTTTATGAATTATAGAGATCTATTTTTAGCACTTTAAAAAATGTAGTTTCATATAAAAGTGCAGACAATGTGATTCTCAGAGAAGAAACTGCAAGTTTCAGCTTCAGATAAGAAACTGCAAGTTTTCGATGCAGAGCATTTATATTAACACACCCTTTTCAAACAGGGATAACATCATATTGGAAGTTTTATTCATCGTCGAAAAATGGAACTACCAGCCAGTTAACATCATGCTGATCAACATTCATGCATAGCACATCTTCATATGATGCACAGTCAAAAAGATATGCTATTTTCAAAATGCCCACACAATGTTGAGTGTGTTGGAGGTGGTGTGCGTAGATGACAATGGGCACCCACATGTCAGAGGCGGAGGCAAAAATTTATGGATATTTTCACTGCATCAGGTGGAATCGAACCCAGGCGGAGCAGCGGTTGGGGAGTGGAACTTGGCCACTGGGCTACTCCAGTACTTTCACTAGAAATTAGGCACAACATCTACCACTACTGTAGCACGTCTATGGCCCTACCAGGTCCATGGCTGTACGCAAGCAAGTGCCTCATTGAAAAAATACTTCCTCCTAATGCTATGCTGACGTTGGGGGCCACGGGTTTGTCAACGTAGTTACTAAAGGAGATAAATTTACAACGAAGCTAGTCATCGGGGAGCTGACATGTATCATTTATTATCAGTGGGCCAACAAGTATCAGCTGGGTTGTGGGCTGCCCAGTCTAGCTTTCTTTTTTAACATGTGCAGCCCACGACATGCCGGATTGAATTTGTTTGAGGGCCGTCATGTATCGACCGGCCTATGGCCCTCCCATCCTAGGTTTTATTTGTTCTTAAACATCCGCAGCCCAACTTATGTATTTTTTTGAAGAAAACGCAGAGGTCTGTTCTATTTTTCTATATAAGAATAGGAACGCCAGGTCCAACTTATGTTTCCCTTCTAACTATATTATATATATTTATATTATTTTATATGTTATTATATATTATTGTTATTATCATCATATATTTAACAGATACTTACATATATAAGAAAAAAAATATCCCATGTATTATGAACTTATAAAAATAAATGTTTAACAATAAAATCCTGGTTTTTTTTACTTAAGGTCAACGAAAATACAGGTGATTGTGTACAAAAGCTTGGTAAGATTTAAGGACCAACGTAAATAAAGTACTTATTATTTAAATATATTTATAACAAAATGTCAGCCCCTGTTTATTTTTTGATAACATTGCTGCGCCCAACCCAACATTATAATTAGAACCAGCCCAGCAAAATCGTGTATTTCGAGAAAGTGCAAATGGGCTATAATTTTTTAGGAAAAAATAAATGGGTCTCATGGATGCTACATTATTTGTTCACCCAGGCCAGCAAATTCGTGTATTTCTAGCAAGTGTAAATGGGCTGTAGTTTTTTTTTTAAAATATATATGAGCCGCATGGACGCTACATTATTTGTTCCCCCAGCGCAGCGAATGAACTATAAATTCTAAAGAAATGGGTTGAATATGTGCGACATTTTTGGAGGCTGAAATGTGGGCCAATAGGTCGAAGCCAACGCAAGGCGTTGTCAACTTAGTCAACAAATGATTCTGACATCGATAGCTGTTGGATTTACATCTAACGGCCGGCATTCATCTTCAATCTCTCGTCTTCTTCCTCTAGCGCCGCCGGGACCACCTGCTCCCGCCTCCGGCTGCTAGCAGCTCTGCTTAGCACGCTTCGCTGCGAAGCGCTACCCCACCGCCGGCCAAGCCATCCCTCCACCCCTCCACACCTCCTGTTATTCTCTGCCGATTGCAGAACCACGCCGCACCAGAACCAGTTAACCCTCGTACACCTCTCCGTCTGCGACTCCACTGCCGTGTCTTCCCATCACTGGCTCGTTACCGTCCGGGGCCTCGCCGTCATCCACCGCCTTGGTGCGCTCGGCCCGGCGTGGTCAATGTGGTCAACAAACGAGAGTCATCGGAAGAGGACTATACGTGGAGAGGCTAACAGTGGGGATGCACCAGGTCCATGGACGCACGCATGCAACTGCCTCCTTATTATGCGAAAATAAAATTATTCCTCCCCCTGAAAGCTGGGACCCACCACGTATATCTTCGCAAGGAAGGAAGTGCCTCCTTATGCCTGCCCCTGACAGCTGGGACCCACCAACAACATCTTTGCATGCAAGGAAGTGCCTCCTTATTACGAGCAAAAAATATATGATTCCGCCCTTGACCTCTGGTACCCGCCAGCTATATATTCGCACGCAAGGAAGTGCCTCCTTGCCCTCCCTGACAGCTGGGACCCACCCGATCGAAGCGTACGTAGCGTTGTCTGTGTACATACCGGTCGATCGGTCTGTCTGCCACGATGAACCATGGCCGAGTAAGGAGCGGTAGCAGTTCAGGCAGTCCAGTCAAAACCGTGTACACGTACGTACAGCCAGATGCCAAAAAATACGGCCACGTACGTACATACGGGCGGGGTCTCGAACACGTACTCGCGCATACGTACAGCCAGGGCTCGTGTACATGGAGAGGCAACGGACGGCAGCAACGGCGTCCTCTTCATCGGAAGCCAACCGGCTGGATTGGAACGGAGAAACTGCATCGTGTTCATCGAGAGGCAACAGAATGCGTCGTGTTCATCGGGAGGCAACAGAATACATCGTGTTCATCGGGAGCCAACCGGCTTGGACGGAACAGCCGAAACGAGGTCCAGCGTACCGTAGAACGGAGGAAACGGGCCTTCTGTTCGATCGCGTACGGTCGAAACAGGTCCTGTTCATCGGGAAGGGTCTGGCGTACCGCAAAATGGAGGAAACAGACTTGTGTTCGAGTGCCTACGGTCGAAACGGGGTCCTGTTGATCGGGAGGGGTGTGGCGTACCACAAAACGCAGGAAACGGACTTGTGTTGGAGTGCCTACGGTCAAAATGGGGTCCTGTTCATCCACCGTCTACTGCCTCGCTCCAGCCTCCACGGGCTACTGTTCATCCACCATCGACCTCCTCCAGCCTCCACGGGCTACTGTTCATCCTGTCTCCACCGGCTAGTGTTCATAGAGCCTTCACGGGGTCTTGTTCATCCACCCCCAACCGGCTGGGGTGCGGCGGCCTCCTCAGGGTCCTGTTCATCCAGCGGCAACGGCCTACTACCACGGGGTTCTGTTCATCCAACCTCCATCGAGAACTGTTCATCCACAGCCAACCAATCGGCTCGACTCACCATGTCTCGACTCATTCTACGTACAGCGCGCATGGTAGCAACGGTCACTGTTCATCGAGAGGCAACCCAACACCGGCTGGCTACGTCTCGCACAGGGGCTCGATCGGCTTTAGTAAGCAGCAATGATCGATCGCTCGGTTCAGTTAGCAGCAGCAGCGAAGGAATCGCTCGGGTTCAGTCAGCAGCCAAGGGATCGATCGCTCGGGTTCAGTAACGTAGCTAGTGCAATCGCTCGGGTTCAGTAAGCGAACACCTCGCTCGGGTTCAGTTAGAGCCCAACGCCTCGCACACACGCGCGTACCTATACGAGAGAAAACGCGCAAACCTCCGTGCCTCGCTCGGCCCCGACCACCCACCGTAACCGGGAACTCCCCAATATTTTCCTCGCCCTCGCTTCTACCATGATTTTTTTCATCATGGACAGCCCAAAGAATGTCATGCAGCTGCGTCTCCGGCCCGCCCAGGACGAAAAGCCCATTTTCTGTCATGATTTTTTGTCATAGAAGTAGGAGCCCACCACATCTATGATGATACGTGTTTTTGTCACAATTATCGTCATAGAAGTGTCATAAGCATGACAGAAAAAAAATCGTTCGGCCCAAAATGTCACGGATGTGTCTTTTTTTTGTAGTGTGAAGCAAGATTTCGCGAGTTAAGGCATGAGCTAAATATCATTGATTTGAGCAATGTGGCTTGAATCTAGGCACAACCCACCGCACTCATCATTATATCTTGTTCTAGATGTAGGCATGGACATAGGGGGAGTGTTGTTCTCTCAATGAACTCTCCCTCCCCCCATTATGCATAAATCGATCACGTCTTTCACATTAGCCATTTTTTGATGGTACTTGTGCTTCAAAGATGAGTTTTGGTCATGGGACCAAGGTTAAAATCTTCGCGGTGCCATACCAATTGACTCAAACATAGGTGGCCTCGGCCACCGCCCTCTCCTTGAGAGGTGTGTTGTTTTCCTTTTTCCTCTAGTTGGATTGGTTTGTGTTTTTGTTGTGCTTTGCTTTTAGTCTCTCCGTGGGTGCGTCTCTGGTTTTTGGTTGTCTTTTGCTCTTGGAGTTGCTCCCTCGGCTCGTCGCTTTATTTCTTTTTCCTAGCTAGGCCTTTGTTTTGTCTTGTCTCATCGAGTTTTCGCTGGGCGGTACTACCGCTGTGGAAGGGCGGTACTACCGCTGAGTGCCATCAAGCGGTACTACCGCTGTGGGGCGGGACTGGGGGTTATGAATCGGGCAGGGGGAGTTTTACTCCCCCATACCCATTCGAGTTTCTCCCCCTTGTCCATTCCTCTCTCTCCAACGACGAACTCGCCGCGGGAGGCCGCCGCCGGGTTGCCTTCTCCGGGCCGTCCTTCGTGTTTCCAACCGGTGGAATCGATCCCCACCCCTTCCTCTTGCCATGGATGCTAGTATTGCCCCCGTTCTTCTCCTTGTTGCTTCTAGTTTTTGAACCTAGGCTTTTGGGGCAATAATCTTAGCATTTATCGATTTTTGGCCAAATCGAGGCTTGAGTAGGACGTTGAAGGCTGCTAGACTAGTTGGATTAATGATTGGTAGGAGTATTTTTGAACTTGGCACCCCCGATAGTACCGGATCTAGCAGCGGCAGTGGCCTGACCGCCGTCCTCCGCCTCGGGCGGTACTACCACTGTAGGCGGTACTACCGCTTGGGATGCCGGCCTCCACTTTTCTCATACCAATTGTTGATTCTTGTTGCTTTTTCTGCTGGCTTATGCTCGTTTTTCTGTTGGCTTTCTTTGCCTGTGTGTGAGGTTCCAGGTGATGGCACTTCGGAGCACCCCGTCTATCGTATCAACCCCGGGCGTCCTGGAGGCTCAAAGCGCTATCGCTTCTGAGGCAGCTGCTGCTTCTTCAAGTGTTCCTCCAACTCAGCCCAAGCCTCCTTCCAAGCAAGTTGCGAACAAGCCCAAGCCGAAGGCCAAGTCTTTGACAGAGATGACTTCTAAGGAGTTCTGTGTGGCTCGTCGCCGCAACCCGTATGCTCAAGATCAAGATCCAGCTCTTGTCAACCGCCCCTTCTGGAACCGATTTCAGTGGTCTGTCTACTTTGATGTGCTCAAAGCAAAGAAGAATCTCTATGTAGATGTTCGCTCCATCGACATTGCTTATCTGGAGAAGGATCGTGCCTAGTTTGGTGAGGCACTGGAGATGTGTGCTCAGTTAAACATCCTCAAGCTCATGGAGTTTAACAAGGACTTTGATGCGGATATGGTGGCTCAGTTTTATGCCACGGTTCACCTTGGCACTGATGAGGAAAGGACTTTGACTTGGATGACCAATGGCAGACTTCTCTCAGTCAAATGGAAGGCATTCATGGAACTGTTGGGTGTTGAAGATCAAGGGCTTGACAACCAGTTGGCTTTCGTCCTCACAAGAATGTTACCTCTACTAACAAGTCAGCTCTTTGGCCATACAGCATAGTGAAGGTTCACCCCGAGACGCAGAAGAAGACTTATGAGCTGTTTCCTTTTCTGGATATCCTTCATCGCATCTTCAGGAACACTCTTTTTCCTCGCATTGGGAACTTGGATATGGCTCATTCGTTCCTCGTGGATATGCTACTGTTTTGCCAGCATGAGAAGGAGAATAACTCAGGAGATTCCTTGGATATTTCTCATGTCATGTGGTCAGAGCTCCTCTCTGCCATCACTGAGCGCAAGTGTCCCATCTATGCCCCCTACCTGATGTTGCTCATTGAGAAGGCATGGGCACACACTTATCCTTGTGTCTTGCTGGAGACCGGTGACTTGGTCTCTCACAAGATTAAGCGTCTGAGACAGAAGGAGCACTGGGGCACTCCTATTCCAGAGAATGAGATTCCTTCTGGAGCTGATGAGGCTGAGGCTGATGATGATGAGGACTATGAGCCCTCTGGAGTGGAGCCTTCGTGGGCTAAGAAGCTCAAGCGCAAGATGAAGAAGCTATTCTCCATGGAGTCTCACGGGCAGTATATGACTCATGTGTCTGAGAAGAAGTCACGGAGCCCTCACAAGGATCTTATGCGTCAGCTTGGAACTGAAGTTAACAGTGGGTCTGAGGGCAAGATCACAGATGAGGAGGAGTGGATTTTGCAGCACTGTCCTTGGACGGATTCAGAGACTGGGCAGCCTACTACCGATGACGAAGGTGCGGGCGACCACGCGGGGATGTGATGATCGAGATCTTTGGCTTTGCTATCACCTGTGACCGTAGCAGCACTCTTTGCCCTTTTGGTGTCTCTATGCCAAAGGGGGAGAGAGTTTAGGGATTTGGCGAGTTGCGAGTGTGTCTTATTTGCCTTGTCTTTCTCTCTCGCAAACTCTTTTATCGGTTGTCTGCTTTGGTTTGGTTTGTGCTTGTGAGATCTGGTTACCCTGTCATATGGTGTGAGACATATGCTATCCTATCCTATTATTATCTAATGCGTGTCTAGTTCTCTGGTAGTATGTGAGTTGCATGCTTAACTTATGATTCTCTCTTGATCACTTACTACTCCATGCATCCTAGACCAAAAAGGGGGAGATTGTTAGGGCATGTCTCTCTCTAAGTGGTTTTGGTGATTGATGACAATGCATTTGCGGACTAATCATGTGTGTTGAGCATCTCAGATATTCATTCATTGGCACGAGATGATTCATTCCCCTCGGAGCTCAAGGTGAAGATGGTGTAGTTCTCTTTCGTTTCGGTTTTGGTGGACTTGAGTCGTAGGAGACACCGTACTAACAAGAGGGGGTCCGTATCGGAAAGGCTAGGGTGGAATCAACACGTACACATCTTTTTTGCACCCCTAGCTCCTTCCCTCATCCTTGGAGTTTACTTGTTATCACGGAAGTGGTATTAGGGAGGCGCCAGCGGTAGTACCGGTGGGCCGGAGCGGCAGTACCGACGATAGCCACAAGCAGTAGTACCGCTGTTTCACAGCGGTAGTACCGCCCATGGCCACCAGCGGTAGTACGGCTCCGGTTCCGCACTGGTACCGCCTCGACTCGAGACCTGCGTGTCTCGTGTCTGGTTCAGCAGCAGTAGCAGCGGCAGTAGGAGCGGTAGTACCGCACCTACCACCGCTGCTAGTGTCGCCCGGGCTCTCGCTCCCATGTCCCTTCTCCCTCTGAGGCCTCTGCTCACTGTCACTGCAGTAGTACCGCTAGGGCTCGCGGTAGTACCGCTGCGGCCAGTGGTAGTACCGCTCCCCTGAGCGGTAGTACCGCTCAGTGCGGGCTGAAGAGGGGATAACGGTTGGATTGTTTCCCCCACTATAAAAGGGGGTCTTCCTCCCCAAGAAGACCTACCTCTTTTCCCCCAAGCTCCATTGTTGCTCCAAAGCTCATTTTCGCCCGATCTATCTCCCTAGCCAATCAAACTTGTTGATTTTCTAGGGATTGGTTGAGAAGGCCCGGATCTACACTTCCACCAAGAGAAATTTGATTCCCCCCACTAATCCCTTGCGGATCTTGTTACTCTTGGGTATTTGAGCACCCTAGACAGTTGAGGTCACCTCGGAGCCACATTCCATTGTGGTGAAGCTCCGTGGTATCGTTGGGAGCCTCCAATCAAGTTGTGGAGATTGTCCCAACCTTGTTTCTAAAGGTTCGGTCGCCGCCTTCAAGGGCACTACTAGTGGAATCACGACATCTCGCATTGTGTGAGGGCGTGAGGAGAATACGGTGGCCCTAGTGGCTTCTTCGGGAGCATTGTGCCTCCACACCGCTCCAACGGAGACGTACTTCCCCCAAAGGGAAGGAACTTCTGTAACACATCCTTGTCTCCACCGGGTCCACTTGTGGTTATCTCTTCCCTTTACTTTGTGCAAGCTATTGTTGTGTTGTATCCTTTGCTTGCACTTGTTGTTGTTGTTGTTGTTGTTGTTGTTGTTGTTTGCATCATATAGGTTGCTCACCTAGTTGCACATCTAGACAACCTATTTGTTGCTAAACCTAATTTGTGAAGAAAAGCTAAAATTTGGTAGTTGCTTATTCACCCCCCCCCCTCTAGTCAACCATATCGATCCTTTCAGTAACAAAGATAGGTGAAGTAGCAAACTTAGGATCACATTTCATTCTAGCATTCAAAGATTTTTCTTTTAGTTTGCATAATAATTTCTTAAGATCATATCTATCCTTGCAAGCAAGAAAGTCTCTAGCTACCTCTTCATCCATAACATAACCCTCAGGTATCTTAGGCATTTCAAATCTAGGAGAACTAGGTCTAATAGGTGTTTCATAATTCTCAGTTTCAATTGCTTCATCAGTTTCAGTAATTTCATCAGTTTCAGCATTCTCAATATCTTTAGCTCTAGCAAGTTGTTCATCAAGAAATTCACCTAGTGGCACATTATCATCAAGCAAGGTACTAGCATCATCCATAGCAGAAGTGGCATCATTAATAACTTGCGACATATCAGGATTAATACCATGTGGTGGTGTTGCAAGTCTACTCAAAACAGAAGGTGAATCAAGTGCAGAGTGTGATGGCAATTCCTTACCTCTCCTCGTCTTAGAGGGAACGATCTTGGTTCTTGGATCTTTCAGATTCTTCATAGTGATAAATAGATATAAATCCCAAGTGACTCAACAAATATAGCTATGCTCCCCGGCAATGGTGCCAGAAAAAGGTCTTCATAACCCACAAGCATAGGGGATCGCAATAGTTTTCGAGGGTAGAGTATTTAACCCAAATTTATTGATTCGACACAAGGGGAGCCAAAGAATGTGAGCCCAAGAATATTTGTAAGTATTAGCAGTTAAGTTGTCAATTAAATAACACCTGGAGATTAAATATCTGCAGCAAAGTGATAAGTAGCACAGTAATATGATAGTTTTGATGGCAGTGGTAACAGTAGCAATAGTAACGACAACAGCAGTAACAGTTTTGTAGCAGTTGTAATAGTAGCAATAGCAATAGTAACTTAGCAAGAGCAATATGTGGAAAACTCGTAGGCATTGGATCGTTGAATTCGTTGGATGATATTCATCATATAACGGTCATAACCTAGGGCGACACAGAACTAGCTCCGGTTCATAAATATAATGTAGGCATGTATTCTGTAAATAGTCATACGTGCTTATAGAAAAGAACTTGCGTGACATCTTTTTTCCTACCCTCCCGTGGCAGCGGGGTCCATAAGAAAACTAAGGGATATTAAGGCCTCCTTTTAATAGAGAACCGGAACAAAGCATTAACACATAGTGAATACATGAACTCCACAAACTACGGTCATCACCGGAAAGTATCACAATAACTGTCACCCTGGGGTTTACAGATCATAACACGTAATAGGTGCATATGACTTGCAAGATCGGATCTAGAACATAGATATAATGGTGAAAGCATAAACGGTTCAGATCTGAAATCATGGCAATCGGGCCCTAGTATATACGATGGAGACGTATCAGGCGCCGAAAGTGTTTTCTTTGATATTCAGGGAGGAGGTTCTCATTCATGCTACAAAATGAAACTTGTCTCAAGGTGGAGTTTGTTATGCTATGCTCTAAATTCAAGTATAAAGAGAAAAGCTAACTTCTGACGAGCGAGCGGAGCGACGCCTATCGCCAGTAGGCTTGGGTCGATCAGTATTGACCTAGGTCACATGTGTTATATATATATACCTCTTGTAAGCCGCCGCACGGGATGAGTTGATAAGTTCTAAATCCCCGGCGTTTGTAACCTCACCCGATATAATAAAGATTTGTTAGCTAGCGCTCGTGGTTTTTTCCCCTTCGTGTTGGAGGGGTTTTCCACGTTAAATCTCGTTCCTTTTGCTTGTTTTCGTTCTTCGTCGAGTTGATTTGCATGTCGTATCTTTAACAATGACCATGCACGCCTGGTCGCGGTATATTTACGCGTAGTCCCGGCCGGCTCCATATCAGCTCTTTAGTTGAGGGAAACAACAAGCCGACGGTGATGGCATGGGATCGTCGCACGTGAGAGCTATTTCGAGACCTCCTATACGCCGCTCGTTGCGGCAAAGAGTTGGCGCTTCGCACAGGGGGACTCACCTGGGCCGGCCCATTTGCAGTGAACGGGGTGGCACGCATTAGCGATGTGAAACGGCACTAGGGTTCGAACACGCGACCTCGAGGTGGTTTGCGCGCCGTGCTTGCCACTGCAACAGGCAAGTCATAGTGTCACATTGGCAGCGCGACACTAAAAGAAGTAAACGACCGCGGCAACACCAGGCAGCACAAATTCCCATAAAAACAAATCTGTATGAGGGATCGAACCAAGTCCTCTTTCTGGTGCACAGCATCGCTGGTCACCTTCATTACTTTGATTAGGTGTCTAAAATGGCAGCCCCGGGTATATAAACTATAAGCCACAAACGTGATTTTCTTTTTGACAAAAGTAAATATTTTTAAATGAATTCTTTCTAATTCCTGAACAAATTTATAAAAAGTCCAACAATTTGTGAAACCCAAACATTTTTTGAAAAAAGGGAACAAATTTCGAAGGGAGAACAATTTTTTAAAATATGAACAAATTTTTGAAAATCAAAACATTTTTTCAAAAAACAAGAACAAAATTTAATAATGCACTTTTTTATTGAAATCATGAACAAATATATCAAAATGCGAACATTTTTTGAAATTCCCTGAAATTTTTCTGAATCCGTGAAAACATTGCTTTTTTTATTCGTGAACATATTTGGAAAGTGAAAATTCCCGAAAATTTAATAATGTGTGAAAAAAAATTCAAAGGCGAACATTTTTTGAGATCCTCAGAACAATTTGTTATTTTGCGAACAAATTTTGAAAACATGAATATTTTTGGAATTTGCGAACAAATTTTGAAAGTGGGAACATCTTTTGGAATTCCCAAACATTCTCTGAATTTGCGAACAAAAATTCAAATGCAAACATTTTTAAAATTTGAAATTCTGCATTTTCCAAATTTTAGCACATTTTTTCTAAAATAGAAAATAAATATTTAAATTCTAATATTTTTGGAATTTGTGAACAAAATTTCAAAACTGGGACATTTTAGAATAAACAAGCAAATTTAAAAATGCGAACATATTTATAAATTTCTGATGATTTGTTAAAAATGAAAAAGTAAAAAATGAAATAATAAAGGAAGGAATAGAAAAAACGAAATAAAGATAAAAAAAGGAAAAAGGAAAACAAAAAAACGAAACAGAAAAGAACGGAAAAGAAACGAAAAAGACATAAAACCGGTTCAGGAAGCTTCCCTTACCTTCTAGAAGGTTCCTAAAACCAGAAAAAAAACTGCCTAGAAGCTCCTAGAGTGTTTCCAAAACCGGCTGGTACTGTAGCATGTTCTTTACTGATTATTGGGCCGGGCAATACGCTCGCTGATCGCTCGCCCTGTGCGAATCGACGACAATCTGCCGGAGAATGCGGCAGATAGGATTTTCCAGCTATTTCGGCTTGGGAGCTCCTACGCAGCGCTCGCTGGGGACGTTAGTGGGCCGGCCCAATAACTTGCTCGAAGGGAACGTGAAGAAGAAAAAAGACCGTAAAAAAATTGAAGAAGAAAAAAAGACATCAATATATGGGATCACTAGGAATCAAACTCGGGACCGCTTTCTTAACGACCCACCGCACTAACCACTAGACCAAATAACGTTTTTGCCTACTGTGGGAAAACAATGCTAGTTGACCATTTTGTTTATATGAAAAAGAAAGCGTAATTTCAAAAACAAGTTCGTCAAATTTAAAGAAAAGTTCAAAAAATTGAAAAAGTTCATCGGTTTTGCAAAAAAGTTCATCAAATTCAAAAAAAAATCATCGGTTTAGAAAAAAATCATTGAATTCGAAAAAAAGTTCATCCAATTCAAAAAACGTTCATCGGTTTTGGAAAAAAGTTCATCGAATTTCAAAAAAGTTCATCAATTTTTTGAAAAATAGTTCATTCAATTTAGCAAAGGATAAAAAACCAAACAAATCGTTCAAAAAAAAGAAAAAGAGGAGGAAGAGAGAACTGAGCACGTGAGATGCCTCAACGTGGCAATCCGACCCATGGGTCCAGGCGCCCATGGGCACCCGACCCGAATGGGTAGGGTATGGGTCATCGACTTCGCCCATGAGTCTTACCCATGGATAACCCGATTAGTCATGGGTAAGGTATGGGTATAAGTTTATACTCACAGGTAACCCGATGGGTCACCCGATTAATATTGGTTATTAAATAACTATATTATCCTACATTAGGTGTTGTCATTTTTCTGTTGCACTTCACATAAATATGACAGTGTAGCCAACAAGACATCAGTAATCCACTTGTAATTGATTTTTTTTTAGTAATCTCGCCGACTTTATTAATTCAAAATAATGTCCATAGGTACAAGGTTTGGGTCATGAGGATTACCCAACCAAACAAGTCTACCTATGCCTAAATTACAAGCAAACTTGGTTTAATTGTGAGCCTCAAAATTAAAGTTCCTACGCTCATGCAAGAACTTACAAGAGGAAAAGCTAGAACTACGAGCTATAATTCCATGTGTAATAGCTGCATTCGGACCACCGGTCCCATGGTTAATGTCATTGACTACTCATTGACAATCAGAGGCCACCACGATGTTATGAACTGCTAGATCCTCAGCTAAAGCTAGGGCTTCTCTACAAGCATATGTTTCCAAAATCGTCGGGTCTATGATCCCATGCGCCGAGGAAACAAGATATACACCGTTGTGGTCACGGCAGAGAGCTGCCACAGCCCCGCCTCGCCTGCTCCTCCCTATTGCTCCATCTGCATTCAACTTGACTGCACCCACCCCTGGAGCAATCCAATGTCGGGTTTGGTCATTGGTGACGCTCGGCCTAGCCGGACTCATAGCCGTAGCTGGAAGTTGCTCAAGTTCTGCAATAAAATTATTCACAAAGGATATAATCTATTGAGGGATCTGGAATATTGCCTCATATATTGCTTTCTGTCGTGCATACCACAATGCCCATAAAGTGACAGACATCCTTGTGAACTTCGAGCGATCCAGCGAGCTATACAGTTCGAACATCCAATTCTTAGTGCTTGGGTCTTCAAATTCTGCCAATTTTGAAACTATGTCCTCATCTGATAGTGACCACACGCACCTCGCCATAGTGCATGGCACTAATGCGTGTCGCCATGAGTCCTGGCAGCCACACAAAGGGCATGCATCCTGTTGTGCCATGTTTCTGTGGTGCAACACATTCATTGTTGGCAAAGAATGACGTCCCAGCCTCTATACGAAAACCTTGATCTTTGAAGGTATCGACATCCTCCACAAAACGGTCCATGCTTTCTCATCTTCTCCGGTAGATGTCCCACTTCTACCCTCTAACCATTCTTCATGTTGTATCTTTGAACTAACCAAAAATCTGTAGGCAGAGCTAACCATAAATCTTCTTTTCTTTTCTGGATACCAAGACCAAAAATCATCTGTATTGCTAGTACAGACCGGGATTTTCAGAATAGCATCTGCATCAAACCTTATGAAAACCGAACGGACTAACTCCTCGTTCCATGATCCCGTCGCTGGTGACAGTAGTTCTGCCACTTTTCTTGGGGGTGCTGTACAAGGGACGTAATCGGTCTCGGCAAAGATTCTTTTGGAATCCAGTTGTCCGCCCAAATGTCCGTCGTCTGACCATTACCTATCCGCCTGATGATCCCCCACTTTAACACATCCCTTCCATCGAGTATGGCGTGCCAAATCTGGGATGGCCGGGACCCTAGTTCAGCTTCTAGTAAAGTTGTCTCTGGGAAGTAACTAGCTTTGAGGATCCGGGCACTCAAAGATGCAGGCTCATGAAAAATTCTCCAAGCCTGTCTCGCCAGTAGAGCAAGGTTGAAGAGCTCTAGATCTCCGAAAAGAAGTCCTCCCAAGTGTTTTGGTCTTGTCATCACGTCCCACGAAATCCAAGCCAGTTTCCTCTCTCCTTGCTTGCAACCCCACCAAAACTTCATGATGATTGATTTTATATGATCGCATAAACCTCTTGGGATCTTAAAACAAGACATATAATATACCGGGATCGCTTGGGCTACAGATTTAATGAGGACCTCCTTGCCGCACGTAGATAAACTTTTACTCATCCAACGATTGACTTTAACCTAAATGATCACTCAAAAATTTGAAGGTTCCGTTTTTGAAAACCCCACATCTGTGGGCACCCCGAAGTACCTGTCACTCAAAGATTCATTAGGAACATGAAGGAAACCCTGCATCTCGTACTATCTCCAGGGTCCCCTTGCTAAAGAAAATCGATGATTTGTCTCTATTTATTCTCTGTCCAGATGCCATACAATATGAATCCAATAGGTTTGATATGTCCTCTGCTCCATTAATGCTTGCCCTTAAAAACAGCAGGCTATCATCCGCGAATAAAAGATGGTTCACCGGCAGAGCCGATGGTGCCACCTTAATGCCGCCGAGCTGGGATGATTGATTTTGTGATTTCAATAGGCACGAAAGCCCCTCTACCACCAACAAGAAAAGATATGGAGAGATGGGATCTCCCTGTCGATTGCCACGTGCATGTTTAAATTCCTCTGACTTTTTTCCATTAAATATAACTGAGAAAGAGACAGAGCTCACCATGTTCATGATGACTGAAATCCACGATGCAGCAAAGCCTAGTTTCTCCACGATAGAGATAAATCCACTCAACCCAGTCGTAGGCCTTCATCATGTCAAGCTTGAGTGCACAAAAACTGTTGTTTTTTTATATATTCCTCTTCATAAAATGCAAGCACTCATACGCAGAAATGATATTGTTTGTAATGAGCCATCCTGGAACAAACTTCGACTGCTCCTCGAAAATGATCTCCGACAAAATGACCTTGAGACGGTTCGCAAGCACTTTCGAGGCAATCTTGTAAAAAACGTTGCAAAGGCTATGAAATTGTGACAGCAAAGTGGGATTTGATACCTTGGGGCTTAGAACAAGCAGTGTATCATTAAGACATGCCGGGCTCTCCTCGCGCGCGCACAATACCAAGCACCGCCCGTGTGACCGCTTCACCACACACATCCCAATGCCTCTGAAAAAAGTGGGCCCGAAACCCGTCCGGGCCAGGTGCCTTTGTTGGGAACATTTGGAACAATGCCGCTTTTACTTCCTTCTCACCATATGGTGCCATAAGAATTGTGTTCATAGCAAGTGTTACCTTCCTCGGGACATGCTCAAGTACCTCATCGACACCCTGCACCCCCTCAAAAGTATATAGGTTCTTATAAAAATCACACTAGTAATTGATAGTGGTTCAAAGAAACGAACGAGGATCATTCATCTCATTTGGCATTCACGTGTTATTTTGGCCCAATATGAAACAGCTAGCAATATCATGCTTGTGTCCTGGCCTCCGGGGGCAGGACCTCCTATATGGCGCCGTACGTGCCGGCAACCACAGGAGCGCGCACCCTCCCCACTACCCGCGCGCACCCTCATGGGCCGGCCCATGTGCGGGGCGGGGAGCCCCTTGTCTTTTTTGTTTTGTTTTTTGTTCAGCTTTTTCATTTTTTTAAATAATTCAGGATTTCAGAAAAAGTTGCTAAATTGTTGGATTATTCATGAGTTTCAAAGATTGTTCGTGATTTGAAAAATGGTCAGGTGTAACATCCCAAAATTCTAAATTTTGGAATGTTATATTAAATAAATATTTATGATTGTTTGTTTGATTATTGTGGGATTGATTGTGTGAATTTGAGTGAAATTTGAAACTTTTTGAAAGTTGAATGAGAGGGAATAAAAGGACTTTCCCAAAACTCTCATCTTTGCAAATTGATGTCCATGAATTCAAATTCATTTCATCACAAAACCCTAGAGTGAAGATGATATGACTTCTTCCATTTGAAATGAAAAGGGTTTTGAAAAGATTTGAATTCTATCCGAAAATATTTCAAATTCGAAACTTTATGCAACTCAATGATTTTCAGGAGAGAAGATAAAATGACTTCTTCAATTATATGAAATATGAGTTGGAAGTTAAAAAGGATCAAATTGAAAGTCCCTTTTGAAGGTATATTGAAACCCACTTTCAATTTGGAGTTATTTGGTTTTTAATCAAATTTCTTTTCTCCTAAAAATAAATAAATTAAAATAAGGGTAAAATGATTCCCTTCAATGAAAAATTAGGAAAAAATAAATTTGGAATCATTTTGGTATTTTAAAAATGATTTTTATTGGGTTTTAATGCAACAGTAGCACTGTTTGCTTTATTCGATTTTTTGCTGATTTTATCTGGACCTGAAAAATAGTCGATGTTTTAGGATTTCTTTTTATGAAGATTTTGATATATTATATGCCTATATAATATTTGTTTATATTTATTTGTGTTTGTTTTATTGTCTGTTCTTTATTATAAAAAAGCCAACAGCCGAAACCACCGAGGCCCAGCCCACCTCTCTCTTCCCTCTGCCTAGCTGGCCTTTTGGCCGAGCCAGCCTGCACCACGCCCGAAAGGCTATGCGCCGGTCGCCCGACCCCTCGCTCGCTCTCCCCGCGCCCGCTGACCGCGTGGGACCCGCCCCGTCGGACCCGATCTCCGCGTCGCCCATCTCCCTCCTCCTTCCTTTTTGCCGGAGGCCGCCGCCAGCGAATCCCGGATTCGTCGGGATCACGAATCCCGCCGCCCGACCCCTTCTCCAAGCCTACCAGGCTATAAATACCGAGGCCGGCCTCCCTTTTCGGCAAAACCCCTCGCCCTACCCTCTGTTCACGCCGGAATCTCTCGCGGGAGCCCGAGGTCCGCCACCGCGCCATTGTTGCCGCCCTACTCCGCTCCAACTGCCTCACCGCCACCCGAGACCACCCCCGGCCTCCACTCGCTCGCCCGCATCTTCCCCTGACCTCGCCCGAGCCCAACACCCACCAGAGCTGTCGCCCTATTCACCACCGTACCGCCACCGCCGCCCCGAGCTCACCGCTGTTACCACCGTCATCCCCAACCCTAGCCGCCACCACCAATCGACTCGCCGTCATCGCCTACGCCTCTGGAGCAAGTCGCCTGAGCTCCAGAACCGCCATAGCGCCAACGCCGTCGACCACCGAGCGCCGTCTCCGCCCCGAGCTCACCGCCACCCGTCTCCGTCGTCCCCAAGCTCGACGCCGACCACCCTCGTGATCGCCGTCATCCGCTACGTCGCCTGGTGCCATCGCCGCCGCTAGAGGATCACCGGAGCCGCCACACCATCGACGCCGGAAGCTGCCGACCTCGCCGGAGCTCGCCTCGCCGCGGTGAGCCATCCTCCTCCGTCTGATCTACTTTGTATGGCCCTGATTAGATTAGATCGAATAGGTAGATTTTTTTTTATAGATCGGTTTAGTTACGGTTAAGTCCGGTTTAGATCGAACCGAGTCGCCTCGGTTTTTCTCTGTTAGCCACAGCGCGCCGTTTTCTTAAGACTCGGCCGTCCGTTCATAGTTTAGGGCACCCACATGCCTCGGCCAATCGTGTTGCGCCACGTGCAGGTTAGCCGACGCTTAGTGTTTTTCTTTTTTCTTTTTTTGTTTTAGTTTACAGAATTAGTTCTATTTTTAGAATTTGAATAACTTTTATGTTTTAGATCCAAATTAAAAGATTCTTTTTGCATTGTGTCAAAAATTTGTTGAAGTTTCTGTTTGTGTACTTAGTTTTCAAATTTGAATAGTTTAAATTTGAATTATTTCAAATATGCTTCAAACACTGTTTTGGCTCCAGTTTGTGTTTTATAAAATATTTTTGATTGATTCTTTTTGCTACTGTTGTGTTATTGTTTTGTCTATCCAGTAGCATATATTTAGTAAATTTTAGTTTATTTTAAATTAGGGTTTTAGGCAAAACAGTATTGTTTTTAGTTCTAGTTTTGTTTTAATCTTTTCTTTATAGTTTTATTGTTTTTAAATTATTATTTTTTGTCACTTTTGACAATTTAGTTTTGTTTCTGTTAGTCAACAAAAGAATTTTATTTTATTTTTAAAATTTATTTTCTTTAGTTTGGTACGAAAACTTGTATAGGTCATAGTTAGAGTTTCATAAAAGCTTTTTATTTGTTTCTTTTTGCAAATAAAATTTTATGAAAAATACTTTCTGTTAAAATTAGTTGTTTTATATTTTATTTTCTGTTTATTTACTTGTTTAGCATTTTCTTGTTGTTAAACTTTACTTAGGACAAAACTATTTTTGTGTTATGTTTCAGAGTTTTCTTTAGTAGTTTTGTTGTGTAGTTTTCCTTTGTTTTTATTTGGTGTCCCTTGTTGATTAGCATTTTATTATGAGTGTTAGAATTGCTTGCTAGTATGTTTGCTTATATGAATGCTATGTTTGACTATATAGATTTTCTCGGAGTGACGAATAGTTTATCAAAGTTTCCAAGAGCGTTGTTATCTTCATCAAGTATTACCAGGCAAGTTCACTTTGACCATGTTTTTTATACCTATCTTTTATTTGCATGTAGTAGCACCCTTTCAATAATCCCTCCAGTAGTGATATTGAATTCTTGTAGTTGAGTAGAATGCATGAGGTAGGAACCCATCTCCCTGATTACCAAGCCCGGGACGTTATGTAGTTTAAATGCTACGCTATAGTAGACGGGGTTGGTACGAGTGTTCGGGAGTGGTGTGAGAATGGAGGACTCTACGTCAATGACGACAACTCCATGCTGGAATCTGTAAGGACTGCACCTTCCAGGCCTCAAGACTTCAAGACTCGAGACAAGAATTCAATACACACTACTGGGTGAAGGACGGTTGACGGGCACCCTGGAGAAACCAGTGGATGGCCGGGATGCATGGAGAAGCGCCATGACATCTTGCGGAAAGCTTCACCCAGACTCAAAGAGACGGAAGAATACTTCATGCCTGGAAGCTTACCTGTGCAACCGCAAATCATTATGGGCTCTGGCTTGGTTGACCTCAGTGGTGACTCTGGCTGGGACGGTGCTAGCAGATGTAGAACTGCGGTAGGATTGGATGAGCACCGGACAGTGGTCAGAGGAACTCTTCGGAAGACCATGTTTCGATCGTCCTGTTCTCAAACATCATGAAGTGCGAGGACGAAACGGGAGGGATCGAATCTTGCGGGTAAAGTGTACAAACCTCTGCAGAGGGTTTAAACCTAATCGATTAGCCGTGTCCCCGGTTACGGACAACTTGAGCCTCTGGACTTGGATCTATCTCGGAACTCTCAACACCGGACTGATAACTTAATTGTGGGCAACTTATGATTGTTCTGGGCTATGAGACATCGGTTGGCGGAACCATATCATAATAGATAACTCCATAGTACAGGCTCCTGATATTCCTTTGACGTAGGGAAAATAAAACCAGCTTTTACGCAAAAACCTCAGACCCAGAGCCACAAAGTCATATTGCATATAGAATAGTTTTATCATCTGTTTCTCTTATTTGTGATCTTGCCGGTACATTCAATGTACTGACCTACACGGCTGCAACGTATCATGTTGCAGATACTTTCTTCCGACGAGTAAGAGTACGGTACAGGGTTACGGTCTACACTCAACCTGCCGATGGCGTTGATGGGACTCCACACCCGACTATTTGTTTCCGCTGACAATTATGAGGTATATATATCAGTTTTACGTTATTTCTACATGTGATTGCACTTTGATATATACATTGATGTACTGTGTGTGCCAGCATACTGATCCAGGGATGGCACAGATACACAGAGACTTGACCGTCTGAGGTCGGGTCGCTACATCAGGAAATGATAAATGCTCACGGATTCAAAAAATATTCGCAATTTCAAAAATAATATTCGGCTATTCAGTTTTTTACAATTTTAAAACATTTCATGAATTTCTAGGAAAACGTTCACAATATTAAAAAATGTTTGAGAATTTTGAAAAATGTTCCCAAATTTTAAAAAATGTTCACCAATTTCAGAAAATTTCAAAGAATGTTCACATTTTCCAAAAAATGTTCACAATTTCTAGGAATATTCATGATTCGGAAAAATGTTCACAAATTTAAAAAATGTCTATAATTTCAAAAAAAAAATAATGATTTCAAGAAATTTTCATGATTTTGAAAAGATGTTCACTTTTCCCAAAAATGTTCACAAATTTCTAAAAACTGTTCATCAATTCAAAAAAAAATGTTCGCAGAATTGTAAAAAATGTTCGGCAATTTGAAAAATGTTCACAATTTGAGAACATTGTTCGCAAATTTGAAACATAGCCGGAAAAGAAGAAATAGGAAAGGAGGAAAAAAGAACATTAAAAGATTTCGCATATTAAAAAAACAGAAAAACAGAATAGAAAACAGAAAAAGGAACAAAAAAAGAAAAAGGAAAAAACGAAAGAAAACCAGAAAACCCGGTTCAAGGAAGGTCCTAGAACCTTCGCTAAACCAGTTGGGGCTGAAACCCCGGAATGGGGCGGCGCATTGAAACAGCTGCGCGCAATGGAGGTATGCGCTAGGTCGCTTCGCAGCGACCTACGCGATATATAGGAGCTGCATCCGGGGGCGCCTATTCCTCACGTTACGTAGGCCTGATCGAGCCTCTCGCTGAAGCGAACTCGTGAGTGGGTCGGCCCGCGAGGCATATATAGAGCGTAAATGGGGTAAAAAAAAGCAGTTCCAGGATTCGAACCCTGGGTGCCTTGCTAGGAGGCGAGGCTGCTAGCCATCACAGATAGCGCTTGGATTACACTCTACTAATAGATCAAGGGAACAAGAACTATCTGTCAATCAAACTATGCGTACAATTTTTGTTATAAAATGTTAACCAAGCATTTGAAAAAATGTTAAATGTGCACAGAGAAAAAGATTCTAATGTATACACAAAATTTACACAGAAAAATAAAAATGTGTATGAAAAAGTTGATCATGTATTTAAAAAAATGTTAATCAAGCATTTGAAAAGAAAATGTTGATCAAGTATTTAAAACATGTTGAATAAGTATTAAAAACTGTAGAACAAGTATTTGCTTTGAAAAAATGTTGAATAAGTATTAAAAATGTTGAACGAGAATATGAAAAATGTTGAACAACTATTTGAAAATGTTGAACAAATATTAAAAGTTTTGAACAAGTATTTGAAAAAGAATGTTGAATAAGTATTAAAAATGTTGAACAAGTAATTTAAAATGTTGATCGAGTATATGAAAAATGTTGAACGAGTATTTAGAAATGTTGATCAAATATTAAAACTGTTGAACAAGTATTTGAAAAGGTGTTTAATAAGTATTAAAAATGTTCAACAAGTATTTTAAAATGTTGAACAAGTATATAAAAAATATTGAACAAGTATTTGAAAATGTTGAATAAATATTTGAAATGTTGAACAAGTATTTAAAAAAATATTGAATAAGTATTAAAAACTGTTGTCTGAGTATTTGAAAAATGTTGAACAAGTATTTAAAATTGTTGAACACGTATTTGAAAAATGTTGAATAAGCGTTCGGACAATGTTGAACATGTATACAAAAATTGTTGATCACTTATTAAAAGAACCTTTTTGACATATACGAAACTATAAAGTAAAAACGAAAACAAACATAAGAAAAAACAAAAAATGGTGAAGAAAAAATAAAACCAAACAAAAAATGGAGAATAAAAAAGAAAACCAAACAAAAAACAAAGGAAAAAAGAAATGAAAAATAATACCGAAGAATCAAAACACAAAAAAGAATGAAAAAACAGAGAAGAAAAAAGAAAAGAAATAAAGAAACTAAAAAAAAGAAAAAGCCGGCTCAAATCGACAAGTAAGGAGCGCCCCATGAAGTTGCCACGAATAAATCTGCAACGCAATGGCTAAGAGCGCGCGTCAAAGTCCTGGCGACCAGGGATCGAGTCCTTGTAACAAAAGGTGACCAAGCGAGGAATCGAACCTGTGACGTGCATTCCCTAGATGAGCCACTGCAGCTAATTGCTCCTCGTGATTAAAAGTGCATCGCGACCTTATTTAAGACTAGCCAGTGGAGCTAATAGCTCCTCGTGATTAAAAGCGCATCGTTACCTTATTTAACACTTAAAGTTACAGGATATCCCCTATTGCATGTTATTTTCTGTACGTGTATACATTTTTGAAAATTGAACACATTTCAGAAAACACAAAATGAATTTTTGAATAAATGTGAACAAAATTTGAAATTCTAAAAAGAGTTTTTACAAAACACGAACTTGTTTTGGGACTTCAAACAGATTTTTAAAAATTGTGAACATTTTCTAAAAACAAGAACTAATATTTGTGAAGGTGATTTTTTTTTAGTTTCGAACAATTTTAAAAATACATGAACAAATTATGAAATTTTATTCAACATTGAAGTTCATGAAGGTTTTTCAAAATAATGAACCAACATTAAAGTTCCAAACATTTTTAGTCATTTGTGAACAAAATTTGAAGATTTCAACATTTTTTAGAAAAGTGAACAATTTTTTGCAATCTGAGCATTTGCAAATTTGTGAACAAATTTTAAAAACTCAAACATTTTGTCAAAACATGTACACATTTTTAGGAATTTCAATCATTTTTTCTCATCCAAAATTGGGACAAAAAAGAAAGTAAGAACATTTATTGAAATTATGAATAATTTTTTGAAAACAGGATAAAATATTACAATTCATCGAATATTTTTAAAGACTTCTTTTAATAGCGAACATACTTTAATATTTTAGAGCAAATTTCAAAATGTCGAATTTTTTTGAAAATCCCAAACAAATTTGGAACAGGAATGGATTTTTAATACGTGACCAAAATGTGAAAAAGGGAACATTTTTTTAAATTTTGTGAATTTTTTTGGAAAACTGGAAACACTTTTTGATATCACGATCATTATTTCTTTTTGAAACACTCTGAGCTATTTTTAAAAGCACACACAGAAACATTTCGAAACACTAAAAAATGAAAAGAAACATTCCGAACAATTTTTGAAACACAGAAACATTTTTTGAAATCCCAAATTTTCTTTTTGAAATGTGAACATTTTATGAATTTATGAACAATTTTCGAAAACACAGCCATGTCTAAAAAAATTGAAGAGTGAAGTGCACTGTAGGTCCTTGAACTATTCCAGGGGTGCCACGTAGGTCCTCGAACTATGAAAATCATCATCCAGATCCTCGAAGTGCAGTAAGTGTGTCATCCAGGTCCAAAACCTCCCTGACAGCCTATAACTGGCCAGCTGGCACAGTAAACAGTAATGATGAACAGTAAATGTAACAGTGCGCGTCAAACAGTCCCGAATTCCTGTGCGTGATGAACAGTAAAAAATCAAAAAATATCGAAAAACTGAGATCCTCTGTCATCGAAGATACCCTGGTGCGTGAACAGTAAAAAATGTTCATTAATTCAAAAAAAGTTCGCGAACGATGAATTTGGAAATAATATTCGTGACTTTAATAAAATGTTCGCGAACGATGAATTTGGAAAAAATATTCGCGACTTTAATAAAAAGTTCACTAACATTTTTTTAAAGTCACGAATTTTTGTGGTTCGCGAACATTTTTTTCCATACCCACGAACAATATTTGTGGTTCGTGAACATATTTTCAAATTTATTGTTTGTGAATTTTTTTTAAAGTCGCGAATTTTTTTCCCATATTCGCGAATATTTTTTTGAATTAATGAACATTTTTACTATTCACGCACCAGGGGTATCTTCGATGCCAAAGATTTTCAGATTTTTTGTTGATATTTTTTTTATTTTTTACTGTGCATCGTGCCTGTTCACGGACTATTCATCGTGCACTGTTCACAACACTGTTTGGCGCGCGCGCAATTTTGGAGTTCGTGTACTGTTCACGGTTTAATATTCATCGTGCACTGTTCATCATGCCGGCTGGCCATTTAGAGGGGGTTAGTGAGACTTTGGACCTGAATGACACACTTACTGTACTTCGAGGACCTGGATGACGATTTTCATAGTTCGAGGACCTATGTGACACCCCTGAAATAGTTTAAGGACCTACAGTGCACTTCACTCAAAATTGAACATCTTTTAAAAGCATGATTTTTTTTGAGTTTCCGAACATTTTTTACAATATGAACTTTTGTAAAAAAAATAAACTTGAAAAATAAAAAGAAACGAATAAAGAAAAAAATAAACAGAAAAGAAAAAGTAAAGAACAAAGAAAGAAGAAAAAAATAAACAGAAAAACCGGTTCAGGAACCTTATAGAAGGTGAAGGTTCCCGAAACCGGAAACAATAGAACACTTTAATGGGGCGGCCCAGGGTTACCCTTGGTTGCGATGCGTCGACTGTTTGACGCAGAAGGGCACCTCTATTTCTCCGAAATCACTAATTGAGGAGTACTCCTTGTAAAGATCACTCCCACCTCCTCAGCGTGTGACAAGTGGCGCGTGGCATGTGCGCCACTTATCACAACCTAGGAGTTTTCCTTTTTTTTGTAGATCCGTTTATTCAAAACGTTTTACCTCTTAAACCGTGCGTCCAAATCTCGAACCGTTTTCACCGTTGAATTTATGGTGAAAATCTAACTTTGACCATAAATTTAACCAACGAGACCGACTGCGGCGGGAGCAAAAATTATACCACTATTTTTCTCCCCCCGCAGTCGGTCTCGTTGGTTAAATTTATGGTCAAACTTAAATCTCAGAAAACGCGGACGCACTACATTGTGAAATGGAGGAAATATCATGAGAACATGCATGTATGGATCCGAATCTCAAAGCTGACGAGTGGCTGATACATGCACGGTATATACCTTGGGAGGATTCCTTTTCTCCGACCTATGAATAAAGTTTTTCCCCAGCATTAGTTCCATCCTTCGAATTGGTTAGTTCATCATAATGTCACCCCAAGAGAAAACGTCATCGGTCCGCACAAGAAATTGGAGGTATCACTTAACAGTCCGATTATTTTACACGTCCACCTGTCTGGTGAATTGATACGACATTTGGCCGTCGCTAAGCTCACCAATCTTCATTGATTCTGCGCTTCAGACAGGAGATGATGCTGCAGTTTGTCTAATTCACATCTAGATGTTTTTTAAGAATGTCACATCTAAGCTTCCACAAATATATAATGCAGCAAAAAAAAACTAGGATAAAAAATAAACCAATACAGAGTGAAAATCAGCCTAGACAGACCCATGATGCTAATTAAGCTCGCTGATGAAACGGACAAGCCGCTCCAGCTCGGACGACGACGTCCCTAACTCCATCACATCCAGCCTCCACTGCTGCGCCATGGCTTGAGCCACCCCCCTGATCTCTTCGGACTCCATGACCTCCCTCACCATCCTCTCCACGACGCCTCTATCACAGACGTCCTTCATGTCCAGCCCCGTCCTCCACACGGCGGCCACGAAGCGGCTGTTGGTTTGCTGGTCGAGGAAGAAGGGCCAGCACACCATCGGCACGCCCTCGACGGCGCACTCCAGCGTCGAGTTCCATCCGGCGTGTGTTAGGAAGCAGCCGACCGCCCGGTGACGCAATACGTCCCGCTGAGGAGCCCACTCGACGACGCGCCCCTTGCCGCCTTTCGCTGCCCCGACGGCTTCTCGGAGGAGCGGGGAGCTGGTCATCTGGACCATGTCCGGCCGGAGCACCCAGAGGAAGGCGTACCCCGTGGCTGCTAGGCCGGAGAGGAACTCGGTGAACTGCTGGTGCGTGATCACGGCGACGCTCCCCAGGCTCATGTACACGACGGACCGGTCCTCATGGCCGTTCAGCCAGGCCATGCACCCGTCGTCCTCCCGCCACAGGCTCGCGCTTGCGGCGAACCTCGACCTAGCGTGCAGTGGACCTACGGCGAAGACGTCGCTTGTGCGCGACGCGATGTGGGCGAGCGCTTGCCGCTCCATGGACGCGGCGGTGTTGATAATGAGCGCACGTGCCTTGCAGCTACGGGCGGTGACCTCGGCAAGCTTGAGCACCATGGGGTCTCCATCGCCTTGATCAACGGAGTGGAGCCCACGAGGAAGATCTCGTCGCCGGAGGATGCCCTCCATCCCCGGAACGCCACACACCGGGTCGTCCGCGGGGAAGGCGGTCTCGCCGAGCTCGACGAGCTTGGGCATAGACAGGAGCGCCAGGTAGCTGCACGCGCTGTTCCCGGCGAAGGCGAGCGCCGGGACGCCGAGGTCCTCGGCGATGTTGATGGCGAACGGCATGTTGCCGTCAGCGACAACGCATGTCACCGGCGCATTGGCGGCAGAAAGAAGCGACAAGAGCAGGGCGCGGTACGCGGCGCTGCCAGTCTCGCACATGGACTCCATGAGCTGCAAGAAGCTGCGGGGGTGGTCATCGGGAAGGCCGTCGGGGAGGGAAAGCAAGCGTAGGCCCGGCGGAGGCGCCTGGGCGAGACGGCGGAGATTGTGGTCGGTGTGGAGGAAGGTGACTTGGACGCCGGCGTCGACGAGGGCGGTGGCGAAATGGAGCATGGGGTTGATCTGTCCCTGCCGTGGAAGGGAACACGAGAACGTGTACCCCTGCGTCCATCACTGCGGCAAATCGGCAGGTCGTCCAACTCTCAGATTTATAGGCTCAGGGTCTCATAAGCGGCATGGAGGATGAAGAAACCATTTGCAATTAGAACACTGCAATTACAAGTAGTACTCTCCAATAGCATCTCTGCACCCGGTCCGGTCGTTGCTTATAACTGTATCTGCAACACTCCGCTGTTCATTGCTTCCTGTACCCACGAGTCGGTGTACATACTGAGTGTGATCTACAGGTCAATCGCTTGAAAAAAAAACGGTCAGACGATTCTCCCTTCTCCTATATCAACCATTTGATCAAGATCCAACGAAACGCTGATTATCTTCAACCTCCAACAGATTTTCTTCTTCTCCTCTCTCATCCCGCCGGGCCTAACCGCCATCCTCCGCCACCCGCGCCAGCCCGGATGCCCCCCCCCCCCCCCCCCCCCCCCAGTGTCAGCCGGCACACACCGTCGTGCCTTCACCGCCCCGGCCATCCCTCTAGCCCCGACGATTATCGGTTTCTTCTCCTGCGAACTTGCACCATCACCGTGCCCCAACACTCTAAGATAGATGATGAGGTAGTCTGCTAGCGAGCTCCTTCCTTCACTTCGACGGTCTTTTCCTTTCCTCCGGTACCTGCTTCCTTTCAGTGAAAATCGACTGACTCAAATTAGATTTCCAGGCAAATGACGTTTAGATATTGTGATGATCTAAATTACTTTTAGCAGGTTATCTGGTCCTTTATTGTCAAGATGGTTTGGCTCATCACCATATTGATTGAGTTATAGAGGTTGTGGAAGTACAAGTACTATACTAGTCACTCGTGCCAAAAGCGAAGCTAGATGCTCCTCCTACTTTGGAATATCTGCTCCTAGCGGCGGAGGAGAGATCGAGATGCCGCAAGCCCAAGCGGTGCTACACGCCACGTCATTGATGACAACCTGACATCAAATTGGACATGTGCACAAGAGCCACACTGTACTTAATTATTTTTATGTTTCAGAATCCCAGTTATAGACATGTGGATTGTGGGTACTAGCAGAACGATGCATAGGAGAAGACTAGTACTACAACAGAAGCAACTTCTAATTAAGGTGAAAAATACTAGAAAAAAATAAACATTGGACGGCCGGATGTCTGATGGATGCTCCAGATTCTCAAACTCCAGCTGGTGGTGCTTGAGCTCGGTTCATTTCGTGCAAACCCCCGGACAAACACTTATATACAAAACAAGTCCTTCTACCAGCTCCCGCGAGACCAACCTGAAAAATTCGGATATAATTTTACACTTCTTTTTTCTGCAGTACCTCGACGTGACAGCAGGAAAGAGGTTTAAAATACTTTTTTTTTGTAAAGGCTGAAATCCGTTATTTTTGGCTTTTTGACCCCATACTGTAGGTGGATCTCGAAAGATAGGAAAGATCTCTCTCTAAGCCAACTTTCATCTAATGTGACTTTCCACAGAATTCTATAGGGATCTATAAGATTGAGTATGGAATTATGTTTAATCACTTTAAATTAAGTATCCGCTTTTCTTCTTTTCCTGCTATAGGATCGGAAATCATGTATTTTCCATATCGATATGATCGAGCCCTTAGGTTTCCGAAATAGTGTAATGAAAAAAGAAGTGAAACTGCTATTTGACTCGGATCTGTTCTAAAAAGGTCTGAGGTATTTCTAATTGTTTGTTGACACAGACAAAGTAAGGAAAATCTCTGAAATAATTCAGATTGTTCCCTAGATTTTAGGGAAATTTATTTAAAATGTATAGACTAAGAATGGATTACTAAAAGGGATTCTAGATTAGTTCAGTACAGTTAGTTATTTGATTGATCCAAGTTTAGCACGATTTCAAACTCCACAACTCCTTTTAATAGTGTGATTTTTCTTACGACTCAAATAAAACCAAAAATCATTCGAGTCTTTCGAAAACCGACACATTTTCCCTTTTTGAAATAGGGGGTCAGCCATATGCATATTCATTGACTGAGAAACCAATGTCCTGAGGTAAACTTGACAACCGACATTATTCCCACTAATCATACCGTCTGAAAGATCGTGGATGTCGCCTAGAGGGAGGTGGTGAATAGGATCTTTAAAATCATTACGGTTTAGTCTTGAACAAGTGCAGAATAAAACTAGCGTTTAATTTGTCAAGCACAAAACCTAAATCGACTAGGCTCACCTATGTGCACCAACAACTTATACTAAGCAAGATAGACAACTAAGTGATAGCAAGATATATGACATGAAACAATATGGCTATCACAAAGTAAAGTGCATAAGTAAATGGCTGGGGTAACAGATAACCGAGGCATGCGGAGACGATGATGTATCCCGAAGTTCACACCCTTATGGATGCTAATCTCCGTTTGGAGCAGTGTGGAGGCACAATACTCCCCAAAAAGCCACTAGGGCCACCATCATCTCCTCACGCCCTCGCACAATGCAAGATGCCGTGATTACACTAAGGGCCCCTTGAGGGCGGTCATCAAACCCGTACAAATGGCAATCCTTGGGGGCGGTCACCGAACCCGTACACTTTGGCAACCCTTGGGGGCGGTCACCGGAACCCGTACAAATCGCTTGGGGCAATCTCCACAACTTAATTGGAGACCCCGAAGCTTGTCCTGGAGCTTTCCACCACAATGATTGAGCTCTGCGACACCAACCGTCTAGGGCACCAATGCACCGAAGAGGAACAAGCTCAAGGGTGCTCAAACACCCAAGAGTAATAAGCTTCTCACCTTCACTTCCACATATCACCGTAGAGAACTCAAACTGATGGACCAAATGCAATGGCAAGGGCACACGGAGTGCCCAAGTCCTTCTCTCCCAAATCACCCCACAACAGCTAATGCTATGGAGGAAGATGAGAGAAAGAACAAAGAAGAGAACACAAAGAACTCCAAGATCTAGATCCAAGGGTGATGCGGAGCATCCTACGGACATCACCATGTCAAGAGTCCGTTCGGCAAGTGACACGTGCGACATCTACCTCACATACATAAAGGTTAATCATCTCCTTTACACGTGTTCACTTGATCCCTTCGAGGATGGTATACTACTTGACATCCCTCTCGTGTACATGAATAGGTATTACCGGAGCTTCGTCAACGAGGAGGAGGAGTTCAAGCGCAAGAGAACATCTACACCATCCAAGAAGGGAGAAGGAGAAGGAAGAGGGACCCCAAGATGCGAAGCAACGGAGGCCTCTGACCACCCCGGTCCCCGGGTGCCCGGGCCCTCAACCCCCGGGTGCCCGGCCCGACGGCCCCAAAGCGCGCGGCCCCTCTGTCCACCCCGGGTGCCCGGGCTTTCACGACCGGGTGCCCCCACCCCCGGGTGCCCGGCCCCTTCCCAGGCGCCACCCCGGGTGCCCGGTCCCTTTACCCCGGGTGCCCGGACCCCTCCAGTTGTGCCTGCATGCACTTAGGGTCCAATGACCCATGTACCCCCATTTTACCCCCGAAACTTCCCCTAGTCTATAAATAGTCATCTCCTAGCTTGAAATTAGGGTTAGCAAAGTACATGATATGATCTAGTAGAGCTTTGCTCCTATCTACTCTCTCCCATGGAGATGAAGACCTCCATTGGAGAAGATACCTAGGGATTCAAGACCCCCTTCATAGGATTTGGGATGAACTTTACCATGTATCTTGTTTCCCTTTGATTGTTCTTGTACCTTGTGAATTTCATGTGTTTGTTGGTCTAGTGGATGTGTGATTGGACTTGTTCTTGAGTGTTTCTCTTGTGATTTCCCCTCTTATTCTTCGTGTTCTTCGCGTTTTTCATGGACCCCCCTCCAATTTGTGAAAGATCTCCACTTAGGGTCTCCACCCTACAACATCTTGGTATCTAGAGCCACGTTGATCATGAATTTGGAGTCTCTCCCACCGTTTTCTAGCCTATTTTTTTGTTTTTGTCCCAATTCAAAAATTCCCCACAAAAAGAGCCCCCAAAAAATTTCTTGCATTTTGTTGGTAGTTGTGAGTTTTTGTTGATTTTGATCTGTGGATCTAGTGGTTGGCAAGTGGATCTACCTCCCTTGGTGTTCCCTAGCCCCAATTTTTCTTTTTACCCATCCAATTTGAAGCTAGGAATCAAGTTCTTCCGCCCTTAGATTGAGATCTGAAATTTCTCCCAAAATATAGTCTTCTCAGCCTACCCCGGGTACCCGGTCCCCTTTTCCTCGGGCACCCGGACCCCGGGGCAACTTTCGCCCAAACTCCCTGACCACCCTGGGTGCCCGCACACCTTACCCCCGGGCACCCGGACCCCCGGGCCACTTTTCCGCCCAACTCCCTGACCACCCCGGGCACCCGCACCCTCCCACCCCCTGGTGCCCGCACCCCCCAGTTTCAGCCCACTTTCGAAAACCGTTTTGGCCATAACTAATTCATCAGGAGTCCTATTTTCGTGTTTTTAGCTCATTTTGTAGCTATTGACATCCTCCCCACCCCCCACAAAAATACTAACACCATCATTTGTCATCATCAAATTTTTCGAATTTTGACATCTTTGCATAGGCCCTCCGGCAAAACTTCCGCACCATCACATAAAACTTCCGCAACCTAACCCATTTTGGTTCTTATTGCATTTGTGGTTGTTTGAGTTGTGATTTGAGTCTCCTAAGGTGTTTCGGCTACTTAGGGACGGTTACATCTTCATCAACCATCGGACACTTGTATCGTTCCATTGACTACATCCACTACGAGCTTCCGCATCGACGACGATCATCCATCCTTTGAGACCATCTTCAACCGGAAGCAAGGCCGGTTACCCCCGACTTCGTGAAAGGTTAAGTGTGATGAAGGTATCCATTCCATCATAAACTTTTCCTTCCTTGCCATTACATATTGATAGCCCCACCATCTTTGCGAATACCTTCATATCCATTGAGACTAGCTATCCGAGTATTGCCGGGCTTCGCGAAAAATTGTGCACCATAGTGATACACTATCATATTGTTACATCATTTGTCATATCATATAGTGCAATTGCTTGCTCCAGTGCATATCTTGTGATACTTTTCTCATGTATTTGGTTAAGGCTCAATAAGCATAGTGTAAAGGAATATAAGAGAAGAGAAAAAAGCTTTTAAGCAAGAAAGAAAGATCAAAAGCTTATAAGAAAAGAGTGGAGCATGAAAAGAGATACTTGTGCATGAGGATACATGGAATAGGAAATGTTTTGCTTGCATATAGGATTGGTGCCAAGTAGTGAATCGTGCCCAAACGAGCAATAAGCTAGCGTCTCTCCTTGTTTTTGTGCAACACGAGCTTAGTCTTCGTTAGGCAATCTTGTATTGCTCATCCCTATAGTTGCACAAGCCCCATTATCCCACCATGTGTGTTTCTTTTATTGCCCTCCTCTATATTTGTGACCACTTGCTTTGCATTTTGAGTCCTTTGGATTTATTTCAACATTTACAATATCTTGGACTTCAATTTGCATGAATTTGTGCCACTTGTCCTAACCAAGCCACTCGATAAGCTTTATTTTGTAGGTGTGAGTGAACAAGTCCGGTACCAATTCCACTATTCTCTCAATTCACATTGAATGACACCGGATACGTCCTCAACTTTGGGAAAAGGTATCTTGGTATTGTTTATCTCATTTCCTACTCACCTTTGCTTGAGTCTTGTGATGGATAGGCAAAGCACATCATCTCCATTCTACAACCACGACGACGAGTTCGATGCAATGAAGAACTTCATCGACGCCAAGATGGACAAGCACATGGAGGAGCTCAAGGTCCTCATCAACAACCGCAAGCGGTCTTCCTCATCTTCGAGAAGACGCTCAAGTGCAAAGACTACCAAGCTACCATCTCCAACAAGGTCTCATCGACATCGACACCATCACCAACAAGAACGTGAAGGTCAAGAGCTCGACACCAATCACGGCTCTACGACTTCACCATCTACCTTGGCATCTTCGCCAAGTGACTTCAAGGCATCTTCGCCTTTGGATGTACGGCATCTTCGCCTACTCCACGAGCTCAAGTCCACTACTTCCACGAGCTACTTTGACTTCGACTACGATGATGAGATTCCATTCTTTGGGACTCATGACCCCGAGGAGTACCTCAAGTGGGAGCGCAAGATGGACGTACGACTACCTCAAGCTACATGAAGTCCCCTCCGAAGATCAAGTGAAGTGCGCCACAAGTACCTTCCACGACTACGCATCGACATGGTGGTTTCATACACCTTCGAAGAGCTTCAACATGAGTTGGCCCAAGACGAAGAGAGCTATGCGGCGAGAGTTTTTGCCTTCCACCTACACGGAACATCTTCTTCGCCAATTGGAGAACACCATCCAAGGATCCAAGTCCACCGACGAGTACTTCAAGAAGATGCAGAAAGCCTTGCGACGAGCTGGCGTGGTCGACCCCATTTGGATGAAGTTCTACTTCACGATGGGATTGAACAACAACATCGCCAAGACTCTCTTCAACAACAACTACGAGTCCCTCGAAGACATGTACTTTGGTGCTCTCAAGGCGGAGCAAGAACTCTTGAAGGCCAAGTCTACTCGACCCCAAGCACACTTCGCGACGACCACGCTCCAAGACGGCGAGCATGAGGCTAGTACCATCGAGATGTCCAAGCCCAAGGAACTCCAAGATGATGTTCCCAAGTTCGACTTCACCGTCATCCCTATTTGTGGCATTGATGATGCCGAGTCTACTACGACTCTTTTTCAAGATGGTGCGACGACGAGTACGACTACGGAGCAACTCAAGGACCAAGATTTGGAGGCGAGCGACACGGTGACGAGCAAGGATGATGCTTTCATCTTTGGAGGCGAGAGTGATGATGTGCCATCTTCGGCCTTCATCCATGGCGACGGTGACATCATGGTTGAGCATGGGATTTTCCCTTCGACCGAGGAGGCGTATCGTGATGAGTTGAGTGACATATGCCGCCATATTGAGAGTGAGAGTGACTTCACCACTAGCCTCATATATGATGGGCTGCCCCAATTCCCATGTGAGGAGAGCCACCACCACCACCACTTGAGTGATTTGAGTGACTCCACCATATGTGAGTTTGAGTGCACCTACCTTGAGGGAGCGAGTGAGCCACCACCACATAGAGAGCATGAAGTAGTTGATAGGTCTTGTGAGGCCATTTTGAACTCTAACAACTTAACCTCTACCTCTATTGTGTCTTCTCATTTGGTGCTAGGTCCCATATATGATGATGCGTCGATCCTTGACAACTTCGTCCTACCTTTGGACAAGACAATGGCCATGGTGGAATATGATGCGCCCCCCACATGGTTCCATCACAATGAATATGACCACAATTTGGTCTTTGCCACCTCACCCCACTAGTGGACATTCTTGATATTGATTGCTTGCATGATGTTGATCCACCTATTACCATGCTTCATGCTAGTGTGACTTCCTCATGTGATGATTTATTGCCCATTTATGATGAGTATGATGATTCTCATGTTGATTCTATTAGTTGTAATGCCATGTTGCATAGAATTTCTTGTGATAATTCTCTCGGTCACATCATGTTTGACAATTCGCTTGACTTGTAATATGCTATGCATGAGATCAACAATATGTCTTATTTGCAATCTCATCGTAGTAACTATGCACATGCCATTAAAATAAACCCAATTTACAGATATGGCATAGATGACAAACCGATGGTTATTGGCATTTGTTTTTCTTGTGATGATATTGATATGCTCCCTTTGCATACTTTCTCTCATATGCCATGCCACGAGCACCTAGCTTTGGACATGCATTGTTTGCCATGTTTTCAATTTTCTCCATATTATGCTTCCTCTATTGCACATGAGGAGACCCCCATAGTTTCCTCATCCATATTAGGAGATTTTGATCCATCCTATGAATTGCATGATCCCAATAATTTTGTGCACAATATGCTTCCCATGAATGACGTGCCATATAATTGCATGCTCAATTTGTGTCCCCATCATGTTATACATAACAACTATTCTTTCATGATGGATGACATGTTCTTATACCATGCATCAAATTTCTTTGAGCGATGCCTATCGTGTGCTAACTCTCATGCGCACATGCACATCATGATGGATGATGTGTACATTTACCACAAACACACTTTGTTTCGTTTGTCCACTTGTTGTGTAGGTACACATGCTTCTTTGTCAACCTCGCAATCCCATGAGTTGATGAAACGAGCTCTAGAGAGCAATGATGATTTGGGATCCCGTGGATTGTCCTTACCACCGCTCCCTTCGCGCAAAGACTTCGCGCATTTCTTCTGCATGGCCCTCACATGGTTATGGGTTATTTACCGCTTCTCACTTTATGCCCATATTGCCATGTTCACTTTGCATGATATGCTCATTTCTATACCTTTGCCATGCATTTGGGACCCATGCCTTGCATCTCACATGACACTTGATTCTACGACTTGTATGTGTATTTGCATGCTTGGTGGAGATATTGCTTGTTATTGCCATGTTTGTTTTGTGCCCAATGCCTATGATGATCCTTTGATCATATCTTGTTTTCATGCTTGTCCTATGTCATGCGCATTACATATGCCTATTATTTGCCCACATGACATGCTTGCCATGATTTCCTCTAGTATGTTGCATCTTTGCACTACTAGTTTGCATGACATGATTGATATGCTTCCCTATGTTGCATCACCGATGATTAATACTTGCTCATTTCATGCGGTTGATGGCATCCATTTCCATGCTTGTCACATGATTGACTTGATTGCCTAACATATGATGAACAATTGCTCTTTCCATTGTGTTGAGTGCCACAATATCTTCACAACACCATATGCACATTATGCTTGGATTGTCTTGCCCCATGTGTTTAGACATTTCATTTTATTTGGTGTTGTGAATGATACATATGCATACCATAGAACATTTGTTGAGCGTTTAATGCATGCTTGCTATGACCATGAGGTAGATGCTCATTCTCTTGTCACACATATTAGCATCTCTACCTCCCAATTACATGCTTGTTTCAATGATGCCCTTGATTGTGCTCAATCCATATGCTTACATGACATGACACAATCTTTTGTCACACCATATGATATGCATGATGACAACACTTGTTCAGTGAATCACCACTTGAATGCTTGGTTTTGCACTAACGCTAACCACATTTGTTTTTCCAAGTGTTTGTTGTTCTTGCTCCTTTTCAAGGAATCACGAGCCGGTGCGACATTGGAGAGTGCCCACTTTGAGCTTCAAGACTATGAGTACTTGGTGAACGTTCACTTCTACAAGGCGACGCCATCTCTTTCCCATGGTGATTTGGTTTTTGATCCGAGGTCGGATCTTTCCCAAGGGGGAGGGGATGATGCGGAACATCCTATGGACATCACCATGTCAAGAGTCCGTTCGGCAAGTGACACGTGCGACATCTACCTCACATACATAAAGGTTAATCATCTCCTTTACACGTGTTCACTTGACCCCTTCAAGGATTGTATACTACTTGTTATCCCTCTCGTGTACATGCATAGGTATTACCGGAGCTTCATCGATGAGATGTTCAAGCGCAAGAGAACATCTACACCATCCAAGAAGGGAGAAGGAGGAGGAAGAGGGACCCCAAGATGCGAAGCAACGGAGGCCTCTGACCACCCCGGGTGCCCGGTCTAGCGGCCCCAAAGGGCGCGGCCCCTCTGTCCACCCCGGGTGCCCGGGCTTTCACGACCGGGTGCCCGCACCCCGACCACCGGGGTGCCCGCACCCCTAACCCCCGGGTGCCTGACCCCCTTCCCAGGCGCCACCCCGGGTGCCCGGACCCCTCCGGTTGTGCTTGCGTGCACTTAGGGTCAAATGACCCATGTACCCCCATTTTACCCCCAAACTTCCCCTAGTCTATAAATAGTCATCTCCTAGCTCGAAATTAGGGTTAGCAAAGTACATGATATGATCTAGTAGAACTTTGCTCCTATCTACTCTCTCCCATGGAGATGAAGACCTCCATTGGAGAAGATCCCTAGGGATTCAAGACCCCCTTGTGGGAAGGATCTATCTAGATCATCAAGCCCTCATTTCCTTCATAGGATTTGGGATGAACTTTACCATGTATCTTGTTTCCCTTTGATTGTTCTTGTACCTTGTGAATCTCATGTGTTTGTTGGTCTAGTGGATGTGTGATTGGACTTGTTCTTGAGTGTTTCTCTTGTGATTTCCCCTCTTATTCTTTGTGTTCTTCGCGTTCTTCGTGGATCCCCCTCCAATTCGTGAAAGATCTCCACTTAGGGTCTCCACCCTACAACAAAGGGGTTCCCCTCACATAGAGGAGAAAGTGATTGGTGGAAACGTAGATCTAGATCTCCTCTCTCTTTTCCCTCAAGAACTAGCAAGAATCATTGGAGGGATTAAGAGATAGCAAGCTCGAAGAATGTCAACAATGGGGGCAAAACACGAGCTCAAGGGATAAGGTTCAATGGGGAAGAAGACCCCCTTTTATAGGAACCCCCCAAATCCAACCGTTATGCACTCAGTCCATGCGCAAGCGGTACTACCGCTCGGGCGGTAGATCCAGGAAAATAGAGTAAAGGTGAGGAGCCTCGGGGAGGTAGAGCCGCCGGAGCGGTACTACCGCGGGAGATGCAGAACACAGGAGTAGAGGAGGTAGGGCATAGCAGAGCACGATGGCAATACCCCAGCAGTGGTACTGCCGCTTGATCGGGACGGTACTACCGCTTATAGGCAGTATTGCCGCACCTCACTGCTGCCCTACTACCGCTGAACCCGACACAAAAAACAGAACCCCCAGAATAAGCGGAAGTGCGCGGTACTGGAACAGCAGAAGTACCGCTTACAAGCGGTAGTACCGCTGCCCAGAGCGGTTCTACTGTAGGGGGTGCATCAAGCAAGCCCCAAGCAAAACAGATGCAACAAGAAAATCAAAACTGCCATAACTTCTGCTTATGAGCTCCGAATTGAGCAAACTCAAGCTTGTTGGATAGACAATGATGAGTACTATCCAAACAATGAGCTCCGAATTGAGCAAACTCAAGCTTGTTGGATATAGGCGGTTATAGTAAGAAGTGGCAGAGGGAGTATGCCTAAGATATATAAATGTGAAACCTCTATGAATGAAGAACCGGCAAAAACTCCAACATCGAAAATATCATAGAAAATGCATATATGAACTCCGTTTTCGATGAACTCGAGCTTGTCATGAAGATGACCATAAGCTCTAAAACTCACACAAAGAAACACCAAACAAGAACCAAGAAAGATGATTGCTACTTCTTGGGCTTGCGTTGGTTTTTCCCTTGAAGAGGAAAGGGTGATGCAGCAAAGTAGAGATAAGTATTTCCCTCAGTTTGAGAACCAAGGTATCAATCCAGTAGGAGACAACGCACAAATCACCGAATACCTGCACAAACAATCAAACAACTTGCACCCAACGCGATAAAGGGGTTGTCAATCCCTTCACGATTATTTGCAAAAGTGAGATCTGATAGAGATAGATAAAAGATAAAGTAAATATTTTTGGTATTTTTGGGTTATCGATTGGAAAGTAAAAGATTGCAAAATAGTAGATCAGAAATTTATATGATGGAAAATAGACCCGAGGGCCATAGGTTTCACTAGAGGCTTCTCTCAAGATAGCAAATAATACAGTGGGTGAACAAATTACTGCCGAGCAATTGATAGAAAAGCGCAAAGTTATGACGATATCTAAGGCAATGATCATGAACATAGGCATCACGTCCGTGTCAAGTAGACTGAAATGATTCTGCATCTACTACTATTACTCCACACATCGATCGCTATCCAGCATGCATCTAGAGTATTAAGTTCATAAAGAACGGAGTAATGCATTAAGTAAGATGACATGATGTAGAGGAATTAACTCAAGCAATATGATGAAAACCCCATCTTTTTATCCTCAATGGCAACAATACAATATGTGCCTTGCTGCCCCTACTGCCACTGGGAAAGGACACCGCAAGATTGAACCCAAAGCTAAGCACTTCTCCCATTGCAAGAAAAACCAATCTAGTTGGCCAAACCAAACCGATAGTTCGAAGAGAATTACAAAGATATCAAATCATGCATAAAAGAATTCAGAGAAGATTCAAATAATATTCATAGATAAGCTGATCATAAATCCACAATTCATCGGATCTCGGCAAACACACCACAAAAAAGTATTACATCGAATAGATCTCCAAGAACATCGAGGAGAACATGGTATTGAGAATCAAAGAGAGAAAAGAAGCCACCTAGCTACTAGCTATGAACCCGTAGGTCTGTGGTAAACTACTCACGCTTCATCGAAAGGGCAATAGAGTTGATGTAGAAGCCCTCCGTGATCGAATCCCTCTCCGGCAGGGTGCCGGAAAAGGTCCCTAGATGGGATCTCACGGGTACAGAAGGTTGCAGTGGTGGAAAAGTGTTTTCGTGGATGCCTCTGGTGGTTTGGGTATATTTGGGAATATATAGGCGAAAGAATTAGGCCAGGAGGCTCACGAGGGGCCCACAAGACAGGGGGGCGCGCCCTACCCCCCTGGGCGCACCCTCCACCCTTGTGGCCGCCTCGTGGCTCCTCCGACTTCATCTCCAAGTCTCCTGGGTGTCTTCTGGTCCAAAAAAAATCATCGTGAAGGTTTTATTCCGTTTGGACTCCGTTTGGTATCCCTTTTCTGCGAAACTCTAAAACAAGGAAAAAATAGGAACTGGCACTGGGCCCTAGGTTAATAGGTTAGTCCCAAAAATAATATAAAATAGCATATTAATGTATATAAAACATCCAAAACAGATAATATAATAGCATGGAACAATAAAAAAATTATAGATACGTTGGAGACGTATCAATGATGCAAGGATGCAATGGTTTGAGCTCTCTATGAATGATACAATCAAGCTACTAACTTGAGAGCCCCCCTTGATAGTACGACAATCAATTCTATAACCTAGTCTCCCAACTACCACCATGAGACCGGTAAAATAGAAGACCTATCAAGGGCAAACCTTTGCCTTGCACATAGTCCGCTTGAGGTAGATGCCGATCTTGACTTCCTCAAGTTGGACCACCTTTCTTGATTGCATTGGCTCAATGAAGACTAGTTGATTGCTCCCCCATACTCCACTATGGGTGAGCCACTCTTCAGCACATCTTCACAAGTCCATTGCCACCACAATGGACGGCAAGCTTCAAGCACTTGATCTCTTCATGATGCACCACTTGAACTTGCACGCCGCAATCTTGATGACGATCACCAGTGATGTCATCTTTCATTGGTTGTATGAGATCTTCCTCTTGATGAAAACCCATAGAAACATACTAGCCCCACATAGAACTCTCGCGTGGACCATGGGTTGGTACACAAAGCATAATGGACAATGCTTACCATACCATGGGATCACTTGATCCCACTCAGTACATCTTGTATGCTTTGTGTGTTGATCAAGATTCACTCTTTGATTTAGTCTTGATCAACCTTGTATCATGTCTTCTCTATGACCAATATTTGGATAATTCCTTGAATAGAACCTTGGTCAACACATAAACTCCTTGAAACCAACAAATGGACTTCAAGAAATGCCTATGGACAAATCCTACAAATATAACTCAAGGCAACCATTAGTCCATAGAGAATGTCATCAATTACCAAAGACACACATGGGGGCGCCATGCTCTTTCACCGTCATCAGCACCAAAATACAATTAGGGTCTGGATGCATGTCAGTAGTTAACAAGTTCCATTTTGAACACTCATGATTAGCTAGTGTGTTCAATCTTCACAATCAAGCTATTTTTGATAGTGTTCGTTATTATTATTTCATCTCAATATGTACTTATTTCGGAGTGGCAATGGGAGATGTTGTTGTTTACCCTTGAGGTTGCCTTGATCCTAGGGCTAAGTACATCTTTGAGCAATTATAGATAACTTTATAATATTTACTTCTTTCATGTAGTAACATATGTGAGGGGTATAGACCCATACTTTGACTCTTTTTGTATGAGCAATGAGATACTTCCTTTGTATCAAAATATAAGATGTTTTTTATACTCCCTTCATATCAAAAAATCTCTTATGTTTTTGATACGGAGGGAGTATTCATTAACTCACGTCACATCAAGAAACATAGAAAGGTCAAGACCGTGATGAAAATCGTACTATTTGTTTATGCGTTATCAAGACAAATGTGAACTTTAGGATGGTAATAACTATGTACCCTTGTTCTTTTTTGACTAACTATTATGGAGCACTGGCACCACAGTTTTTCATTAAAGTGGTACAAAAAAATTACAATGGAGGAAAGAGAAAGGAAGATCTAAGTATGTACAAAGCTAAGACTTAGCCTTATTATTATTATTATTTCCTGTGGATACAAATTATCTAGGCAACAATATACAAATCTTTTTCAGTGGTTTCCAAAGCAATTTACGAGGATTTCCATGCACTATGTGGTTGGTGATGATGCAACAAAAATAAAAGTTTTTCATGTAGACTATTGTAGTGAACTTGAAGTCTTCCACGAGATGGTCAAGGACATGCAATCGGTCATCATAAGGGGATGTACTAAAGTTGTGAGTTCTAAGTTGTGGAGCTATGCATTCTAGGACGATCGGTTGTGGACCTATGAACATCTCTATCTTCTTTGCTTTGGCTCTCTTGAGCCAAAACTTTTTGCAAGACTGGGTTAATATTTTAAACTCATAACTTTCTAGCATTTATTTAATGTGAGTTTTAAAACCATTAAGTAGAGGATCTGTCAAGTCTCTTTCACTTATCACTAAGTTATAACATCGGTTTTTGTATCACTAAATCTCTTGATAATCAATGATTGATTCATCACCTTTTTTCTTAACCGATGTCAGATATGATAACTTAAGCTCATTGTCGCCGCTATAAAAGTGATCATGAAAGTTTTGCTCTAGTTGTGATGATAAGAGAATAGAGGCATGTGGTGAAGCAACAACCATGAAAATGCAGTGCCAATTAAAGATAGAGGAAATAAATGCACTTTCAATTCATTAATGGAACCTGCTTCACCCAACTGTGCTAGATATTGAGTAATGTGTTCCCGAGTTGCTTTTGTATCCTCACCACTAAGTTTAGCGAAATCATAAAGTTTATAACCTTGAGGGCACAAAACTGCATAGAAGTGTTCCGGATAAGGCTTTTGGTACACATGGCTCCTTACTTTCGGCTCGTTTAGAAAGTTTCTTAAAACACCTTATGCAAATCCTTCCTTAGTTTGGCTAAAATTAGGTCTGAGGTAGACGAAGATGCTTGGGGTGATGGCATAGGAGTGACATGTGTACTAGCTCGGACGCAACTTGTGGTGGGGTTGCCAAACCATATTTCGGCGGAAGAATAAATATGATTGTGTTTATGAGTGGTGTGACAAAGTGATTCAGCATCAACGCCGAATCGGCACACTCATAATAGGACTAGGGCACGTAGGCGCAACCCCAAGTTGATTGGTCTGGTTAGGTTAAAAGTTCAACAACATGGGAGGCGCCGATGAAATAGTTAAAGTTGAATTAGGTTTTTCTATGCTAGCAGATACAACATTACCACTAGATGACAAAGGCATATTTTTCTGAGCATTTGTACTTCCTACAAATGAATTATACGTCATGGCATCACCCTTACCAACAAGGCTTTCAATCACAACCACTTGATCTAGAGAAAAAACTTTACTCACAATGATTTCATCATGTGTGTCGTGAAGAACAAGGAACTTTATTTCTCCAACCGAAGTGATTTTCCATGACGGTCCTTATTGATCTTTGCACGAAATGCCTACATATTCTCCTCCTCTCGCCGCTTCTTGAGCCAATCATAAGCCTCTTCGATCTTTTTCTTGTGTGCTTCATAGGTTTGGTGATGTTCCTCTGATCGTTCATTAAGACCAAGCTTGATGACGCTATTGGCACCCATATCAGCAAGTTTAGGGGGGCTGACATGGTTGATGATGAGTCTTGATATTCCAACCCAGCGTGGTCGGCAAAAAGTGTGTTCGCACGTGAACACGTCACGGTGTATCCCCAGTGTCGAGCAGAAAACGCAAGACAAAGTCAGCGGAGGAGCCTCACCGGGAGCGCGATCCGCAAGACACGCTGGCGAGAACTTTTGATGACCCAAAAACCCACATGCCTGAAGGAAGGGATCCTTTTAGGGGGTGCTGCACGTATGAACTGCCCTATGTCGGTGCAACCGCCCCTAGATCCTCGAGAATCGCTTCTCTCCAACATAAAGAACGGGGGAGCAAGAACAAATGAGAGATGAAAAAGTAGTAGATGCGTTTGCGATTGTGTGTTATTGTTCAATCAGTCATCACCTCCCAGCTATATATGAGGTGGTTGGACTTCCTGTACAAGAAAAGACTCCAATTCCTGTCCAAAGTGCCCAAAATTGATCTAACTCAGAATCACCCGCGTGTGTCAAAAGTGCCAAAAATTGACCTAACTTAGAATCACCCACACCCGCTCTGGTCAGACTATTCGGCTTGAATTTGGTCGACAGTGTGGCCGTCTCCATATCTGTGTACAACAACGCTGTTTACAAGTACTCCGGGCTACATATGACCTTTCATGGAGATGACCCCAAAAGAAAAAAAATCTGTCTCGACGAGACGAAAACTTTCATGCTTATTTTTTTATCCAAGGTCATCTTCGGTGTGTTTAGGCTTGTTGTATAACTGTTGCAACGGAAAAAGCACGATCCTTCCCATCGCAATTGGCCTCCATCGCCGATCTGGATCTGATCCCGTTCGGGCTACCAGAACTGGCACATAGGGTGTAGTGGAGGGAGCCCTAGAATGGGGAAAACCACTGGTCAACTCCACATCGACCTTGACGACGGTGCTCCTACTGATTTCCCTCCTGAGGGCGTGTTGAGCTTCCTATCCCCCGCCTCCTCCTCTACCTGGTTATCGGCTGAAAATCTTGGTGGTGTTGACTAGATGGCGGCGGTCCTCCCTGGAGACGTTGTCTAGGGGTAGGCCGGGGTTGGTAACTTGTTTTGTGTTGGTTGGTGGCGGCTGCTATACGGTGCTCTCTGGGGTCATCATTGGTAGTGGAGACGAGGTGTGATATGTGCTTATGCTATCCTTTAGTGGTTGCGGTTGTCGTGTTCGGCTGGCCGGTGGACGGCGTTCCCGTGTTGTGGCGCGGCTTGGACGTAAGAGACAGGGGTTTCTCCTCCGGCATTAGAGCATCTCTAGCAGACCCCGTAAAAGGCCATGACCCGCAAAATAACCGTCGAAATACGGATCGGCGCGGAAAATTCTGCCCGAGCAGACCCCGCAAACGCGTCCGACCCTTAAAAGTTTTTGCGGGGCGCGGCAAAAGTTCGCCCTCAACCTTTAGATTCACGGGGTGGGAGGCCGACCCGAGTTCGCCCCCTATCCGCAGCGAGATTTGGCGCGAGGGAAATTTCCGTGCGGCCGTTCCCGCCCCTCCCCCCTCCTCGGCCGCCATTGCCCCGCCACTGCGCGCTCCAGTCCATCTTCCCCGCCATTCTTCGCCGCCATGGAAGCCTCCCAACCGTCCCCCGTCATCGTGGAGGTCGCGCACGCGCAATCCCCTCCGGCGGATCTCGTTGCCGGCCATGTCACCCCCGTCGTCGCCCAAGGCCCCAACGCGCCCGCCCGCAAGCGGCAGGGCAATGTTGTCGTGCAGGGCGGCAATCCGGCTGGCCCCACCGGAAAGGCACGCGTGCCGGGCGCTGATAACCCACAAGTATAGGGATCGCAACAGTTTTCGAGGGTAGAATATTCAACCCAAATTTATTGATTCGACACAAGGGGAGCCAAAGAATATTCTCAAGTATTAGCAGCTGAGTTGTCAATTCAACCACACCTAAAAGACTTAATATCTGTAGCAAAGTATTTAGTAGCAAAGTAGTATGGAAGTAACGGTAACAGTGGCAAAAGTAACAGTAGCAGTTTTGTAGCAATCGTAACAGTAGTAACGGAAAAGTAACTTAGCAAAGATCAATATGAAACGAGCTCGTAGGCAATGGATCAATGATGGATAATTATATCGCATGGCATTCATCATGCAACAGTTATAACATAGGGTGACACAGAACTAGCTCCAATTCATCAATATAATGTAGGCATGTATTTCGAATATAGTCATACGTGCTTATGGAAAAGAACTTGCATGACATCCTTTGTCCTACCCTCCCATGGCAGCGGGGTCCTATTGGAAACTAAGGGATATTAAGGCCTCCTTTTAATAGAGAACCGGACCAAAGCATTAGCACTTAGTGAATACATGAACTCCTCAAACTACGGTCATCACCGGGAAGTGTTCCGACTATTGTCACTCCGGGGTTGCCGGATCATAACACGTAGTAGGTCACTATAACTTGCAAGATAGGATCAAGAACACAAATATATTCATGAAAACATAATAGGTTTAGATCTGAAATCATGGCACTCGGGCCCTAGTGACAAGCATTAAGCATAGCAAAGTCATAGCAACATCAATCTTAGAACATAGTGGATACTAGGGATCAAACCCTAACAAAACTAACTCGATTACATGATAGATCTCATCCAACCCATCACCGTCCAGCAAGCCTACGATGGAATTACCCACGCATGGCGGTGAGCATCATGAAATTGGTGATGGATGATGGTTGATGATGACGATGGCGATGATTTCCCCTCTCCGGAGCCCAAAATGGACTCCAGATCTGCCCTCCTGAGGAAGAACATGAGGTGGCGGCGGCTCCGTATCATAAAACGCGATGAATCCTTCTCTCTGATTTTTTTCCCCGAACGTGAATATATGGAGTTGGAGTTGAGGTCGGTGGAGGTCCAGGGGACCCACAAGACCAGAGGGCGCGCCCCAGGGGGGTGGGCGCGCCCTCCACCCTTGTGGACAGATGGTGGGTCCCCTTCTGTTGATTCTTTCGCCAATATTTTTTATTTATTTCAAACATAATCTCCGTGAAGTTTCAGGTCATTCCGAGAAGTTTTATTTCTGCACAAAAATAACACCATGGCAATTCTGCTGAAAACAGCGTCAGTCCGGGTTAGTTTCATTCAAATCATGCAAATTAGAGTCCAAAACAAGGGCAAAAGAGTTTGAAAAAGTCGATACGATGGAGACGTATCAGGCGCCGCCGCCGCTGCGCGATCTGCCCTACCGCCGGCGGAGAAGGTGAGCAAGGTTTCGGGCGTGAAGCGGAAGAAGGTTCCTACGAAAAGGCCGGCGCCTTCATCCACTCCCTCCGCCCCGGCGAGATGTTCCCCGACGATGCCGTTCAACGGCACTGCTTCCACCGCAAGCGAGGTGTTCGATGAAATGGCCGGAAGGTATGCATCTTTGATCTCTTGTTCTTGCTTCGCTTTTCGGCATTATGGTTGTTCTTGACTTGATGTCGCTCAATGTAGCGGTGGTTCGAACAATGCCACTGCCGAGTTCGTGAACTTGTTGGACACCAACGCCGTCGACATCGATAGGGCCCCGTTCGCTGATTTCGATTACAATGAAATGGAGGGTGGCGTGGATGATCACGGTGCTGAAGATGAAGTGGAGGAGATAGATGAGGGGGCGTATGAGGAAGCGCAAGCAAAAAAAGCGTGAGATCGAAGAACTACACGATCTTGGAGGATCAAATCTTGATCAAGGCTTGGAGTGTGGTGTCTCTTGATGCTTGCACGGGTACATCTCAAACCTCCAAGAGATATTGGCAAAGAATCGAAGATCAATACTTCCGCATGATGGCCAAGCATCCCAATAGGACACCATGGACCTTTCGGTCACTCCAAGGGCGTTGGGACGTGATCAAGCCGATTTGCAGCCGTTGGGCAGCTTGCTTGGAACAAGTACGCAATGCACCTCCAAGTGGAACCGTGGAATCCGACTATGTGAGTTTGTTTTCACGTCCCAAGTTGTGCACATCATTTTGCATCATATGAAGTGATTGCATCGTTTGACTTTGTTTAAATTGTGTAGGAAAAAATTGCCCAACAAAGATACAAAGACATGGAAGCTTCCGAAGGCAAATTTTTTAAGCTAGAGCATTGTTGAGATATGCTCAAAGAGTGCGAGAAGTGGAAATGATTGACAAGGAATCCCCACCGAAGAGAGGTTCACTTACAAACATGGATGAAGATGAAGATGATGATGGCCCAAGAAACTTGAACAAGCCCGATGGTGACAAGAAGACAAAGGAGAAGATCAAGAGGGAACACGAAGCATCGAGCTTGCGGGACAAGATAGATGCCATGGTGCAATCAAATGAGTTGATGTTAACGAAGACATTGGAGACAAAGAAAGAGTTGGCCGAGAAGAAGGCATGGGAGAAGCAAGAGAAGTGGCAATTGCTCAAGGACGAGGGGTTGCGCAAGGCGGCCATTGAGGAGAGAAGAGCACGTGTCGCTGAGAACAAAGCCATGTCCAAGCTTCTTGCCGAATAGTATATGATCATGACATTGAACCGCAATGACATGGACGACATCACCAAAGAGTGGCATGATATGGCATGGAGGGACATCTTGAAGAGGAGGATGCTTGCATCTGCCGGTGCGTGTTACAGTGCCGGCGATGTTTTCTCATCGGGATTTGGAACCAATATCGCCGATGCATTCAGTGCGCCTGCCGGTGATTTCGGTGCCGAAGTTGGAACAAGTGCCGGCGATGGATTCGAGGGCGGCGATGACCTCGATGGAGTTGGTGCGGAGCGAAGAGCGACCAAGATGATCAAGGAGATCAAGGACGTGGTCGTCGCTTTTGCAAGTCCTTTTGCATTTGTCCTACAAAACTATGCTTTTATTTGCGCGCGAACTATGTTTTATCGTTTGAATTTGAACTCATTTGTTGGAATCGCTGTCAAATTCGCTTATTGGGGGTTTTCAGTTTGCGGGTCGACGCAGCGGTGCCCGAGCAGACCCGGGGTAGCCGACCCGTAAAAAAGCATCTTCTGTGAATATCCTTTTATACGGGTCCATTTGCGGGGTCTGACTCTGCGGCTGCACGCGCCGGCCCGCAAAGCCATTTTTCCGTGAACTGTAAACGCGTTTTACGGGTCGACGTTATACGGGGTCTGCTAGAGATACTCTTAGGACCATAGGGATGTAGTATAGTCGATGTTTTTTTTTCATGCAGGCACGATCCTCTTCTCCCCTGCTATTTTGGAGCAACTAGGATGCGTCTGTTCTTGTCTGCGATGTGAGCTCCGACGGCTTGGCCCTGCTTGCTTTGTACGTGGTGGCGTTTTTGCCTATTGTTGTGCTGCTTGTCTCGTTCTATGTCTGTAATCTTTCAGTTTTCTCCAAGCTTTTGGGTTTGTAATCAGCACCATTGTCTCCTAACCGGTTGATGGCTTCACTAGTTTGAAGTTGGGTTTTCATGCCTTTTATCTAAGAAAAAAGAACGAAACTTTGGGCGGACAATATCTAGACTGTCTAGCACTATGTTCGCGATGGTTTTGAACCTGGTGTTCTCTCTGTGTAATTAGCCGGACAATGTGTCGGACAGACAGGCCTCTGTCTGGGTATGGCCAGACAATCCGACCTGAATTTGGCTGGATGGTGTGACCATCTTGAGACCCGATGTTGTAGTGCACTGTTTTGTGTCTCAAGGTTGCATACGACCGAGTATCGATATCGAGCAGGTGAACCAAGTTGCCCCCCCCCCGCGCCGCGTCGTCCGCGTCTGGCGACACGGGGGAAACCCTCGCCACCGGCAGCAGCTACCTCCCATCTCAGCCACCGCCGCATCGCCGCTGCCAGAGGGCCGGCCGGCGAAGCCTGGCCACGCCCAGGGATGGCGGCGGCGGGGCGATTTCGATTTCGTTTCCCCCCACCCCTTTCCTGCAACGGACCCCCCGCTTCACCGCCGCCTTCCCGCAACCCCGCCGCCGGAGGGCCGGCCGGCGTGACCGCGTCGGGCCTGAGGATGGTCGCGGCGGTCCCCCCCGCCTCCCACCACCTCGCGCTGGAGCCCCGCACCCCCACCACCACCTCGCGCTGGAGCACCCTTCCTCCCATGGCCCCAGATCGGATCTGGCGTTCCATGGGCTCTCCCTCCCGTCCAGCTGTTGCGGCCCCCTCCTGCCGCTCCGGCGCGGCGGCGCGGCCTTGCTCGCGTTGACCTACCCCCGTCCGCCTCCTGTCTCCCGTGGCCGCAGCTCTTGCTGCTGTTGATTGGGGCGGGTGAGGCCCTTGGGTGAGGTGGCCGGGCAGGCCGGGGCTCGGTCCTACCTCGGTGCATGCCACCCTTCGTCCCTGACGGCGCCTCCTCCGAGCTGCGGCAACGACTTGCGTATGTGTGGTCACGGCGTCCTTTGGCAGGCGGCTGAAGTTTCACGGTGGTTCTTGGTCGGCACTGCTCCGGTCCCGGCGTCCACGGACCTGCGTTCTCTAGTGTCCGTGGTCTGCCGGCGTCCCCACTGGCGCGGTCTCGGCCCCGGCCAACAAGTTGCTGCGTCCCTTCCAGCATCTTCGGTTCGTCGGTGTCCTGGTGGCTACGCCTCCAGCAACACGGAGCTGCGCTCCCTTCCGGCTCCAGATTGCCGGCGCCGCCGGCCGCCACCCTACCACCCGTGTCGGCTCTCTGCCCCGCTGCCTCTCCAACCCCGTCCACCATGCCATCGGTTGCAAAGCTCGTGTTTTTGTCGGCGGCAGGTGCAGCCCCACCCTCCTTCTGAGGTAGCAGTCGACAGGCATGTTAACTCCGGCATCTTCGGATCCTGATCTGGTGGATATGGGATTGCTCGGACTCAGGCCAGGCGAAAGCCATGCTCGGCTTGCCGATGCTGGCAGCGGCGACACCCGCGGATGTCGTTTCCCTTCCCGAAGGCGCTGCCATGGCCTTTATCTGAGCCCCTCTTCGAGCATCAGGGGAAACCCTAGGTCCGGCTTGTCGGATCGGATGGCGACGGCGTCGCGACGTCGTTCCCCTTCTTGAAGGCGCTATCTTGCTCGCTCGCGGAGTCCCCGGTGTTGGAATTGGAGATGTTTGACGTCGTGCTCATTTGGTCTGCTACTCTAGTTTTAGGCTTGGTGGGTTTAGCTGTGTGTTTCTTCCTGTTTGGGCTGAGCACCCCTTCTCTCTGCTCCGGGTATCATGCGCATGCCTCCTTGTGTATGTCATGTGTTGTATCTTCGGTTGTACTCATTCTTCTTCTATCTATCAATGAAAAGATACGCAAACTTTGCGTATTCGCAAGAAAAGGTTGCATACGACTTCGGATAGGGATGACCAAAAATATCAAATTTCCTTGTTTCGACGAGACAAAAAACTTCCTTGTCGATCTCTTTTTCATTTGAAGCTATATCTGATGTGAACACTTTTCTCTCTTCCAAATCGTGCCATGATCCAGTTTGTCTCTTCTTTTCAGCGGCGAATCATACCTGTAAATTAATTGTGTTCATACTTCGTATTCGTGAATATGGCTAACGATTGCTGATGAAATTGCTGCCACATCCTTTGCATCAAGCCTTTCTTGATTTGTACCTCATGGCGCAGCTCACAAAAGCCATCAGATTCAGGCAGCCCAATCCGGCCATCATCCAGAAGAAGCGATCCAAGTGCCCCTTGTTCAGGTCGTCGGGGATCCACCCCGGCGCGCCGCCCGTCGCCGTCGCCCACTGCACGGCCGTCAGCAGGAACGAGCTCAGGTAGTCCCCGGCTGCTATCGAGAGGAGCCCGAGCGCCGTGCATACTATCTTCATCGCGGGCGGCGCCTGGCTGTAGAAGAAGCTGAACTGCCCGATGGTGGTGAGCACCTGGCCCACGCCCTCCAGCGCGTACTGCGGTGCCTGCCACAGCACGCTCGTCGCCTTTGGCGCCAGCGGCGATGCCTTTGCCGCGCGGAGGCGTGCCGTCTCGAGAAGCGCCGCGGCGGCCATGGTGAGCACGGGCATGGCGAGGCCGGCGCCGATCCTCTGCAGCCCCGAGATGCCGTTCTCCCTCCCGGTGAGCCGCCTGGCCATCGGCACGAACACCCGGTCGTAGAGCGGGATCAGGACGACGATGGTGAGCACGTTGAAGGTGGACATGGACGCGGGCGGGATGCGCACCGAGCCGACGGCGGTGTCTATCGCCATGCCCTGCTCCACGAAAGTCGATGGGACCTGTGCCGCCACGGCGTAGAAGAACACGATGGTGGCCAAGAGCGGCAGCATCCTCACGATGATCTTGAGCTCCTCCACCTGCGTCACGGCGCAGAGCCTCCACGGACTGCCCAACGCCGGCGCATCTGCCTCCTCCGGCCCCTTGTTCGACGACGCGACAATGGCTGCCTTGTCAAAGAATCTGACCAAGTAAGCAGCAGATACTTAGGTCTCGTGTCAAGTATCTGATATAGCAAACAACACGAGCAACTCTCAGAGTCATCACTGAACTAACTGAAGATCGGTAGTGTGCTCTATCCTCTCAAATCCCTTCATCACGGGATTGTCATCTGGCAGCTCATAGAGGAGAGAACTATCGGACGGCAACTCGGCGTTGAAGTTGCTGACGGCGGCGACGACGACCTGGCACACTCCGGTGAGTGGGCTGTCACGGGTTGGCTGAAACCTGTACTTGCGCGATGTCGCAACCAGGCAGGAGAGCCCGACGGCGAGGACCGCTGCCAGGATCGTCGGGCCCAGTGCCCAGCCGTAGTGGTCTTGCACCCACACGACGCCGGTGCTTGCTATCGTCGACCCGCAGTACATGGTGAACACGTACCAGTTGAAGAAGGGGCCTTTCGCCCTGCGCTCCAACGGGTCTGTCGTTGAACTGTGGCGCCAAAGGACATCAGGCATGGCCGGAGACCGCCTATCTCGAGTGCGATAATGTAAAGGCCGAGAAAGAGGATGGACTCTGAACCGACGCCACGTTCGATATGCCGTTCTCGACGAGGACGGCAGGTACGCGAGAGAGCTGCAGGATCATCCCCTGCAAGCAAAAGGAAAAGAAAAACATAACGATCAAAACTTCAAACGATTAAAAATCCATGAGGTTGAACTCGCTGGCATTGTTCTTTGGTATGCTAATGCAAAATGGATCAAAGAAAAGATCTTGCCATACCCGATCCTAAAATCGAAGAAGCATTATAGCAAGGAAATAGATCCTTCGATAACTACTACTCCCTCCGTCTCATAACGTTAGACGTTTTTTTTGGCACTAACACTAGTGTCAAAAAAAAAACATCCTACATTATTGAGACGGAGTATAATAAAAGAAAATAAATCAAAGTAGACCGTAATGAATTCTGGACATCTCAATTGGCGTCTCAAGGTGCAAAGTGAGGATTTATTGTATTGTAAGGGGGATTAACGTACCACGACAAAGGTGGAGAAGGAGATGACCATGGTGCGGTACCTTCCCCAGTAGGAATCAGCCAAGATGGCGCGACCAGTGGAGACACTTCTTGCAGCCGCAACTTACCATTGCCCAGGACGACGGTGAGGTACATGATGAGGTTGCACGTGATCCCATTGATCGATAGGTTGTAGCAATTCAATACCTGCACATCCCATCAAAAAGGTGAAAATGAACATGAATGGAAAAATACTGCACACATATTGCTCTCATGTACAACCGTGCATTGTGGTGGAGTCGTCGGAAGCAGCAAGAGTGAGTAGAACGGGGTGGTTGTATGCAGGAGGCAGAGACATATGTGTTCCGATTTGGGTCACGGCTAGGGTGCTGATGTCTTCAATTATACGGTCATGGAGGGAGACGTGGTTTGGAACATGCCGAGTCGGTAACAGCACACGATTGACATCTTAGATTTGTGGCATGTGCTGTTAATGACTCATAATTAATGCCATTAATTATCCGTCCTGGCCGATCAAAATTAAGCGCACACATAACCATAGTCTAAGCTCAGCTCGGCTCGATCACGAAACACAACACGCGAGGCAAAGCGAGCGGCGAAAAGCGGACGAGAACCCTCCTCTTCTCAAACTTCAATAACACGAGGTCCACCTGCCATCGACTCTGAAGCCCATGAACATAAGAAAAAACCGACGCTGACCAAATGCCAGCAACAAGAAAACACTTTGCAGCTCGAGTAACTGGGATCGTGCGGTCAAAAACAGTATGCGCGTGTGATGCCTCCAGGAGGGCGGGTAGTCCAGCGTCTTTGAAACATCTCCGATGTGAAAGAGAAACCCTTATAAAAGGGGTCTCAACTCCAGAAAGTTCATTTTGAGCATTTGCGGTACATCGATGGCTTTAAGATCAGGTTGTAAAACTCCATTATTCATCTTTTTGCTATGCAAATTGAATAACATGCCTAATACAACTATGGCCACATCATTGTCCTTCATTGGCAGGGAATAACAGTGGTGGCAGCATGTGACACATCCCGCTTTCTCTCTCTCTTCTCTCACACATAAACCATCCTTTTATTTCATCTTAGCTAAATTAAAACGTCCATATCGTTTAAATTAAAGTTTGTTTTTTGAAATAGTTTATATATTTTGAACTCCTAGCGCCGAGCTGTTAGAACTACACCAATCTTGGACACATTTCGAACACTTTTAAATTTTAACGTTTCACATACCATATGTGAAACAAATCTGTAGCACTAGAAAAATGTGGAAAACCCTATTTCAATTGAAATATGTGCAAACCAACCTCTATTTCACTAGAAACCTATATTAACCCAAATATGAAATTAAAATGATAACTGTAAACCGATTATTTGAAAATGTGTAACAGTTTTTTAAAGACTGAAAGAGTGAAACATGTTTTTGAAAAAAGTGTAATTGAAATAGATATTCTTTTTGTGAAATAACCCAGTGACAAGTGAAATGTAGGTCTCAATTGTGAAATAGCAACCACAGGAAGTAAAATTATAATGCATCATTGCGAAACTATTATTTAAAAATGTGAAATATTATTTCAAAAGAGTGAAAGTTTATTTGAAAATGTCAATTCAAATAGATGTTTTTGTGTGAAACAAGCAGTGAAAATGGAATGTGGGTTCTAAATTGCGAAATAGCAATCATAAGAGTGAAATATAATGTATCAGTGTGAAACTGATTATCAAGAAAATATAAAATAAATTATTTCAAACAGTGAAATAGGTTATTTGAGAAATGCGCAATTGAAATGTATGTTATTTTTGTGAAACAAGCCAGTGAAAAGTGAAATCTAAATTAGGAGTTGTGAACTAGTAATTAGAGAAAGTGAAATTGTGATGTATCAGTGTGAAATTGATTATTTTGCAATCTTAAATAAATTATTTCAAAGAGTGAAATAGATTATTTGAGAAATGCGCAATTGTATATGTTATTTTTGTGAAACAAGCCAGTGAAAAGTGAAATCTAAATTCGGAGTTGTGAATTACTAAGCCAGCTATTGAAATACCAAATATTTAATAAACATGGGACACTTTTTATACAACACATAAATTAATATACGACGTGAGGTGTTACTAGCTAATTGGACGCTTGGTTGCCAAATCCGTGTCAACTCTCCTCTGCTTATGAGGTGGGACTGAACCTCCCACAGCCATATCATTGACGCCCCATGGGCCTTCCGAATTTTTTTATGAAATAGTTCTATGGGCCAAAAGCTTACCTATATTTCAACACTATGGAAGTGTCCTGACTATTGTCACACCGGGGTTGCCGGATCATAACACATAGTAGGTGACTATAACTTGCAAGATAGGATCAAGAACACAAATATATTCATGAAAACATAACATGTTCAGATCTGAAATCATGGCACTCGGGCCCTAGTGACAAGCATTAAGCATAGCAAAGTCATAGCAACATCAATCTTAGAACATAGTGGATACTAGGGATCAAACCCTAACAAAACTAACTCAATTACATGATAGATCTCATCCAACCCATCACCGTCCAGCAAGCCTACGATGGAATTACTCACGCACGGCGGTGAGCATCATGAAATTGGTGATGCAGGATGGTTGATGATGACGATGGCGATGATTTCCCCTCTCCGGAGCCCAAAACGGACTCCAGATCTGCCCTCCCGAGGAAGAACAGGAGGTGGCGGCGGCTCCGTATCGTAAAACGCGATGAATCCTTCTCTCTGATTTTTTTTTCTCCCCGAACGTGAATATATGGAGTTGGAGTTGAGGTCGGAGGAGGTCCAGGGGACCCACAAGACCAGAGGGTGCGCCCTAGGGGGGTGGGCGCGCCCTCCACCCTTGTGTACAGGTGGTGGGTCCCCTTCTGTTGATTCTTTCGTCAATATTTTTTATTTATTCCAAAAATAATCTCCTTGAAGTTTCAGGTCATTCCGAGAAATTTTATTTCTGCACAAAAATAACACCATGGCAATTCTGCTGAAAATAGCGTCAGTCCGGGTTAGTTCCATTCAAATCATGCAAATTAGAGTCCAAAACAAGGGCAAACGAGTTTGGAAAAGTAGATACGATGGAGACGTATCAACTCCTCCAAGCTTAACCCATTGCTGGTCCTCAAGCAATTCAGTTTACAAACTGAAAGTGATAAAGAAAAACTTTTACAAACTCTGTTTGATCTTGTTGTTGCAAATATGTAAAGCCAGCATTCAAGTTTTCAGCAAATATTATGAACTAACCAAATTCACAATAACATTTAGGTTTCACATTTACTCATATCAATGGCATAATCAACTAGCGAGCAATAATGATAAATCTCGGATGACAACACTTTTTCAAAACAATCATGATATGATATAACAAGATGGTATCTCGCTTGCCCTTTCTGAGACCGCAAAACATAAATGCAGAGTACCCCTGAAGATCAAGGACTGACTAGACATTGTAATTCATGGCAAAAGAGATCCAGTCACAGTCATACTCAATATAAATTAATAACAATGCATACAAATGACAGTGGTGCTCTCTAACTGGTGCTTTTTATAAGAGGATGATGACTCAGCAATAAAAGTAAATAGATAGGCCATTCGCAGAGGGAAGCAGGGATTTGCAAAGGTGCCAGAGCTCGAGTTTTTGAAACAGAGATAAATAATATTTTGAGCGGTATGCTTTCATTGTCAACATAACAACCAAGAGATCTCGGTATCTTCCATACTAGATACATTATAGGCGGTTCCCAAACAGAATGGTAAAATTTATACTCCCCCACCACCAACAAACACATTCCACGGCTAGTCCGAAACAACGGGTACCGTCCAACTAACAACAGTCCTGGGGGAGTTTTGTTTGCAATTATTTTGATTTGATTTGAGCATGGGACTGGGCATCCCGGTTACCAGCCATTTTCTCGTGAATGATGAGCGGAGTCCACTCATCATGAGAATAACCCACCTACCATGGAAGATATTGACAGCCCTAGTTGCTACATGAGCGATTCGAGCATACAAAACAGATTATCATTTGAAGGTTTAGAGTTTGGCACATGCAAATTTACTTGGAACGGCAGGTAAATACCGCATATAGGTAGGTATGGTGGACTCATATGGAACAACTTTGGGGTCGTGGAAGTGGATGCACAAGCAGTATTCCCGCTTAGTACAAGTGAAGGCTAGAAAAGGACTGGGGAGCGACCAACTAGAGAGCGACAACAGTCATAAACATGCATTGAGAGTAACCAACATTAAGTGCAAGCATGAGTAGGATATAAATCACCATGAACATACATATCGTGGAGGCTATGTTGATTTTGTTTCAACTACATGCGTGAACATGTGCCATGTCAAGCCACTCGAATCGTTCAAAGGAGGATACCATCCTATCATACTACATCACAACCATTTTAAAAGCATGTTGGCACGCAAGGTAAACCATTATAAACTCCTAGCTAATTAAGCATGGCATGAATAACTATAATCTCTAATTGTCATTGCAAACATGTTTCATTCATAATGGGCTGAAACAGGAACGATGAACAAATCATATTTACAAAAACAAGATAGGTCGAGTTCATACCAGCTTTTCCTCATCTCAATCATTTCATCATATATCGTCATTATTGCCTTTCACTTGCACGACTGAACGGTGTGGATAATAATAATAGTGCACGTGCATTGGACTAAGCTGGAATCTGCAAACATTTATTCAAAGGAGAAGACAAGGTAATATGGGCTCTTTGTTAGATCGCCACTCAACATTTTCATCGTGGTGTTCTCCTCTCGACCCCCAAAGAAAAGAAAATAATTTCAAAGAAACACACTGAAATGTTTTTGGAGTTTTTGTTTTTCTGAAGAAGGTAAAACAAGAACGAGAAAAACTATTTACACGGGAAAGCTCCCAACAAGCAAAAGAAGAACGAGAAATCTTTTTGGGTTTTCTTTTAATACTACAACTAAACATGGAAAGTAAACTAAGCTACAACTATTTTTTTTTATTTTTCTCAAAGTTTTTAAAACACGCAAGAAGAAAGTGGAAAAAGAAAATAAACTAGCATGGATAATACAATGAAAAAGTATGAACACCGACAACTGAAATGAGTGTGTGAACATGAATGTAATGTCGGTGAGAAATACGTACTCCCCCAAGCTTAGGCTTTTGTCCTAAGTTGGTCTAGGGCCACTCCTGGCCCGGATTGTATCCGAATTCATAGTTGGGGATGTACTGTGCTGCGGCAGCTACCGCTTGGCGGGCTGCTTCCTGGAGGCGAGCGGCCTGCACTGTTCTCTCATACTCATTCGCCTCCTCTCTAGTTATAAAATATCTCCCATTTACCTGAAAGTTAAAGAAGGCAGGAGCAGGAAGGGTAACATGGACGGCACGCCGTCTGTCATAGATTAGTCGGTACTGGAGGGACTATTCGTTCCTCTCAAGAAACTGATAGCGCACCAAAGCAGTATAATCAAGAAAAGCGGGTGGCAACTCTATGTCATTCCCCCTTATGGGTACTCCAAGATAATTAGCTAAACGAGTTGCATATATCCCACCAAACAAATCTCCATCCTTAGCATTAAGGTGTAACCTCCAAGCAATAAATGGCCCCCAAGTTATAACGCTTATCACCTAACACTGCACACTTGAGGACACTAAGGTCCGATGCACAAAGGTGGCTATGATCATGTTTACCATTAATGCGTCTACCTATAAAGAGAGCAAAATAATGTATGGCGGGAAAATGAATGCTCCCCATGGAGGCTTGTGTGATATTTCTAGTTTCTCCCACAGTGATGCTAGCAAGGAAATCATTGTATTCAGATTTGTGAGGTTCACTATGAATGCCCCACTGTGGGATTTTGCAAGCAGTATTAAAATCTTCAAGGTCCATGGTATATGATTCATCATAAAGATCAAATAAAACAGTATGGGAATTGCGCTTGGATGAAAATTCAAACCTCCGGACAAAGGAATCAGTGAGGTAATAGTATTGTAGGCACTTGTCTGATACGAAGTCCTCAAGGCCGGCATTTTGTACGTATGCATAAAACTCATCCTTGAAACCTGCATGAACCATGAATTCATCCGACGGCCATTCACAAGGCCGCACTTGAGCTTCCCTTGGTGGTTCAAGGTCTGGCTCACGTATAGCGAGCCTCGGTGCTTGCTTCCTTGAAGAACCACCTTGGTACATTTTCCTAGACATTTTTCTTTCTCTGAAAAATTTCTGAAATTTTTAGTGACTCAAAATAAAAGTGAACCAAACTCAACAAGATTGATAGCAACTACTCCTACAAGTGCCTAGAGGCTATATCATGCATCAAAACTACTTTGGACCATATAAATTTGACATGCAAGCTCAAGAACAAGGTCACCATAGCAGCAAAAATTTGCAATAAATAAAGTACTAGAACAAAAACTAATTGGACCAATGGAGGAGTCACATACCGAAGAACAATCCCCCAAAACAGTTTTGCAAATGGAGCTTTGAGCAAGGAGATC